>OX579655.1:931708-1531708 GCA_951230895.1 Carpatolechia fugitivella | reverse complement strand
TTCAGTGCAAAATTATTATTAACTTTGGTGTTAGTAGAAAACTGAGGTTTTTCCTTTACTGAGATGATAGTATTACCGGTGATGATAAACCAAATATTATGGTTTTGCTATCTCAAGGTTTGCGAGCACAAACTGAAAGGGGTCGCTATAAATAAAATAATACTAAACAGTTTTGAGTCTTAAGTCTTAACTTCTTGAAGGAAATCAAAAAAGATTTAAAGCAATAAAATTGTAATATAAAAAACTTAAATTTGACAACTAAATTAAAACGCACTATGGCCGTATAAAACAGACGTCTAGTGAAAGAGTGAGAACTAAAAACGAAAAAAAATACAAAGACAAAACGCCCATTGCGATTAGTCCGTTAAAAAAAATATCCTGTGGTGATGTAACCATCTATTACTTACGAACATTTCGGTTACACCTACTAATGCTTGTCAAACTCCCAAACAGTATTTCACTTGGACTTTTAGGGTGGAAACAACAGGGCTGAACAGTGAATAAAATCTGCAGGCACCAGGGGTGTGCAATCCGAAGTTGTCGACAGAAGATTAATACTTACTTCCTTTGTATTTGTCCCTTGTAAATAACAGACTGTGTAGAGGGGCGGACCAGCCATCATCGCCCTTGAAAGACTTCAGACTACGCAAATAGATAGGCCAAAATACTGAAGTTTAATTGTGGAACATTTTTAGAGATATTAGGTAGATAAGGTAGGCTAGGTTAGGTAGGCCAAGCGTGGAGATTATGGCAAAATCCTCCACTTAAGTGGAGGAGGCGCATAGTCCAGCAGTGGACTGTAACGGGCCGTTAATGAGGTAGGTAAATGTTCCCATGGACAAAAGCTGTGATAAAAGTTACGTGTGCGTGCCCGCTACGAGGGTTGAGCTACGAGTGGAGCGTCGTCGGTGGTCTAGTAGTTAGGGCCGCTGTCTTCCGTCCAGGAAACGCGGGTTCGATCCCCACCACGTGCCAATGAGATTTCGAATTTCGTATTCATTTATGTACGTTTATTCGACGCTCTTACGGTGAAGGAAGGACATCGTGATGAAACCTGCACACTCCTGCGAAGAAATTCAAAGGTTGTGTGTGAAATCGACCAGCCCGCACTGGGCCAACGTGGTCAACTAAGGCCAAATCGCCCTAATTCTGGGTATGTGTTTTACTCAAATCTTCGTCAAGCGACTTGCTGTAATGTAATACATCATTTAGTCGTAGACGGAAGTCCTTGGCACGCTAATTGGAAGCTCTCAAGTGCTTCTAACCACGTGCTTGACACGTTACTTTATTCATTAGCATGGAGATGTAGGTACTTATATTAAATTACTTCATGCATGTATTAAACTGCTCTACGTAAGTATGTTATGCAAAAATTAAAATACTCAATTATAATCTTTATACTTTTAATTTTAAAATACAGCCGACTTAGAAATCATTGTTGTAGACAGGGACTCTATCCGTTCGCTTTGGTAGGTTCAACGACCGACCGGACCTCACAAGCTCTGGTGTCACGAACATGGCTCATCTAACGACTATATTCCAAATATAATAATAGCCGGGACCTACGAAGTCGGTAATACCTTTCTAGTATTTTAATTCTTAGTATTTCTGTTTTTATTTCTTTTTACAAACACCAAATACTATCTTAGTGCTATAAAAAACTCACTAACTGATAGATGTTGCAATTTTGAATCTTGAATACGAAAATTCATTGACTTGGCTTTTCTAATGTATCTCAATGTATATTTTGAATTTAACAGTTATCAAGTTACATACCGTTACTGAGATTTTGCTTTCAAAGTGTGAAAAAAACTTCAAACTTCTAATATCTCGAAACTAACTTTTTGCAGTTAATGATTTCTCCCTCGACGCCGATGATATTTTGATAGCCTTGTTAATTTTTCTGATTTATTCTAATCCTTTTCGTTCCCCTATCAATTAGTCTAACAAACAAATAGATCACGCTGGCCACTGCTTTTGATTTATAACAGACAGAAAATGCAACGTCATACATTAGGGTGAAATTTTCTGTTACTATCATTTGTGTTAGATTATAATCGTCAAGCTTATATGAGATAAAAGATCTACCTACAAGTTCTTCCTACGTTCCGTTGTCAGCGCTGTCATTAGCGTTCCGATTTCAATGTCGGCGAGTGAAACCCGTTTAATTTTTGTTTTTTCTGAACATTATGATTCGGAATGCACCTTTAGAAAAAGCAGTTTTTGTTCTTTTTTTCTTGTTACATTTTAATTATTGTAAATACACCGTGAAATTTACATCGTTTTGTTACCGCCGTGTAGTGATAGTACCCGTCAAACTGAACAACTTTTCACGAAAAAAAAATTTCCTGCGACAAAAAAATTTTTGGTTTCTCCATACAAAGTGAGACTCCCGACCGACCCATTTTGTATGGAGAGACCAAACATTTTTTTGTCACAGGAATATTTTTTTTCGTGAAAAGTTGTTCAGTTCAGTATCACTACACGGCGGGAACAAAACGATGTAAATTTCATGCTGTATAATAATAGGGTACAATTAGGCTACTTGTACAAAAAATAACTAAAATTAAGTATAGTGACTTGTTTAGTTTTCAAATGTAATGGAATGTTCATGTAATGGAATGTTGGTGTAATACATTACTCGTAGTACCAACTCCCATTTTATTTCTTGGTTTTTGAAAAATCTTTACAGAAGCTTATTGTGTTAGCAGTACTAAAGAAACTTACAATCGAATACAATGTTCATAAATTATAACCTTATCAAAAGGATAAAAACATCCACTATTAAATTATATTAGCCTATCTAACTTTCACTTCTACTTCAACCCCTCTTCCTAATCATAACCACCCCATATTTATTCAGTACAGTATTCGCAAGTGTTTAACTTGTGCCATCTAATTAATCAGAATTTCTCTTGATGATTGCTTTGCCAATTATGAGTGAGCCATGTGGCCCGGACGTTGATTTGTGACAGCCCTGAGATTAACTGAGAGATTCCTCAGCGACTGTTAAGTAGAAAGACACTTACGAGTTGTCATTCCACTGTGAAAGAGTGTTTTGTTTCAGTCAAGAAAGTACCTACTTATGTGACTTCTTATGTTTTTAACCCAAAGAAAACTGTACTGTATCGAATAAAAGGATTTTACTTAATAATAACACAATGGTCGTATCCAATTAAAAGTGTTTTTAATACAACTCCACGCGAACGAGGCATAAAATTGAAAAAGAATGGAGTCAAACCGCTGTAGCAACTTCTATATAGAACTCAGTACCCTTGCAGTAAAGATAATTTTTAATCATCATCATCGTGTGTGGGTTGTAAGGTCGACAACCGACTTCACAAACCTTGGTGTCAGTGTTATAGAGCCGCCAAAGGACACTGACTTGACTCGTATAACGACTAGATAGTAGCCGGGACCAACGGCTTAACGTGCCTTCCGAAGCACGGAATCATCTTTCTTTTCGGACAATCAGGTGATTCAGCCTGCAATGTCCTAACCAAACTGGGAAAAGTCTCACAAAGTGATTTTAGCTTGACAGTATCCCCACCGGGAATCGAGCCCGGAACCTCCGTAATGGGGGGCGTCGAGGCCACGGAGGCTGCAATTTTTAATAAAAAAGGTAAAGATTGAGCTCCTGCTTAGGAGGTACAAAATTAATGTTGAAAGCTGTACTCGCAAAGGCGGTTAACTTAAATACGCAAAAGTTTGCTACAATCTGAAGAGTTCCGAGAAAACATGAGGCTTACATACTTACACATCAATATTTTCCTTATGGCTCAATAAATTAGAAGCAAATATGGAATAGGGGTGCCAAAGAGCTTGCAAGCTTAAAGATAATATAAGATAAAAGTGTCTTTATTCGAAGTAAGATTTAACAAAATCATTTTTCGACGTCAAAGCAAGATGGCCTGTTCACTACAAGTGTACGCCTTCTGTGGATAAGAACGGCCAGAAGAAACTCCACTGGACTCGTATCTTTAGTACTTTTCTTTTTTTAAATAAAATATTGTTTACAGTAGTCAATATACATTATTAATGTTTCCTGTGCCGAGCTGGACCATCCGAACACCAAGCCTCTTTGTCATTTAAACTTCCCTGTTGGATTATGTTATGATGTGAACGTAGAGGTATAACTAATTTTATCTTGTGTTTATATTCACTTATTTCATCGCTATTAGATTTTATTTTTATTAGTTGGGCTTTTCCATGTAAAACAGTGAATTGCCGTGACTTGGACATTACCTTATAAGAAATTAAATGATTTATGTTTGTTTTATCAATATTAACTATTATGTTTTGATGTTAGTGTTAAAAATTCCAGTTGTAAGACTATGAAGATATTTTAGGTATTGATGAAACGCACTAGTCTTACATAACAACGACAACAAACAACAATCGAGGGAGTTAAAATGTTAATAATGATTTTGTCGTAGCCGGTCGTAGCGCTATAGAGTGCTACGCGCGCTACGTCGTAGATCCTAAAAGTGTAGCAAGTTAACATAATCATCCAAACACTTATAATTTTTACACAGTCTCACACCACAGATCATACAACTCAGTTGAAATGTCTCATGGATATGTAAAAAATAAGAATTTTTAACGTTAGATAATACATAGTACCATCAATTTTATATTCTTTGCCAAATGGGTAGTCAAGTCAAGCTAACGTACAAATATGAACCAAAACCGCTCTCTAATTGATTGACGAGCACAAAATTAGTTCGTGAGATGAGAAAGTTCTAATGGTTTACTTTTCCTTATCTTAGGAACTAATAACTACTTACTTGCCTTCGAGAATATTATATTTACCAATAAGTATAGCTTCTACCAGCGACTTTGTCTTCGTTAGAATTGGATAAGCTTTTCATTAGTCTAGGTTATAAACTCTGTTTTTTTCGTGATTGTGTGACAAACATCCAATCATACAAATTTGCGTTTATAATTTTGGTAGGATACCACTTGCTCGACAATAAATTATCCACCAAACACATTCTAATGGAGAATTTCCTTTATTATAAAAAGGAATGATGCTACTGTGTCCGGCTATTTTCACATATTTTAAAATAAAAATTGGCGTTGCAAAAGTGCAGTGGAAAGCAAAAACAATAACTACTTCTAGCGTATGACAAAAGCCCAAAATATTCGCATCAAAATAAAAAACTGTTTTGAAATACATACAAATTACAAATGAAGAATTAATAATCCTTTCAGTATCAATGCAGTAAAATTATGAAATACCACTGTTGTCTTTAAGAATATATTTTTAAATCCGTATTAGCGACCGCTCCCAGGAAACCTTAGTTTATATCAGATGACCACAATATAACTTGAAGTGCTTCTTTGACCACAAAGACTAGTTTATCCACTTAAAAATATAATGGCACTCACTGTGGTGAAGTTACTTACCACTTTGTGTCGAACGAAATGTAATAAAAAAAATACAAACAATATTAAATACGATATATTGGTATACGAGGAGGGATCAAAAAGTAGTGAGAATAAAATAGAATATAATTACTATTGATAACTGAATAATTTATTTTTCTGCATAGTCTCCGAGTCTCTCTACACACCGAGTCCAGCGCTTTTCCAAGGCTTCAATCCCTTTAAAAAAAAAAGTTTTGTCTTGGTCCAGCAAAAAGCTCTCCACGGCATCCATCACCTCGTTATCGTCTTCGTACCTGTTTCCCCTTGAGTATTCTTTCAATTTGGGGAACAGATAAAAATCGCTAGGCGCCAGATCTGGTGAATAAGGGGGGTGGTCAACCAATTCGAAGCCAGCTTGCTGAATGGCAGCCATCGCAACTGCCGACCTGTGCGCGGGTGCGTTGTCGTGATCAAACAGCACGCCCCTTCAAAGTTTCCCTCTCCTTTTCTCTGATGGCATCCCTCAACTTGGGTATGAAAGCTGCATAATATTGACCTGTAATAGTGGTTCCACGCTCCAGGTAATCAATCAACAATACCCCTTCTGAGTCCCAAAATATTGAGACCTTGCCAGCCGATGCCACGGCACGAAACTTCTTCGGGGTCGGTGATGATGGCCGTTTCCATTGCGAAGATTGCTGTTTTGTCTCAGGATCAAAATGATGGATCCATGTTTCGTCCATCGTTACGAAACGAGACAAAAAGTTCTCAGAATATTCTTGAAACTTGTCCAACAATATCTTCGAAATGTCAAGTCGATTTTGTTTCTGACTGTCGGTTAACATTCTCGGCACCCATCTTGCGGAAACTTTTCTCATATTCAAAGATTGTTTCAATATGGATTGAATACTTCCATATGAAATGCCCGTTTCTTGAATTAAGTATCGGATGGTAACTCTTCGATCGCTCAATACAATTTTCTTCGATTTTCGCAACATTTTCTTGGGTGACTGACGTCGATGGACGGCCGCAACGATGTTCGTCTTCCGTGCTCGTTCTCCCTACTCGAAATTGAGAAGCCCACCTTGCGACAGTAGAATACAGCGGAGCAGACTCTCCTAATGTTGCCACCAAATCGCAATGAATCTCTTGAGTCGTTAACTTTTTTAAACAGATGTATTTAATAACGGCTCGCACTTCGTTTTTCTCCATTTTCGAGAACACGTTCCGACACGAAGCAAACAAATGACTACATGAACAAAAGAGAATCGAAGATTTTTTTTCTTTATTAATATTACAATTATAGGTATCTGAGCTATGCCTGCCAGTATTTTTTTTTCTTACCAAGGAGTATGTCGTTCTCACTACTTTTTGATCCCTCCTCGTATAATTTAGCTGTGGTATTATTTGGACTTATTTTTTCCTCGCCCCGATTTAGAGTAGGCTTCAGCCCCTTGATCCCCATCAAGGGGCTGTATAATCTGATAACAGCAGATAAGAAAGCGCATATTTATACACGTAACATACACTCAGTATAATTAATTTTAATTAAATGGAACTATTAATTCGACTTAAGCCTGTAGGCTTAAATTAAGGGTGAGTTCGAGAGAGAAAAGGTAAGTTGTTGATGACGACGAGAACTATTTCATTATCTCAGCCGGAAGACGTCTACCGCTGAACATAGGCCTCCCTATAGGATTCCAAAGTGAACGGTCCAGCGCTATTTTCATCCACTCCGGTGCCCAGAAACTTTCACGAAGTAGTCTGACCACCTTGTGGGAGTTCTACTACGTCTTCCGGCCCGTGGTCGTCATTTGAGAACCTTTCTTACCCAGTGGTTATCAGTTCATCGAGCTATGTGGCCTGCTTATTGCCACTTCAACAGCTTGCTTATCCTTTTTTTTTATTATGTAAAATAGGTTCGCGTTTGACCACAGTCTTACCTGATGGAAAGTGATGACGAGGTCGAAGATGATACACGCTCACCTAAAAGATGCCTATTCACTCTTGCCTTCCTGCGAGCTATGTCGAATGATATTATTGATCTTTCTACGTTTTAAGTATATCCTCATTTCTGATTCGATCACGTAGTGAGACTCCGAGTATAGCTCCCTCCATCGTACGCTGAGGGACTTTGAGCTTGTTCATGAGACCAATAGTTAGCGACCAAAGAGGTCTATAATTAATACTAGAGTTAACATATCTTTTTTCCTTAAAATTTATTTTAATTTGATATCCTGTGATACTGAGATCTGTCCTGTAGATCATAAGGTTGATGACATTCTACTAGTCGTTATGGCTCAGACATTTCACTAATCGCTCGTTTATCATCTGAGATCACAGTTTCCCTGTAGGGCCGAGGGGCAGAGGGTGACTGTCGGAACTTAAACTCGATAACCTCTACCCTCCTGTTTTAAGACATTGTACGTACCTACCTCTACTTAAACATGAATAGATATGTTATACTGTCGGGTGGATGTATTTGCACAAAAATTCACTGCCTATTGTACTTCTGACGGCTCCTTGGTTGGTAGTACGCCTGCCTTCGAAGCACAAGGTCGCGGGTTCGTATTCCGCCCAGGGCAAACATTCGTATGATAAGCACTTGTGTTTGGTCTGGTTGTTGTTTATCTATGTATGTATTTATCTATTTGTGTAATGTATATCAGCTGTCTGATACCCATAGTACGAGTACAAGCTCAGCTTAGTTTGGGATCAGATAGCCGTGTGTAAAATGTCCTTTTACATATGTTTTTATTATTTATTTACTTAACTTGGTATTCTCTCAGTGGTTAGTTTTTATAGCTGTGTACAATTGTAGGTCTGTAAGAGCATCGTCGTCATGAGGAAACTTTCCAAATGCCAATAAATTCGAAGGTTCTGTGTGAAGTGGACTAACTTGCACCGGGCTTAAATTGTCAACCAAGGACTGATCGTTAGGGGTAACTAAGAATAAGTTTGAGCCCCTCGGAGGGGGCGTAATATACACGAGCTGATAATTAACGCCTTAGAAAGGCATTTTAGGCCGTTGATGATTGGATATAGTTATATTTGGTTAGACCCTATATCGGTAAGTTCCGTTCCACCCTGTATAGGCAGTGACTAACGCAATAAGTCCCCCTGCAGAGGGTAGGAGATTTATTTATCAATCTGCTAAACGTGCTACAAATGGTCAAATTGAAAAATTATGTGCAGACGTCTCGCCTCTGCGGCTAGGGGACTAAGAAAACTAAATTAAAAGTTGTTAGTTGTGTTGATTAAGACCTTAGTGGTAACGAAATAATTAATTTTATGCTCGCGTTGTCTAAGATTTTCTCGTGGAAATAAGATTTTTTCCCGTAAAAAGTATCCTATGTGTTAATCCAGGTTACAAACTATCTCCAATCCAAATTTTATCCAAATCCGTTGAGTACTTTAAGCGTGTTGGCGGAACAAACATTCAAACATCTAAACATCCAAATATATTTTCACATTTTATAATAGTTAGTGTGATGTGATTTATTTAAAACCATTTTTTCGATATTCTGGAATAAATAGACAAAGCGAAGATTTTAAGTGGCAGCCAAAGCTTGTAACGTCGAAAAATAATTTTGTGATATGTAACTTATTACTTGGTTGCAGTTTGGAAAAATAAAAAGAATTGGATGTGTACTCCAAATACTTTTTTTGCTTTGAACCTGGTAGCTCTGACGCTGTAAGAGTAAATTGAACCACCAAATGTCCCAGATATAGCCCTAGCGGTCCATCCGCGGCTACGCTCGCGTTGTGTAAGATTTTCCCGTGGGAATAAGACTTTTTTCCGTAAAATGTGTTAATCCAGGTAACAAACTATCTCCATTCCAAATATCCAAATCCGTTCAGTGGTTAAGGTGTGAAAGAGTAACAAACATCCATCCATACATCCATAAATACAAACTTTTGCGTTTATTATATTAGTAAGGATATTACGTTACAGCTACTTACTTTGCTAATAAGGTTTCTGGCAGAATCATCAGCTTCGCAACTCGCTGTGGCAATATGCTGAGGCAGCGCCTTTTCATTGTCTTACACAGTACAGCATCACAGAGCTGTCCCACTCCCATATGTATACTTGAACACGTGGTGATTATATCTAGTTATGTATTCGTTTTTCTTATCTGTGTGTTGTGTCTTACAGTGAATGAATGTGTTTTCTATTTTATTCTAATAGCCAGGACAAACGGCTCAACGAAACCACTCTTACTTAAAAAGTTCTTTTTTGCCCATTAAAGGTACCTAATGATTACCGAAACCCTTTGGCTACCACCGTACTCATCAAACAGGGTCATCGGTGAAAATAAAAAGTATCCTAAACCAACGAGCGTTATGGAAACATTTTTCGTTTTCCCGATTTTCATACATAGGCATCTGTCAACGGTAGTTGACTTAGGGTGGATATACTTGTAATTTGTATAGGTTTTAAAATAAAGTGTTCAAATTTTTCTGTATCTATAGGTTTCTAAGGTTACTTTCCAAGCTCCGTCTAACCTTCTGGCTCTAGAAGCTATCAGCGTAAAAGTTCCAACGGTGGTGCTAAATAATAAAAAAAACTTAATTAATGTAATAAGAATCTAAACCGTTAATAACGTTTTAAAAGAAAAAATGAAACATGCAACATGTTGGTTTCGAGCCGTTATGTTATAAATTGTGACTGAATAAATAAATAAATTATTAATGACTTGAAAAAAGATTGCAAAATTCACATACCTTACAGTTTTACCGGCAGGTTGAGGACTGAGGTGTAGCGTGTGTAGCTAGTTGGTCAGGAGGAAAATGTTATGTTTTCTCGAAGTTTTGGTATTCTTTAGGTGGATTAATGGAGAAGAAGATGGGTTGGAGCTAAACTATAGGTGATAATATAAATTGTACTAACAAACTTGAAGATCGGTTATGCCGAATCTTAACCTAAAAATTATGCCAGATGTAGTTTTAGTGCGTGCTCACCTCTTCGGGGATATGAGCGTGTTGTTGATAATATAAATTATGAGCAAAAATACTGAATACTGTAACGTAAATACACGTTACTATTATGCTTTGTAGTTACAATTTATCAAAATAGGAAATAAACTAATTAAAACCTAGCATTTATAATAATAAACTTAACTTAAACCAAAACTATCCTATATTTACATACTTATAACCTAAGATTAAAATCAAACTTAGTTTATTTAATACAAAACCATTTCACCCTGTCCGTACCAGACATAGATCATTCTCGCAAAATGGTATGGCCCACTACGTCACCGATCGTACGATCTTGCGAGGCGCAGGATTGGCCGTGCGCGCCTGCCGAAGGCGCCTGATTCCCAACATCGTCTGACGAGTAGCACGTACTGCTATTTCTCATCTGCGAGTGCCGAATAGTTTCGTCTTTCAAACGAACTTCAATTTATATTACGCGAACGCTACACGGAGTTACACCAATATTTCCGGAGGACTTGCCGAGCTACCGACCACCAGGAGCCACCGTCACCATCAAACCCGGGAAGTACCGTTGCTGTAGCAAAAACAGACCGGCCTTCGGCCCACGACCTGTATCTCTCATTTACGTAATTTCCTAAAATGTCACCGGCAAGTTCTAAGTGTCGAATCTCACATTTTGCAATTTCCATTTATTTCTGGAAAATTAAAGTGGCGTTTCCCACATTTTTGTAAATTCCATTAATTTCTTGGTTTAAGTTAAGTGACGTATCTCACATTTTTGTAATTTTACATTATTTTTTTCTCTTTAATAAATTGTTAGCCGGATTTCTGAGTTTTCATTTAAAACCCCAGGTCCGCTACAATACATCAGTAGAATTCTGAGGTATACCTAAATGCGATCTTAGAATTTGTCAGTGGATATGGTCATATACAAAATTCAACCATATCCACAACAACCTTTCAGTGAAGGTAATGGTATTCATGTGACTTTTTTTAAATCTACCGTCATAATCGGCGGCACCTGTCGCATTGAAAAAGGCACAGCTTCGTCACTGGCTCCGTATTATATTGAAAAAAAAATCGCTGCTGAATTTGTTTTCATGCGTACTATTGGCGCCGTGTGGTGACGGCAGAGTAGAATACATTTGTCACCAACCCCTACTCTTCCCGTGGGTGTCGTAAGAGGCGACTTAGGGACTACACATTGAATAGGGAACGGGCAGCAGAGCTCTCTGATACAGTAACCTTTTAATCTGCGATCTCCAACCCGCCTGCCAAGCGTGGAGATTATGGCAAAACCCTTCCCTTGAGTGGAGGAGGCTCATAGTCCAGCAGTAGACTGTAACGGGCCGTTGATGTTGATGTTGATTGGCGCTATTTGAACTTTCTAAATAGAAAACCAATGAGATGGTTTAAGCCACAGGAATGTAAAGAATAAGCCTGGCTGGCGAAAGAATAATCCTTTGTAAGATTCTTGGCCCAAAGCAGAGACCTGATCGAAGCTGGGGAATCCTCAGAGGAAGAGCTCGTGGCTGAACCAAAAATATAATCACACGTACTCCGCTGAGTTACCTGGATCGAATGAGAGAAGATCACGCCGTCAGAAAAGCCTATCAAGGTAAACTGACAGGACGACATCCGGTCGGTCGGCCTAGGTACCGATGGAGTGACGTGGTGAGCGCGGATCCGCGCGAGCCCCAAGTCAGCGACTGGCCGAGAGGCTGCACTAGACCGATAGACCGAGACAAGTACGACTTCTCGTATCGGAGGCCAAGTTACACTTTAGGTCGCTGGGTCAAAGTAGTAAGTATTGAAAGAGGAGAAGTAGTAAGTTACCACTTGCCCAGGTAGACAGTAGGAACAAAACACAGAATAGAAGTCTACTTGCCACTTGCCGAGTTTAGATGACGGATTAAATTAACTCGCCACTGTACTTGGGATTTAGTTTTTATACTTATATTATTTTGTTATCTGACTTGAGTTCAGTTTATTATGACGTATTATATAATAAGTATTATTAGTTTGTACATATATGGGTGTCTTTGCTATTGTTTTGCAGCTGAAGTGGCAGTGGGCAAAACAATAAAACTTAGCCTAAACTTTATGATATTTTAATTCAACAACTGACAACCAAGCAAACTAGGTCGTCGCAAAAAATTCTTGCTAACGAAAACAGAAATTGTTTTTATCTTCATAAAATTTTGATAAACTTTCACACCAGAATTAAAATGAAATAAAATAAACAGAGCATTCACAAACAAAGGGTAGAGACCACAGACGGTCACAATCAACCATCCAATTATACACACACAATTCGCAGCCCTCTTTAAAACCAATTAATATTCCATTGATTCACCGTCCGTCCCAGGGTTGGCACCTGCCTATCTAAACTAGCTTTCAACCCACTGTGCCGCGGTAATCTCGCGTTATGTAAGATTTTTAAAAATATCCTATTTCTCCAGGGTACAAACTATCTTCATTCCAAATTTCATCTTGTTCAGTTAAGGCGTGAAAGCGGAACAATCATTCAAATATATTTTCACACAATAAAGTATAATGTGATATCCCGTCTCGAGATAAGCCGCTACATTAGACGATGACGATAACTCCACGACACTGGCATATCGTCAGCTCGGACTCGGACGACAACGATATCATCCGACGATGTCGAGACGAGACGATATTGGGCGATGTAACCAACAGCTACCGCGGAGGCCCGCATTAATTGTCATCCACCGATATCGGCATGACAATCGTGCCGGTGACGATATTGGTGTCGACAACGACACAAGCGTTCATAGAAAATATATGAAACTACCACGCACGTCCCACGATATCATGTCGTTATCGTTATCACCTTATGTAAAAACCGCCATAGACGTAGCTAGAACACGGTGATTTACGTTATATTTGTGTTTTGACCGCTTTAAAAATTGCCTAAATGCCTAATATTACGTGGGACGACGTTTTACATGCGACTTTTTATAAATGTAAAATATTAAGAAAAAATACGAAGCACACAAACACAAAAACACACGATATTATTATACACACACATACTTCCACACACACCACACCACAAAAACACACACACCACACGAACGGAATTAAATATTTTTACTTGTAGGTTGGGCGAAGTTCTCATTGTGCCTGTTTTATACAAATAAATTACATTTCTAAAGTGATAGCCCTAACCGTGTTGGTTAATCCAAACGCTGATGTTAGGGATATTCGAAGCACCTGCGCTCAACTTAATTTAGTCGATTTGTCTTTACTCCAAATGATCTGCACGTCCATCATAGGGGATTCTAAACATCAGATCTGATCAGCAGTGAATTATAGTATACTGTACGTCCGAATGAAGCTGAGATATAGAAATCCACCAGTAGGGTCAGTATAACTACCGTAGATAAAATAAACCCGCGCGACATACAAAGTGACCGCCAATGGCATCCAGTTTTTGTCTGCTGCGTTATTGACGTTTTATGTAGGGTCATTATGATGATTACCCTGCTGATCAAGGTTTCCAGTGAGCTATAGAAAGAGCGAAGAAGAATGTATAGGTTATTTGGCAGAGACCAAGGCATACAGCCGTTGGCTGATCATATTAAAGCATCAATTTTTATAATAGTAGACATTTTGCAGAAAGTCGGCATTGAACTACTAAATCCCTAATAATATAGGATGCCAGCTACCGATCATCGCTGTTGCAGTACTAATTTACCACCTCAAGTGTGATACAAACTCGGAGGATACAAAAGCAGAACGTACTCACTTCACTAGATTTAAAAAGTGCTTACGTAGAATCGCCAACCACTGAAGAAGTGGGTTTTAACAACCTGTGGAGAGAGACCTCGAATTGTCAAATATATAGTGTTAAGTGGCCACTAGTTGAAGCTCTGACATATTGATATAATAGCTCACGGAACGTGTGGTTAACGTGCTTTGCGATACACGGAATCACCTTATTTTCTGAATAATCAGATGATTCAGCTCGACTAAAGAGAAAGAGACGGTCTTACATTTTTTTGACAGTATTCTGGACTTGACTTGAACCCAAAATACCCAGAACCCATTGTACGCTTTGACTGCTAAACCACAGATTAGCCTTCATTCAGTGCACCACTTGCGATTTTGGATTATTTCTTACGTACTGTAAGGAGCGGTCTCCTTTGAGGTGACTAGCTGTTCGTGTAGTTCGATTGGATTTGAATATTTTGAAATATCGAATGGTTCTTTTTGTTGTTTTGACTCGGGATGCCAACGGGCCGAGTAGAAGATATTTTCATATTGGAGAGTTGATCGGAAAAAATAAATAACTATTATTTAACTACTTCGTTTTATCTTCAAATTAGCTTAGCGCCCATCTGGCTACCGCCCCCCTTCTTTATTGTACCTACATAATTTCTTAAGGAAATCAAGGCTAATCTTTTTTACATTTATGAAATGCACCATGTATGTTGTATTGTACAATTACAATAGAGTGTTTTTTAATCAAGTTTAAAATATGAAAACAATTTATCCTAATACTATGTTTATAACGCAAGTTAATGAAGGACCTTTTTTATCAAATGTTGTAAATTAAACATCAAACCAAACGTGTAATTATTATAACACGCGAATTAGTGAATAATTAACAGCACTTACCTTATAAATACTATGGTCTAACCAATGAAACTCATAAGGGAATCAACGTCTCTAGCAGATTTTGCTTAAACTTAAAACATTGTATTTTAAGAGACGTACTACAATGAAAAACATAGCATTCCTTGTGATTTGGTTAATCAGCATATTTAGTTCCGGAAAACTGGGTAAGTGGACATACCTACTCGTACAATGATTTAATTTTAGTTTTAACTTAACCATTTTGAAAATTCGGTCTATTCCCACTTGATTACGTTTTTGACAGCGGAATATTAAACCATCCACAATAAATCATATTTTTTGAACTTAGAATAGAGACACGACTGATCTGTTTTGGAGCTCCTATTGTAGAAATTCGTGACCTAATATAAGCATAGTTGTAAATATTATTAAACCATAGCCTAAGCCTAACAATGATAAAGAATTTTCTTGAATTGTTAAATAGATGATACAGCAGATATTGAACGTCCGTGTCCAACGTACGACCTGAACTGCATACGCGTTTTTTTCGAAAACCATGCTCACTGCAAGAAAACTTTTGGACCTGTACCAGACCCTATTAACAGGTAAGCAATGCGTTTGATTTTCATTGCATTTTTTATTTCTTTGGTTTAAAATTTCTTATATTAAGAATTATTTTTCACTTTTTAGTTTAATGCACTGTGAAAGCGTGTATTTTTTTTGTTTTTTTTCAAATTGTTGTATTTTCACCGGTTCTTGATAAGTGTTCAATTAAATCTGTCCGTTTAAAGTGAGTCAAAATCGAGTCCAAACAAATAAGGAGTAAAAGGAGTCGGTTACATACAAGCATACGAGCATTCAAACAAACATACCGGTGAAGCTAATAATAAAAAAAGGGTGTAAAAAAACAAATTGAATCGATTCTGATTTGACAAAGAGAAAAGTATTTTATATTTTTTTTTTATTTTAACGAATTGTATCAAGAATATTATCAGCCAGCAATATTTTGATAATAAAAATAAAATTATCTCAATTTTAACGAATCGAGTCGAAGAGGCTGTTCACTACGCAATGTGCGGACTCTGTGGAGAAGAACCCACCGAAGAAACACCTCATGCGTTGCATCTTTTGCAAGCAATCTATTCCCATGGATATCTTTCCTCTAAGTAATCAGATATTGACCCCGATTCACACTGTCATGCTCTAACCCTTAATTTAAGTTAGGTCTGTCCTTTTTACCTTTTAAAGATTGAAAAAGGACAGGAAATGGTCATTCTAATATTAGAGCTGTCAAACGTCGAATTTGAACCTTATGGCCATGTCGATTGCACAATTTTAGAGAGCACTTAAAACATGCGACTTAAAAATCTCTTAAACTGACAGCTATGCCCTTACTTTAGGTTATCATTCGTTCAAATTAATATCATTCGTTCATCACCTCTCTTTCATTGGTCACAAAAACGAAAAAGATAGCTGGATTTTAAAATTGGAATTAGAGCATGTTATCCCGAATCGAGGTCATTGTACCTATATAATAAGCTTATTTTTAATTTTAGCTATGAACTTATCTAAATATTATATTTTTTTTAAGTCGGTAAGGGGAGCTCTTTGGTTGATATAAAAAATAAGCAAATGACAGTTTTTTAAATACGAAATGAATGTTGAAAAGTGATTGCAAAGAGGTACCTATTTGTTTTAATTAAAGTTTGTTTTCTGATGAATCTACTCAATCTAAATATTTATCCTCCTGCCAGGTGAACTGATGACCTGAGGAAGGTCGCTGGTGGCTGGATGAGGAAAGCGGGTGCGATCATGCGGTTTGGCGTGCCCTTGGGGAGGCCTGCGTCCAGCAGTGGACTGCAATAGGCTGATTGACTGATTGATTGAAATGTTTGACTCTTTTCTTTGTAATAGTACTGTTATTAAACCAAATTAATGTTACAGGCCACAGACGAACAGATTCCTATCAGCAATAAACATCTCAATTTCAACAGGCGCTCTACAATTTTCAGGTCTCAATGGGAGAATTGAGGAGTTCTTGTAAGTTTTAAGATTTTGTTTGTTATTTACTTGAATCATACTATTATAAATTTTAATGTGAAAGTATGTTTGAATATTTAGAATATGTTTGATTAGATTTGGGTGGGTATTAAGATAGTTTGTCCCTAGATTAACACGTAGGACTTATCCACATTTTAAGGGAAAAAGCCTTATTCCTACGGGAAAAACCTTACTTAAGGGGGTACTCTATGTGAACACTTGGATAAAAAATCATAACTTAGTGAAAACACAAAATATCAAAAATATGAACGATCAAATTGTTTCATTAGTCTTGTTGTATTTTTAGAATTGATAAATTCAGTTTTCTATTGTTAATTGTAGTAACAGATAGCGAAAGTGCTAATAACGGCCGTTTTTAGCACTTTCGCTATCTTTTACTACACCGTATAAGATTTCATAAAATTCGGTATTTCTAAAAATACTAAAGTACCTACACATTAAAATGATCGTCCACTTTTTTTAATATATTTAGTTTTTTCGGAGTTATGATTTTTTTTCGAAGTGGCGCTAGTGCGCAGTCAGGTACTAGCCCTAAGGCGTGGGTAGCCGCGGATGGACAGCTAGTGATTTTTTTTTAAATATCTATGTATAATTATGCAAAGAGCAAAAGAAGAAACGTCAATTCGATATGCTGATAAATTCCAACTTGCAATACTTATTAGTTTCTACTTCCAATGAGATGAAAGCTATGTGTTTACTAAAGAGTTCTAATTTTTTTTTTCAGTATAAATAGGAAGACGGACAAGCTGGTTATTGCGGTGGAGTTCCAAAACATGACCCAGAGCTCGAATGATGTCTTCTTCATATTCCATCGTAGAGCGAAGGAGCCCGTCGTCACCAGATCTCCTGGCAGTATTTCGTATTGTACGTTTTTTTTAACATACCATTGGTTGCAAAAGTAAATCCTTTTGAAATATATCACCATCGCGTCACTCATGATTTGTTGTGTAACTATAGGAAGTCAAGTGTTAATAATAATAACTATAGCTGAAAATTCAGGAGCTTTTCACAATAAATTTCATAATGCAGCGCAGTTTTGAGACTACCCTAAATAAGGGCGATTAAGGGCGCAGATTAACCAACAGAAAGGTTAATTATTATCTCTTTTTTTATTCTGGGGATACCAAAGTGCACATGAAACTGAAATATTGGTTACTTGCACTATCTCACATGTTAATATTCATCAGGAGACCTCCTTACTACACCGTGGCTACTCCGTACAACTGTAGCCCAGCAGCCACCGCGTTAAGACCACTGGCCGCACGATGTTAGATGATGATGAATTAAAATGGTAGCATGGCAGGAAGACAGGATCCAGTCCAATTTAGTTGCACAAACGGTTATTAGTAAAAGAATTTAAAGTTGCACTGCACGCTACTATAAATTAAAAATCTATAAAAATACATAGTGGTCCGGATAGAAAAGATGGTAACAGTCAGGTGACTTGTGGTGGAAATGAGGAAATTTTGATGAAAATGGCAAGACCGAAACGGATTCGGAATTTGAAAATGGATGATGAAACTGCCAGTACTAAAAAAGTACTGAATTGCCAGTAACAAAATAGCAGAAGAAGGTGGATTATCGCACGACTGGTTTTTCTGTTTCAATACTCAAAACGCGCCCCCCAACTGCGGAGTGGGCACGGAGTGTATTTGTCTCCGTGGTGAGGAAGCGTGTATTAGCGGGAGGGGGCGAGTAGGCGTTCTGTACATTGATATTCATTTTGTATCCTTAAGACGAAATTATTTTGAGTAATGTTTATTTTTGTTACATCCAGCCTCAATAATCACCACAGCAGTGATACCAAATTTGAAGGATCTTCAATTGCATGAAGCTGAATGTACAACATACTCCAATGACGCTACACCACGTCTGTTGATATCACCATCTGCTGGTGAAAGTACAGGTATAGTGCGTCCAAAAAGAAAAGAAATTAAAAAGTGGCAATACTGTAATAGTGTCGTCCCGTTTTCAACATTATGTTGGACAACACAACAGTATTGGTAATTTTTAATTTCTTCTGTTTTTGGACTGTAAGGGTAATTCTGTTTCTCTAATGGTAGACTTTTGCAAGTGATTGACGAAGATGATTGACAATAGCTAAAACGAGACCCTGTCATGCTGCTTTCGTCTATCTTTGGATAGACTGTTGGCTCTTATATTAACAACTTATGTACTTTGACAATAAATACTATAAATATATACTATTCTCTTCTATCGTAAGCTATCGTTGGGCTCTTTGTCTGGTCAGACGTCCGTTAGCCGCTTTATTACACGATTGATCAAAATAGGAGTGTAATGTGTTCAGGGTTCATGTATGTGTTTATGTACGTATGCTAAGAACATTGTTCCTAGGTACATATGTGAGTTTCTTTGTTCCACCGTAGCTTCTAAATGCTTGAGATTTGGATGTATGGGGTATCGTTGGAATCCTTACATCGTCAGCCCGAAAGACACAGGCTATAATTTTTTATTTTTAGATGTTTTTTTTATACTAGCTTTGTGGTGACGGCAGAGTAGAATACATTTGTCACCAACCCCTACTCTTCCCGTGGGTGTCGTAAGAGGCGACTTAGACTATACATTGAACAGGGAACGGGCAGCAGCGCTCTCTGATACAGTAACCTTTTAATCTGCGATTTCCAACCCGCCTGCCAAGCGTGCAGATTATGGCAAAACCAAACACTTAAGTGGAGGAGGCTCATTGTTCAGCAGTGGACTGTAACGGGCCGTTGATGTTGATTGATGATGATTTTATACTAGAGCGCCCGCTATATTTACCGTTTCTTAATTCTCACGCGGTTTCAAGCGCCTAAAAAGGATTAAGGATTTTTTTATTTGAATTTAAAATAGGTGATAATAAAATGATAAATTTGATGGAAATACTACCTATGACATTTTCAAACTTTTTCAAATTATTTCAGATCCTCAGACAGCGGTAACTTTTGCGAGATTCCTGACAGAGATGCCAGTTAACACGCAAGAGTTTTTCCTCACTGAATCTGCCTATTACATAGCTACATTCATTCAGTACACGATTTGTGATTTTGGACTATTTCTTACATAAAAAAATAATCATTAAATCAAGTAGAAATAATAACTAACAACTTACTTTTAATGCTCTGTATTTATATCACGATTTCTTGATTTTTATAAAACAAAGCAATAAGACTATTTTTAAAACAGAACACCTAATATTAATTTATATCTCTTTCTTTTTGAGGTAAGCAGCCCATAACCAACGTACTTTTTAATATTTATCTAGTTCACAATCAATCTCAATCCGACCTTTACTAAATTGAAAACTCAGTAGCTAAGGTCAGAATAACACGCAATTGTAATACTTACAGCTAACTTTATTTATTTATTTATTTTTATGCAAATTTATATCATGTTTTTTTTTATATCATGTTTTTTTTTCTTTACACTTTTTGACCAATTTTAATGTGTAAAGTATATTATTCTATAGATTCTGTCTGATGCAATAAGGGGCATGACATAATTTTTTTTTTATATTTTAATTATTTTTCGGGTACATGTATACATATTTCTATAATGTCAAATTTTGTTTTATCGCATGCATACAGATAAAAAAGGTTTTTTTTACAAAATATGAATAAATGGGATATGTATTTTAAATGAGAATAATTATCTCGAATTATTATCGATAGATTGAGGTTTGATTTTAAATGAGAATAATTATCTCAAAAAAAAAAAAAAACGAAAATCACAGATTCAAACTAAAAAAAAAGTGTCTATCTGCTACAACTTGTGGATAGAACTTCGATTATTAAAACCGTTTGGGTTTTGAATAATTAAATTATGTTACCTTATAAATATGAACACGCAATGATTTCATTGAATTCATTTAAATCAAAATCATCTGCAGCGTCTGGTATTTAGTGTACACTTAGTTTTTTTTACACAATAATGAAAAATTATTTATTATGTAGTGTTTTTGTTGATCAACGTCTTATGTAGTTCTGGATACCATGGTCAAAATCAAAAGTCAAAGTCAAAATTTTTTATTCGAATTAAGATTTTTACAAATTATTTTTCGACGTCAAAGCTATCATGGATGGCACGTTCACTACCAGTGTACGCCCTCTGTGGAGAAGAACGGCCAGAAGAAACTCCACAGGAATTGTATCTTTTGTACTTTTCTTTTAAATATATAAAGAATCATACATGAGTCATAATTACAATCTACATAATGTCAATCCGTTGGGAACCCGGGCAAGTAATAGCAATGCGTTTTGACGTGCTGTATTAGAACCTTATTATTTACTTATAGATTTTGACTCCAAAACGAACAAAATTTTATTATTTACACTTCCTCTTCTTCTTTCGTGTCGGCAAGAACACGGGCTAAATCTTACTTGCCCAGAAAGTGTCTACCGTGGTAGCCCTCTGGTTACAAACAAGTAAGTCCTCACGCGAGCAGGTGGTCGGGCACGCGGGACAGTTAGTGAGGTGTACCATGGTTTGCAAGGGTTCTCCACATTCACAGCTGGCGTCTGCGCTACTTGAGTACCCCCACCGACACAGGTTATCACACTAACTATCATTATATAATTCTTTTTTTTTATTTGTTGCTTTTTAATGTAAATAACCATCTAAGCAAGCAATTTGAAGGAGGATTTTATGTTTTTGTTAAAAGAGTAATGGTTGTCTTAATTAGCACGTTCACTAATAAGTGCATTTTGTGGGGAAAAACCTGCTGAAAAAAACTCTATAGGATTTGCATCTTTTTTTATTACAGTTTCGTAAACTTATGGATCGTTTTATATTACCTAGCATTAAACTAAAATCTTTTTATTGAAATTATACAGGTAACAAACAAAAACCGAAAGACCATGTCCAGCGTACGACTTGAACTGCATCCGTGATTTCTTTGAGTCTCATGCGCATTGCAAGAAGACGTTTGGACCTGTTCCAGACCCCTTCACCAGGTATTTTATAACTCCTTATTCTATTCTATTTCTCCGCTACTGGTTCTTCTCCGCTAGTGGTACATGTGAAGAATTATGTACGAAGGTACGCCGCCGTTTAAAATTCTTGTCCATAGTAAAGTATGCATAGTTGGAGATCTGTCAGAAGGCCGAGTGTGAGATCTTCCCTCAGAGAAACAGAAGAGCGCGTCCAATTTCTTTGGAACTTCCTCAATCAATCAATCAATCAGCCTATTGCAGTCCACTGCTGGACGTAGGCCTCCCCAAGGGTACGCCAAAGCGCACGATCACCCGCTTTCCTCATCCAGCCACCACCAGCGACCTTCCTCAGGTCATCAGTCCACCTGGCAGGGGGGCGTCCCACACTACGTTTCCCGAGATGCGGTCTCCATTCGAGAACCCGTCTGCTCCTTCCCCCCCGTCTGAACTTCCTAAATAGGTTTTATTTTGTAAGTTAGTTCAATAAATGCCCTAAAATGCTATTTGATACAAACAATCCTAGTGATGCTGTGTGGTGATGCATAATTTTCATCACGAAAAATAACTTTAACTCAGGTACTTAATTACAACATTACAGGACAACCTGTTTTACGAGTGGCTGTATATTATTTATCACACACGCTATTGTGACGATAGACTAAAAGTCTTATTTTACACTTAGTACTATTTTAGAATTAAACAAACAATATGAGCATGCTGTAACTAATTAAGCTGTAATTATTACCACAACAATGTATGTTTGACCTAAAGGATTCTGATCATACTTTACGTCTAATAAATAATTTTAAATACTTTTTGGTTTTAAGCAAAGACATTTACCTTTTTTTTAAATACTTCTTGGTTTTAAGCAAAGACATTTACCTTTTTTTTAAATACTTCTTGGTCTTAAGCAAAGACATTTACCTTTTTTTTAAATACTTCTTGGTCTTAAGCAAAGACATTTACCTTTTTTTTAAATACTTCTTGGTTTTAAGCAAAGACATTTACCTTTTTTTTTAATAAATTATATTTTCTACGTTACTACCTACACCGCACCCTCTTTCTCAGTCCTGTTTAATTTTTGTTTAAATATTTAAAGAAATCTTTAACTTTTTCCTTTACAGCTGAGATCCTCAGACAGCTGTGTCATTACTAATTATGCCAGTCAACATTCAAGATTTTTTTCCTACTGATTCTGCAATGATGATTTCTGAACGACTTTTTTCTCAATAGGCGATATTCATTTTTTGTACGATATACGAGTATAAGAACCTACTGTATGGTTAACATCATTATAATGTGGCAATTATAAGTAGTTTGACCTGATAGCCTACCTTTACAAGCCATTAATGAACTATGTATGATAATAAGTCTAATTAATAACGTACTCTACAGGCAGTAATTTAGGCTCATCCTTGCACAGGAGATTAGCTAACGTCTATAAATGTAATCTGTTTGGGATTTAGGTACCTAGTCTGAGTAAAGTTTTTAAGGAAATAAAATGGAGAAACATTTTGTTGTTGTAATATTTTTGTTATTAAGTTTATTTTTTAATCTTGTTGTTTGTAATAATTATGAGGGTGAATTGAGGGTTGGCAATCCAGGTAAGACTTTTTTTTAAATGATATGAAATTATTTATTTGCGGTAAATACGGTACATAGAGAGTAGGTTGAATATTTTTGAAATAACTCAAGCGTGCTTCATTTCATCAGTATGCAAAATTAACAAGAACAAAATTAACATGCAGGTCAAGATCTTAAACAATTATTATCAGTAATTATGAGTACTAAAACTAAATCTGTTTTTAATAACGAGTTATGTAGCGAGTGTCGATTCGTCGGACGTCGAGTCTCTCCACGTCGAGTCATTTTGCATCGAGGTTATTTTGCGTAGACTCCTTCCAGATAGCGTACAGTTGTGAGAAAAGGTATTTTCGGCCACACTCAACTCTGCTCAGTGCGCGAGTTATCCATTATTAAAAAGTAACTGGACAACCGTTTGGTGACGGCAGAGTAGAATACATTTGTCACCAACCCCTACTCTTCCCGTGGGTGTCGTAAGAGGCGACTTAGGGACTATACATTGAACAGGGAACGGGCATTATGGCAAAACCCTCCACTTGAGTGGAGGAGGCTCATAGTACAGCAGTGGACTGTAACGGGCCGTTGATGAACTGGACAACTTTGCTGGTCTCATTCTTCTTACAAGCATAATGACAGCTGTTAAAATTCTAGCTACGATTTTGGTTTAAAATAAGCTTTTGAATGAGCTTGCCGATATCTGTTTTATCGTGTACAAGGCGTAATGTTTTAACTGGCTTATTAGGTACTGTAGCATCGGGCCTCGATGGTCAGTGTGCCATACTATTTGATGCTGGCGACATGATTCTCTTAATTTACGTACCTATTTGAAAAGAGAGCAATTAAAACTTCATTCGGGCTCTGCCGGGGAGTTTTGAGGTTATCTTGCCGTCCGCCATAGAAACGATGTTTATGTTAAGTCGCTACAGTTGATACGACGTGTGTCATTTTTTGTAATAAAGGGCTTTTTATATTTAAATATTACAGCCCCTGCGTGGATTAAAGTACCCATCTTACCTTACCTTACTTAGCCTATGTTGTCCTACGGCTACGGAGGCTACGAGTTTTTTTTTTTCATTCATTCATTCATTTAAAGGCCTCTCTCTGTTCCTTCCACCCCTTCTTCTTTCTTATAGTGAGCGTCTGTGAGCCAGTTCTTGGCAGAACTGCTTAGCTGCCGTGGTCTGCCACGTCGGCGCCTATCTATTGGATATTATAATAATTTATTATGTGAACAGTTGTAAAACCCTTGTGACCATAAATATAGTAAATAAAAATCTGTGTGTGAAGTCGAACCCGCACTGGGCCAGCATTGTCCGCTAAGGCCCGATCGCCCTAATTCGGACAGCCACTCTATGGGAACGTATATGAGCTGTTGATGATGATGAATACAACTATATTATTGCAGTAAAGACGTGTCTGGTCTATCTTTCATCTAAATCCGTTTAGGCGTGCAAAAAAATCCATACTTAATTTTTTTCTATAATAAATATTTAAAAAAATTGGTTACTTTTTAGATAATACGGATAAAATCGAGAGGCCGTGTCCAACTTACGATCTGAACTGCATCCGGGTTTTTTTCGAAACGCATGCGCACTGCAGGAAGACTTTCGGACCGGTTCCAGACCCTCTTTTCAGGTTCATAAAAAATATAAAAATATTGAATTTAGAATTATTTCTCACTAACCCGTATTTAACTATTAAGACTACCATATAGTACTTTTTTTTTTTCAGACCAACAGTTACCTTCTATGTTTCCAGAGTGAACATATCAGTTACAGTAGACCAACAAGAGGTTAACAATTTGAATACTGGAAGGGTTGAAGAATTTTTGTAAGTACATACACCAACCTATTGTTGTACAAAAAACGGGGGGGCACTCTAAAAGGGCGCTACTCTAAAGAAGATGAACAAGATAAAAACGATTTATAATATATATATATATAAATATATATTACTTTCTTATTCGTTTTTCATTTTAAAACAAATAACGCGGCTATTCTGTAGCCCGTCGGCATCTAGAGTCCGAAACAAAAACAGAACTATTCGATATTCAAAATATTCAAATCGTTTAGAATGCAACATGAAAATTGACCAACAGCCTGTAAGCATACGGCATATAAGGAGGCCGCTCTTTAGATGCCGTAATATCAACGATACAAAAATATATTTACCTAAATATATACTGGTCCTACTATTTCATCTTTTATCTATGATTTTCTTTCATCATTTCGATCTGCATCAACAGCATCATGGGCTGAATGTATTTTTGGTCTAAGATCCGAACTTAGGTCGTGCCTAAAAGTACCTATTATATACAAAGTGTTGGCAAACTAACGTAAAATCTCTCAGGTGGTAGGTCAGCCCATGAAACTGTACAACTTTTGTTCCACAACTTTTTAAGTAGCATTTTTTTCTAACTTTCACACAAATTGACTCGATCAGCTGACCAGTTTTTTTCTTTTTAACATTTTATGGAACTTCTGGAACTGGATTGTCTCCTCATGAGGGAACTTCTTAATAGTTAAGTTATAATTTAGCATAGTCTGCTTACAAATACTCCTCAGCAGTTTATAAGAAGGATTCTTAGTTTCTTAATGTTTTTTCTAGTGTAAATCGAGACACGGATAACCTGGTGGTCGCTATCCACTTCAGGAATATAACTCAAACTGCTCAAAATAATTACTTCATATTCCACCGAAGAGCTAAGGAACCTGTCGTGACTGTGGGATTTGCATCTGTTTCTTATACTGGTAGGACTAACAAATTGTAATAGGGGATCGGACTACTTTTTTTTATTTTATAAATCCGAACTATCTAGTTTCTGATATCGAACACTAAAAGAATTTTTGCTCTATCTTTAAAATTGACCGAGTTATAAGGGTTTGTAATTCAAGATTAGACATAGAAGCACATACCCACTTGTGACGTCATTTGTTAGTAACGCCATATAATTTCCAAACAAAAAATAATTTTTGAAAGAGACAGACATATTGAAACTTTAAAAAATCACTGTACATTCGTTTTTCAACCGATTCTGTTTTTTTCTTCACGAACCGTCTGCTACTAATCTATATTTTAAAAATAATTCATAAAATATTGTAAAATATGGTAAATTTAGGAACAGTCCGATCCCCTATTGCTAGTAGGGTAAGGCTATGGATGACGTAAAAATTTTGGTATGCACCAATGCGGAAGCTTTGTCATTAAAACAAAACAAAAACAACGACAACTGGATTGGTGGTATCCATAGACTTAGTTTTTTTTTTTTGCTGGTGGTATCACAAAGTAGGTGAAGCGGCGCGTGGCCCCAGACAGAGAGTCTACTCAGAACAAACTGTCATTTCGGCACATTTCGGGCACGCACATATTGACGTACCGTTTATTAATAGGCGTTGCCACGCAGTTCCCAAACAGTGCTCCATAGCGTTTGCCTAAAGAGTGAGTGAGAAATTGAGTCTGACAAGATGACGTCATAATTTTTGAAGAAGGCGGGAGTGGCACTTCTGTAAACCTTTTTATTTTGTGGTGCAAACAGCGAAGAGGCCTAACTCAGCAATGGGTTAATCAAGCTATACTATATAAGTTGATAACATGATTGATTGTTTCTGCATCTTTTCATTCCTTTACTCCAACTCATCTGAAAACTATTGATCTTTGGGGAAATGGAGTAATCATTTTCTAAAAAGGAGTTCAAAGCATTTGAATTAGACAAAACTGGAAACACATTCTGTAATGGTTTACAAATTATCATACCAATATTCATTTTTGAATTTCAGATGTGGTTATCACATGTGTTGTCCCAAAAATTGATGATCTCCAGTTACAAGATGCTGAATGTACCACTTTTTCTAATGGAGACACCAATCAAATAATTCTAGGCCCGAGTGCCTTGGAAAGTACAGGTAATTATAATATTCGTCATCACGGGCCTTTTCGTCTTTTCAGACGTTTTAAGCAGCATCATATACGGTCTGATTATACCGGCGTTCGTGGCTTTACAAGTCGATATAAGAGCGGCAGAGACGACCGCATTTTGGGTTATATTACGAGTCAGCTGGTGCGGGAACTTGTTGGTCTTATAATATTAATATTACATAAATTACCTGTGTTGACATTTTCCTCAATCAGTTTTTACGGTTTTCCTGGTAGAAAACGGCAACAAACCTTCTCACCATAGAAGCAAATGTGTTAAGTCACATTTTATAATCGCAGTTAGTTTAAAAAATTGCCATCATTTAAAAATATTTTGTACTGCCGCGCCGCCGCCGGTTACATAAAAACTCAAAGATTTTTGTTATTCTTCTTCCAACAAGAAGTTATTTTAAAGTTTTGATTAAAATACACGTCCCTAAATACGTGTATCAAAATGTTTTTTTAAAACAAAAACTTCAAAAAAAAATGACATTAAAAGACTGAAAATATTAATAAAATCTTGGAAATAAATAGGCCTGTTGCAAAGATTTCTGACGCGCGTCGCCTCGCGCTTTATAAATAGAACATTTTAGAAGAAGAAAAATACCATCGGGCATATTACTTCCTCTTATGACGTTTTAAATACGGTTGAAAGAGATATACGATATACGATAGTATGTTTTGAAATTTCTTAGGTTGTCATTTTTATGCTTTGGGCCAATGATGTGACTGTGTCGATATGTCAGTATCGATGAACCAATTATTTTTGTCAAAATGTTGTTTTGGCAAAGTATTAGAATATACAAAAAAAATGAATATAGATAAAAATAAAACCAATTTGTTCCGGAATTGAAATAGTTTTTTTATTTATCATGGTAAAATTCTTTGAAAATTTCTAGAGGTACGGTAGATAGAATATAATTATCACAATTTCACTCTACAAAATAACTTATTTAGAAATAAATATAAATCATTACCATACTGCTTGTTTCGTTGGTGTAGAGAGTAGGTACATCATTTTCGTTCAGACGCCGATATTTCACGGGCTCATTTTGATCAAATGAATCTGCCGTACAATGCTTTGTGCATATGTGGTTATGCATTTTCGGCGTCCAATTGGACGTAGTTACACGAAAAGGATCCAATCCACAACATTGTCAAAAATGACTTACGTACACAAAACTGACCGCAAATAATACCAATCGTCCCATAAATATACTATTAACAATAAAAATGTTTTAATGTTTCTCACAAAACATAACACATAAAATTATCTTGAAACAAATACCTATGAAAAAATATTTTGAACTTCAAACTTCAATATCTGAAAAGTAACTTTGTGTGGATTGGATCCTTTTCGTGTAACTACGTCCAATTGATCCTCGAAATACGCCGTAACCAATCGATTTTTCGATTTTCATCTTTAGGAATACTAAAATTTTAGAAGTATCGATAAAGAATCACGTCACCACACATCCCTTAGTAAACAAAATGAATTTATAATGCACAAAACTTGTGCGTCTTTGTTGTAAAGCAGTTCAGCAATTACAGTCAAATCACAGTACGATAATATTAAGTTGATACAAATCCATAAACGAGATTCATAACAGTGACATGTATTTTCAATTCGGTAGAATTATTTCATACAAACAAAACCATTTTTGACGTGACTGACAACCTTTGACATTACGATTATATGAAAAAATCCTGAACAGAGTTTTTTGTATATTATCTCTACAAGGGAGCGAAGCGATCGTCTTTTATTTCCTCTGAGGCCTGTTGTGTCATTTAACTGTTTGTTTTGTCTTTGCAGTCTGATGCGTACAATAAGATGTTAAACAAATAAGTACTTAAATCTTGCAAATCTAAGAAATCCAAGCATTTGCTTTTCTAATGTCTGTTGAAACTGTGAAAAGAAGGAAAGATTTTGACGTGATACCGCCCCGTGTTCTTAAGAAAAAGGGTCTCTTCAATTAAATTGACAGACAAATAGACAGTAAAGTAAAAGGGTTTTTTTGAGATTTGGAATGCTAAAGATGATTTTTTTTCCAGATCCACAAGTGCCGGTAGCTGCAGCGGATTTACTGGCAAACGTGCCGAATGACATTCAAGAAATCTTCCTCACCGACTCAGCGTCTCTCATATCCACCTTCATTCAATTCAATATCTGTGATTATGGACTTCTACTGAACTAACGACTCATTTTAAAGTCATACGTATCATATTTATATAAAATATTATTTATTTATTTTATACAATATGCAAATAAATAATACAATACAAAATATCACCATACAAAATATTTTTTACATAAAATTTTGCTTAACCTTTGCAAAAAAAAAAAAAAATCTTGAATAATTATAAAACTGAAATAGAATAACTTCATTCTAGTACGCATGAATAACAGCAAATATAAATAATATTAAAACAGTGTACATTAATTTTTTTTAGTTTCAGTTAGCAATTTCTTTCAGGCAACCTTAAATTTAATACGTAGAGAGGCTAGGCACAATTTAATATTAATAATGTACTCCTTTTCTTGTGTATGCAATAGAGTGTTACTTACTTACGCAATACTTCTGTTTAGTTCGCCTGCAATTTGAGTTACACGCATATTGTGAGAAACTGATGATCGCAGGGAAGAAGTTTCTTATCTATGTCAAATGTTCAAAACCTAGCGATGGAAAAACCTTTTGCAAGCTTTATAACGTTATTTTGTTGCGAGTACGTATGCCTCTGTTAAGTTAAAAGCAAACCTGTATAGTTCTTTTGCACTGAGCCCATAAATATGTTGGCAATTATCTAGTACTCAATTTAACGTGATAGCCTAAATTTACTAGACTACCCAATTTATACATGTAATTAAATCTAATTACATACTACAATTTACGCTTATCCTTGCACTGAAAGATTAACCAACCTCTATATAATATTGCCTAGTCAAGATTTTGGTAGTTCGTAAACAGTTTCTGTGGAAACAAAATGGAGAAACATTTTGTAGTTATAACATTTTTGTTATTTAGTTTACTTTGTAATCTTGTAGTTTGTAGTAGCTATGAGGGTGAACTAAGAGTTGGCAATCCAGGTAAGTTTTTCATGTAAATTTTTGTTTCTGTGATATAAAGGTATAGCACATCACTTTTATAGCTTATAATTCCAATTCAAGCCAAATGTTTTTTTTTATTTGTAGTAAGGTGAATAAAGAAAAACCTTCGTTTATTTTCTAGATAATACGGATAAAATCGAGAGGCCGTGTCCAACTTACGATCTGAACTGCATCCGGGTTTTTTTCGAAACACATGCGCACTGCAGGAAGACTTTTGGACCGGTTCCAGACCCTCTTTACAGGTTCACGCATTTAGTATTTGTTTAATCCAAAGTTTGCTGCGATGATGCATCTTTGGGTACACCAGCGCCAACTAACCAGGAGTCGAAGTGATCGCCATGGCCGCAATAGATCGGTTCATGTCCATTACACGGAAGGTTTTGCGTCAGTAGAGCGTCTGGTGTGTAGGGGCCCGTTGCCGGCTGTTGGGCAACACCAGTGTGTCACGGACCGACCAATACAATGCGTTTTTAAATTTCGAATTCATGTAATTAATTTGGCGCTCTTACTGTGGAGATAAATATTAATATTTTGACGCTTCAGTGGAGAGGAATTTACGAACGCTTGCTAAGAAATTCAAAGGTTGTTGAAGTCCACTACCCTGCATTGGGCTAGCGTGGTTGAGTGAGGCTTGATTGACTTTATTCATGGTAGGATCGAGACAGTACTCGGTGAGGTCGTTGAGTTGGTAACAACAATACAATCGTGAATGATGGAACCCTGTGTCATGATACTTTATTCAACCAGGCTCTGGCTTTGACTATAGCAGAACTGACAGTAAACATATGCCGTCCAAACAGCGTCTAGCTCTATGAGATATACATAATGCTGAGTCGTGTCCTTGTTTTATTGTGCCATTAGTGCCACACTGGATACTTTTGTGTACTAATTTAAATATAATGTTAAATAGCGGTGCGTTTTAGTTTGTATGGTGTCACATTTTGATGAATAAAGTATTTTTCTTTTTTCGTCCAATGGTCGCCTAAATATCCAAAACTGAACTAATATAATAAATCTTACATCAATATCGTCTATAGGATGTATCTTTTTAATATATATTATTATATATTTTTCAGAGCAACGGTTAACCTGTATGTTCCTAGAGTGAACTTATCAGTCGTGTCAGATCAGCAAGCGGTTAACAATCTAAATACAGGAAGGGTCGAAGAGTTTTTGTAAGTAAAATATTAAAAAAAAAACAATAGTAATACTTACTATCAAACAACAACACAAAAAATATAAATACATCATCGGGTACAATTTATTTTCATTTTTAATTATTTGGTAACAAAGCAACTATTTTTTTAAAGACTTGCAAAAAAAAGATTACGGGTAAAAAAAACAGTTTGTTCCGATTGGTAATTTTTAGGATTAGACATTTTATAAAGAGAGTAAGAATACTGGTTTATATCGATAGAAAACCTCGCCTTAATACGGTATTGTCCGTAGAGTTAGACAAAGAGTATTGAAAAGTAATTATTATTCCTTTAATTATAATTATTCGTTTTCTTATATTCTCTATGTTCTAGTGTAAACCGAGACACGGATAACCTAGTGATCGCTATCCAGTTCAGGAATATGACTCAAACAGTCCCAAACAATTACTTCATATTCCACCGAAGAGCCAAGGAGCCTGTCGTCACTGTGGCATTTGCGACAGTTACTTATACTGGTAGGGCATTTGTTGGCGTCATCATCCATATCGTGTAGGTGTAAGGTCGAAGCCTGGACTCACAAACCATAGTTTTGAAGTCATCAAGTGCTCTGAAATAGCTTATGTAGATATTCACTAAAAACTTTTGTAGATAAATAGCCGAGACCACGGTACAGAACAGTTTTGAAATATCAAGCGATTTAGCCTTCCTTGTTCTAACCACCCTTACCAAACAAAATTTGATTTTGTCTTCGGGTCTTAAACCGAGAACCTAGAATTGAGAGCCATACGATCTCTCTAACCGCTAAACGTTTTTAATTTGACAATGTGAAAGACAAAAAGAAGAGATGTTTTGTAAATTACAGATATTATAATATGAGAAGAAACTTTATTCGTATGATACATAACTTAATGTCTGATGCAATGAAGAAGAGATTTATACTCAACAGTGGTTTGGTGGGATGTAAATGATGATAATAATTGTTGTTATACTCGCATTCTTCTTCGCTGAAGTTGACAGACTTTATCTGATGTTATATATACACCGAAAAGAAATACTACGTTTGCGTAATTTTATTAATTGAATCAGTACATGAATTCCTTACAAAAATATTGAACTATTAGTTTTCTGAAATAAATATGATGTGCCATTCAATACAAATACCTGAACATAGACCTATAACAGCAATTATTTATAAAAATGTAACGATCTTTATTTCTGATTTGCAGATTTGGTGATTACATGTGTAATACCAAAGATAAAAGATCTCAGGTTGCAAGACGCTGAATGTACCACTTTTTCTAATGGACTTATCAATCAAATGGTTATAAGTCCCGATGCAGCAGAAAGTACAGGTAATTGTGCATTTAATTTTGCTTACCCAACACAGTAAAAATTACATAATAAAATTTAATCAAGCATAAAATTAAGAAAGTGAAAACATCATAGGAAAGTAGCACCGTAAAGGCAGCAGGCTTATCGACTGTAAATTAGTGTTGCTAATGATAATTTGACTTTAAATATTTGTTAAAATATCGATGGGACTATCAAAGCCACTGATAGCTTTATATGAGGTAACATCAATATTGAATACTAAGACAGATAGAGTCGATAATATAAACAGACTTAATACCAGATAATCTACATTAGATACAAGCCTATTGCCACAGGCAGCCGCAGGGGAATCCTATTTTTCTTTATTTTAAATCTATCGAATTCACAGAGTGTAACGCGTTGTTTCTTTTTAGATCCTCAAGTGCAAGAGACTCTAACGGCTTTCCTAGCGAACCTGCCGAATAACATTCAGGAGGTCTTCCTCACCGACTCGGCGCCGCTAATAACTACCTTCATTCAATACAACATCTGTGACTTTGGAATCCTTGTTACCTAACAATTCATTTTGAAATTAAACGTGATAAATTAAATTTATTTTCCTATAAAAACCTCCTTCAAATTGTACAGATGCTTATTTGCACTTAAAAGTAACAAATAAAAAAACATTCTACACGAAACATAAATAAATATCCTAAGTGTGGTACATATGTTTCGTAAATATTTACAATTTAGTACTTCCTTTTGGAGACGGTGCCGGTAAAAATTTTTAAAACTGAATTAGATTTACTTCATTTTAGTACACATGAACAAAAGAAAATAGGAATATAAATAAAAACAGTGTACATTATTTCTGTTAAGTTTCAGTTAGCAATTTCTTTCAGGCAACCTTAAATTGAATAAGTAGAGAGACTAGGCACAATTTAATATTAATAATGTACTCCTTTTCTTGTGTATGCAATAAAGTGTTACTTACTTACGCAATACTTCTGTTTAGTTCAGCTGCAAGTTGACGCTTATTGTTACCAACTGATGAGCGCAGTGAAGGAATTTCTTATCTATGTCAAAAGTTCAAAACCTAGTGATCGTAAAATCTTTTGCGCACAAAATGACGTATGCCTCTGTGTAAGTTAAAAACAAACCTGTATAGTTCTTCTGCACTGAGCCCATAAATATTTTGGCAATTATCTAGTACTCAATTTAACGTGATAGCCTAAATTTACTAGACTACGCAATTCATACATGTAATTAAATCTAATTACATACTACAATTTACGCTTATCCTTGCACTGAAAGATTAACCAACCTCTATATAATATTGCTTAGTCAAGATTTTGGTAGTTCGTAAACAGTTTCTGTGGAAACAAAATGGAGAAACATTTTGTAGTTATAACATTTTTGTTATTTAGTTTACTTTGTAATCTTGTAGTTTGTAGTAGCTATGAGGGTGAACTAAGAGTTGGCAATCCAGGTAAGATTTTCATGTAAATTTTTGTTTCTGTGATATAAAGGTATAGCACATCACTTTTATAGCTTATAATTCCAATTCAAGCCAAATGTATTTTTTTATTTGTGGCAAGGTGAATAAAGAAAAACCTTCGTTTATTTTCTAGATAATACGGATAAAATCGAGAGGCCGTGTCCAACTTACGATCTGAACTGCATCCGGGTTTTTTTCGAAACACATGCGCACTGCAGGAAGACTTTTGGACCGGTTCCAGACCCTCTTTACAGGTTCACGCATTTAGTATTTGTTTAATCCAAAGTTTGCTGCGATGATGCATCTTTGGGTACACCAGCGCCAACTAACCAGGAGTAGAAGTGATCGCCATGGCCGCAATAGATCGGTTCATGTCCATTACACGGAAGGTTTTGCGTCAGTAGAGCGTCTGGTGTGTAGGGGCCCGTTGCCGGCTGTTGGGCAACACCAGTGTGAACCCCACCACGGACCGACCAATACAATGCGTTTTTAAATTTCGAATTCATGTAATTAATTTGGCGCTCTTACTGTGGAGAGGAATTTACGAACGCTTGCTAAGAAATTCAAAGGTTGTTGAAGTCCACTACCCTGCATTGGGCTAGCGTGGTCGAGTGAGGCTTGATTGACTTTATTCATGGTAGGATCGAGATAGTACTCGGTGAGGTCGTTGAGTTGGTAACAACAATACAATCATGAATGATGGAACTCTGTGTCATGATACTTAATTCAACCAGGCTCTGGCTTTGACTATAGCAAAACTGACAGTAAACATATGCCGTCCAAACAGCGTCTAGCTCTATGAGATAGACATAATGCTGAGTCGTGTCCTTGTTTTATTGTGCCATTTGTGCCACACTGGATACTTTAGTGTACTAATTTAAATATAATGTTAAATAGCGGTGCGTTTTAGTTTGTATGGTGTCACATTTTGATGAATAAAGTATATTTTTTTTCTTACTTTTCTTTTTTCGTCCAATGGTCGCCTAAATATCCAAAACTCAACTAATATAATTAATCTTACATCAATATCGTCTATAGGATGTACCTTTTTAATGTATATTATATATTTTTCAGATCATCGGTTAGCTTCTATGTTCCTAGAGTGAACTTATCTGTCGTGTCAGATCAGCAAGCGGTTAATAATCTAAATACAGGAAGGGTCGAAGAGTTTTTGTAAGTAAAATATTCAAAAAAACAAAGGCAATACTTACTATCAAACAACACCACAAAAAATATATAATCGGGTACAATTTAATCTTTATATTTAATTATTTGGGTAACAAACTATAAAAAATTATATCCACATAAAGCAATTAAGTTCTAAAGACTTGCAACAAAAGGTTAAGGGTAAAAAATGTGCTTGTTCTGTTTGGTCATTTTAGGATTAGACATTTTATAAAGAGACATAGATTACTGGCTACGAACTGGTAATTTTTCCTAACAGATTCATCAAATTCAATGTATCCCTTAAAATGTATTTGTAGCTATATAAATAGCAAACTCCGCCCAGCATTGATAAAGCATTGTCCGTAGAGTTAGACAAAGAGTATTGAAAAGTAATTAGGTATTATTCCTTTAATTATAATTATTCCTTTTCTTATATTCTCTATGTTCTAGTGTAAACCGAGACACGGATAACCTGGTGATCGCTATCCAGTTCAGGAATATGACTCAAACATTTCCAAACAATCACTTCATATTTCACCGAAGAGCCAAGGAACCTGTCGTCACTGAGGCATTTGCGACAGTTACTTATACTGGTATGTGAAAGACAAAAAGAAGATATGTTTTGTTAATTATTGACATGATAATATGGGAAGAAACAATTTAATAATATGTATATTTCTTAATATATTTCTGATTTGCAGATTTGGTGATAACATGTGTTATACCAAAGATAAAAGATCTCAAGTTGCAAGACGCTGAATGTACCACTTTTTCTAATGGACTTGTCAATCAAATGTTTATGGATCCCGGTATTGCAGAAAGTACAGGTAATTTTGCATTTAATTTTACTTACTCAATATAGTAAAATTACACAGTAAAATTTAATCTAGACAGTGAAAAGTAAGAAAGTGAAAACATTCATACGAAAGTCGCACCGTAAAGGCAGCAAGCTTATCGACTGTAATTAGTGTTGCCAATGATAATTTGACTTTGCTGCTGCAGGGGAATCCTGTTTTTCTTTATGGTATAACTATCAAATTCACAAAGTGTAACGCGTTGTTTTTTTTAGATCCTCAAGTGCAAGAAACTGTAACGGCTTTCGTGACGGACGTGCCGAGTAACATACAGGAGCTTTTCTTCACCGACTCAGCGCCGCTGATAACTATCTTCATTCAATACAACATCTGTGACTTTGGAATCATTGCTACCTAACAATTCATTTTGAAATTATACGTGATAAACTAAATTTATTTTCCTATGAAATGTACCTTTACTTTCTCAGATTTCATTAAAAACTGCATTGTATGTGATATGAAAAGAACTATCCAATAGCCTTCAATGTTTTCTTTTTAACATCTACGAGTATAATCAAAATTATACAAAAAAATTAAATATACATTAAATTGAATCTTTGATCAAATCTCCAACGAGATCCAGTAGGTATTGCCTTCAAAATAATAATAATATCTTCTTAGATTGGATTCGAGTTTACTTGAATTAGGCCGTTTGCGCACTTATCCGTATCCGATTCTTATTCGATTCTTGTTCGATACGTGAAAAAGACGTCCGGGAAATTCACGTCTAGCGTTTGCGCACTGATCTGTTTTTCATTCGTATTCGAGGCGATATACTCGTAGCACCACCAGATTTCGTTGGCAGCGCGAAATCTCTCATCCGTGAAACCGAATACGAATCGAGTGTAGTGCGCAAGCGTACGTACAATTTGTATAGCAGTCACTTCGACTCGGTTTTGATCCGTAAAAAAAACGATCCGGAGTGAGAATTTTACTGTATGTTTTGTCTGGGTAATCCTTATTGTGTACAGTTAATTGTTAAATAAATAAATAATTAACCGGATACGTGTGAGTGCGTAAGCGTCCATACAATTACTAGAACGCCAAACCGGATTAGAAACGAATAAGAATCGAAAAAGAACCAAGTATGAGTGGTGCGCAAACGCCCTTACTGTGGATTATGTGTGCAAATGACAAAAACAGAACTTTTCCGTTATTTGAAGCCTAAACATTTCAGAGTAGCGTTGATACAAGCGAGCGAGCGAGCGAGTCGGTTATGTATAGTAAAATAATTAATGATTGTTCAGTGTTTCACATAATAATTTATAGTTTCATTTGACTTTCCTAATAAGACTATTTCCCGGGAGTAAAAGACCTACACCAACTAACTCCAGATGTAGCAAAATGGCTGTCCAAGTTTGGTAGCAATAATAAAATAAAATATTAACCGTAATATACTTTTAGTACCTGGTTGACCAAGCTTCGCTCGTTTATTTTTTTTGTAAGACATCTACGCATTTCGATAAACTCTACTTACTTCATACGTTCAGAAGAAAGTATACGCGGCTAGACATAGTAGCACCACTCTTATACTTTAAACGAGCAAGATAAGAATAATAAGGATCTCGGAAACATACGGCTGCAATGATTTCGCAATTTAGTTTCGGGGGCAATAAATCGATCTAGCTTATAAAATAGATTTCCCCGTATTTTCAGGCTTAAAAGAATTGATACGCGATATCATTGAAATAGAAAGGTAATTTTGTTGAGGTTGCGTGGATTAAATAACGTCTCCGTGGATAAAATAGCATTTTCCATTTCTGTGTTACATATCTGAAAAAATTACTGAAAATACTTGAAGAAAATTTCGTCACTATGTGAGTTGTAGTGCCATCTGTTGCAGAACTTTCGGTGTAAGAAAAACGAAGTGATTTTCTGTAAAGGTATTTAATTGAACTGAGTAAATGTAAAAATAAGTAATAACAACGACGACGACGGTAAGTAATAAATAAAAAAACATACCTTAAAAAATTGCTCTATCTGTTGGAAAAAATTTAGACCACGAAAAAATAAGGTATTAGTACGAAAAAGTAAGGTATAAGAAATTTTATTTCTGTCATTTTTGTATTTAAATAACTAAATGAAAGAATTAAAAAATAAAAACAAACAAAAAAATAAACATAAACAAAAAAATAAAAAGTACATTCATGTGGATTCGTTCGTCTGACCTTCGGTTTCATTGCCTCCCGGTTCTCCAACAGAGCCACCGCGTTGTTATGGATAGTGGTGAAATTAACCTTATCTTTTAATGATATGGCGTACAAATTCTTTTAAGCCCGAAAACATGGGGAAATCCTGTTTTACCAAAAACTAAAGCTAGCTAGATCGATTTATCGCCCTCGAGACCCCCTATATACCAAATTTCATTGAAATCGTAGCAGCCGTTTCCGAGATTCTCATTATATATATATATAAATATATAGATATATACAAGAATTGCTCGTTTAAAGTATAAGATAAGATTAGATAAAACGAAACGTGATGGAAGCAAGCAATTAAGGTGTGGGGTACCTTGGCCAGACGAGAAAATGACGTACACCAAAGTAGTCACAAAGTGATGGGTGATGGCCAAGAGGAAAAACGCTGGTGAACAGCTAGACCACCAGCTCAAAGATTTGACGATAGAAACAGACAGGTTTTTGCAGGATGCGAATGGACTAATTACGAGGAAGGGCAATAGAGAAACCCAAGCAGTGGGTTGAGTTGGTGATTAATTGAATGATGATGATTACATGTTAGATCGCTTACTGATGACCTGAACAGACCACGGAATACTTACGCAGTTTCTATCAATCAGACCATGGTAATCTTTGCCCAAAGATCAGACTTGACGCATCATACTTGGTGTCAAATAATTAACAGACCGAGTACGAAATACTACGCTGCGTTCCCAAGATCAAGATGATTGATTGATTGATTGTTCTCAAGATCGCTGATGTGGCTCAGAAGGCCGCCTTAAATAGGATTGGGCTGGTCACGTTTTTGGGGCAGTTTCGTACAAAAAAATATATTTTCAGGGTCGGGTCACATTGATCGACGGTCTTTCGCACTTTGCCGATTGAAAAGGAGCACTCTATTACGCATTATGCCGATTCACCGCTTACAGAGGTGTCCGCATCCGTACGCAGCTGTACGGACGCGTTCGCATCCGTACGCAGCCGTAAGGTGCCGTACAGTTTCGTATGCAGACGAACCGTCACACCCGTTTTATCACAGTATAATAATTACAGTATGTTCTGTACATTCAGCGTTTTTGTTGCGCATTTGAGGAAACAATATAGTAAACTGTTGATGTTTATTTTCGAATTATTTCTAGTACCTACTAGTTTTGTCAAACAATTTGTTTATTTGCAAAGTAATTTATTTGACGTAAAAATTATTGAATTGATGAACATAAACTGATGGGTAAGTTCTTTGATGTGCGTCATAATTTTCATTGTCGGTACCAAACTCGACTGTTTTTATTTATTTTCAAGGGAAACAAAAGTATCTATGTTCCATGCAGTAGAATACCCAAAATAAATACAAAAATATTTTACTTTTACGAATTTTGCGAAAAACATCGGGTAAACTGCGCTTAAAATATGAAATCATTGTAGTGAAAAATTATTAAAACATAAAAATCTTATTTTATTTCGCATTTGTTGATCTACTGTACTTTGTACACTATGGTACAACTTATCGCCGACGTCAGCCGTCGTCAGCCGTCATCAGCCGTCGTTCGCCGTCGATTGCCGTCGATACTTGCCGACGCGACCGCGTTTCGTCGTCGGGGCGCGTTCGCCACGTCTCGATGCGAAAGGATTTCCATACTTAGCGCGCGTTTTGTATAGGCAAACCGTCGATCGCCGTCGTAAGTGTGGCCCGACCCTCAATCAAGTCGTCAAAAAATACGGGTGTTTATATGGCTAACGCTGGCTTAATCTTAAGAGATACTTACATCAAAATAATACACCCGAGCAAATCCGGGGCTGGTCACTAGTAAGACATAATACTGTGAAAGTAGTAAACTAATCTAGCAGTTGTTACATCAGCTGATGTCTTATTCTTCTAACGGCATAATATGAGCAGAGAGAGAGAGAGAAGATATAATATATCTATATTATGAGGACCCCATTGCAGTTTTGCGTCAATAGTCATTCCTAAAAAATCTTTACTGTCTGCCACATCAAGCAGTTTTATTATTCAATGCAATTGGTCCCTCACAGCATTTCACGTCGGGTATAGAAAATTATTACATTTAGTTTTTTTGCATTTAATAGCAAGTAATTAAATTATTAAGATCATTTTAATACCAAGTTATTAAATTAAGATTGAACCAAATATATGATGTAAAACTAATTATAAATCAAGACCTTGAACATGCTTTATTTTTTTAATTTGTTCAATAATCTAAATACGTACATAACCCAAAACCGCATCTTAAATACTACAATTACGCAAGATTGGTCTAATATCCTCTAACATCGAATCAATCTTCATTCATTGTCAGCTTCAGCACGCAATAAGAGGTTATAAATGTATAAATAACAAAACTACGCGGAATAATTGGTAGTTTGCATTGTTTCATAACAGTAACAAAATGAATAACTACGTGTGCCTGCTGATCTGGCTGATCAGCTTCGTTTGTAGCGGATATGGACAAAGAGTTGGCAACCCAGGTAAGATAATTTAAAATTTTAAGTTGATCTGTCAGAGGAGTGAGGATTCCATTTCTGTTTGCTTTTAATACCCTCGTTCCTCTGCTGGCTTTACAATCAACAACTCATAATATATTCCCACTGAGAGGCTAGCGCCTACCCTGAATAAAGGCAATCAAGCCTAAGGCCCGGTTTCCACCAAAAGGAGAGGAGATGTGTTTGAATAGACAATCAGATTTCGTTATTTCCACATTTCCTCTCCGCTTAGCTTCAATTACGAAATCTGATTGGTTATTCAAACACATCTTCTCTTCTCTCCGCTTTGGTGGAAACCGGGCCTGCTGCTATTCCATCACTACATTTTCCTAGCCTCACTCAGTTCAGCTCTAGCGGAATAGGGCTTAAAACAGTAAAAATAAGCTAAAACGAAAGTGAGGAATGTGTGCGAGAAATTTCTGCGAGTGACGCATGTGACAAGTCCGAATATCTAAAATTAGTACGCTACGCATCTTCGATCTCTTATCTTCCTCGCACATCTCTGGTAGAAACGCCCACACATTTTGCCAGCTCCACCACTCATCCTTGCACGGCCCAGTGCAGATTGGTAGACTTCACACAAAACCTTTAAATTGAACTTCTTCGCAGGCGTTTGTTGTTTTCCTCACGATGCTTTCTTTTTACCGTAAATAGCTGTCCGCTCGTGACTACGCTTGCGTTGTGTAAAATTTTCCCGTGAGAATAATATGTTTTCCCTTAAAAATATCCTTTGTGTAAATCCAGGGTACAAACTATTTTCATTCCAAATTCCATCCTTTGTTCAGTAGTTTAGGCGTCAAAGCGAAACAAATATCCAAACATATTTCACATTGATAAAAAATTCTCGACATGAGAAGCATTAGGTCGGATCTACATAATTATCCGACCTAAATCACTTTTATAGCAGTCTCGCAAATTAAAAATTAACAAAGAGCTCATTTTCGAATTCCATGATTGTTTTTTCATTTTTTTATTGTAAGTGGCCAGATCCAGAGACTTTCAGTATGCCTACAATGATAAAAAGAGATTTTGGTCGGATATGTAGATCCAACCTAATGCTTCTCATGTCGAGAATTGTGTTATTGTACGTGGTGGGATTCGAACCCTCGCATCTTCGAAACGGAAGACAGCAGCCCTAGCCGCTACACTATTGGAATTCGATCGATACCAGCTTAGGTTGAATGCACACGTAGTCTGTGAAATAAATTTCAATGGACATGACCAGCCAGATCCGCGGTCCTTGTCGAAGGGCCCTTGTCCAGCTTTAGACGTCTGTCGAATGATGAAATTTATATCCGTTTGTCTCCATCATCTGAATGCTAAAATAAATTTAAGCACTACGATCACAGAATAAATAATTTACTACGATGTTTTAGATGACACAGCCAAAATAGAGCGACCATGCCCAACCTTCGATATGAACTGCATCCGCAAATTCTTAGAGAATCATTCCTACTGCAAAAGGATGTATGGACCAGTACCAGATCCTCTATACAGGTAAAAACTGTATTTCGCATAGTTAATCTATGTAAAAATAACATACACAAGGAACGAACTGGAGGGCAAAATGTCCCCTTAATCTTGACTCAAAATTAACGTCTGGTCCTATCAATGCTGCTAAACCACAAGTACGGGGTCACAGGCAAGTAAGGGCTGATAATGATGATGATGATGAACAGTTTACCAAAAATCTTGAGTCATAATCGCGTTATGCACATGATAAAAATAATAGTTGTTTATTTCTTTATTCTATAAAAGAAATAAATGTTGCTATATTTGTTGCAGGCCTAGAAGCACTGTTTTTGTTCCAAGAGTCAATTTGACAGCTATAGCTACGAACGTGAGGATTAACTCGACAAATGGACGGATCGAAGAGTTTTAGTAAGTTTTTAAAATCAGTGTTTCTACCAGATTTATGCCTTATCACGCAATTAAACTAGAGATTATTAACTGTAAATTGTTTTATTTACCTCATTTATCAATATCATTATCTTGACTTTCAGCATCAACAGAGATACGGATAAGTTGGTGATTGCCGTGGAGTTTAGAAACCAGTCTCAATTCTCGAACTACACTTTCTTCAGATTTCACCGAAGGGCTAAGGAGCCAGTCGTCACTGTAGGTTCAGCTTCTGTTCATTATGGTAAGTACACGGAGAGAAAATTATTATTGCCCTAAATAATGCTATACAAGAATACAATAAAATAAAAACAAAATACAATATCGAGAACGAACTAAAATTAAACCAAGACTAAAACATTCGTCCAAGACTTAAAACCCATAACGTACTTGTAGTAGTCGCAAGAGGTATACATGCCAAGAAAACTGTAAGAGGTGAACCTTCTGGCACATTGAACACTTTAATTTAATTGCACAATGATAGAGTTCAAATGGCTTATAGAATAATTTAATTGGTAGTATAGGAATTTATTTCATGAAAATTCTAGGTCACCATAAAATGAAGAGAATATTCACAATGATATTGACAAATTTCAGATTCCTACATCGTTACTGCAGTAGTCCCTAAAATTAACAATTTGCAGTTGAAAAAAGCCGTATGCACTACATTCGTTAACGATCCCAATAACAATATGGTCATCGGTGAATCTGCCTTTGAAAGTGACGGTACGTATAACTGTATTATTTGTATAAATATAGTCATAACTGAATAGGGCAATCAATCAGAGCGGGTTGGTCGACTTCAAATCTGACCTTTGAATTTCGTCGCATAAATAAGATACCTTTAGTTAAAAATATGTCAGGATTTGATTTCATATGTCAGTTGCATGCTGTTTTCTATATAAAACTGATATGGTCGGCGTTTAATTGATAATACTTTTGTTTCTTACTTTAAAATATTTCTTTTACTGTTGCAGATCCTCAAGTACAATTAACCAGAACTGAGCTTTACAGTGATGTTCCTACTACCATACAAGAAATATTCCTTACCGATTCCCAATTCTTCATTGTTACATACATTCAATATAACCTCTGTGATTTTGGCTTAGTCATTACGTAAATAACATTGCTCATTTCGATCTCTTTTTTTAAACTGACTTTCTATTTCTTCTTTTTCAATAAAAGTTCTTTTTGTCAATACAAAACACTATTGTTTTTCATAATTAGATACTACTTGTATGCGCACGTCTTCAAAATCCTATCACATTATCATAATTATCCTTTTATTTTATAAAAAAAATGGTTAATTTTGCACATCGTCAACAGCTCATATACGTCCCCACCGAGAGGCTCAAGCCTACCCTAAATTAGGGTTATTAGGTCTTATTCGACTACGCTGGCCCAGTGCGGGTTGGTCGACTTCACACACAACCTTTGAATTTCTTCGCAGGAGTGTGCAGGTTTCGTCACGATGTTTTCCTTCACCGTAAGAGCGTCGAATAAACGTGCATATGAATTCAAAATTCAAAAACACATTGGTTTGTGGTGGGAATCGAATTCGCATCTCCCGGACGGAAGGCAGCGGCCCTAGCCACTAGACCACCGATGCTCTCGATGATTTCACTCACAGACTTGGAATTTATTTGCAAGTGTTTCCTCGCGATTCGCAATTTTTTCTTTCGAGCGTCGCGTCGGATAAACGGACATTTTGGGTATTTGATTTTTGAGATTCCGTATCGCACTCGTTCGTAATTAATTCGAAATGTGAAAACGCATTGGTACGTGGTGCGGTTTGAATCCGTGTTTCCTGGTTGGCAGGAAATAATCATCTAAAAATTAAAAACACGACTGCCCTGCTAAAAAAATATAGCCAGTGTCATTCGGGCTGATGTATGGATTCTAACGATACTCCAGGCACTCAGAAGTTAAGGTAGAAGAGACTCACATGCACACATACATGAACCCTGAACACTTTACTCTTGTTTTGGGCAGTGTAATAAAAAAGCAAACAACGCAGACGTTACGACTAAAATGACCAATGATTGCATTTTGTACATAATTGTCCTTGAGACCTACAATGTAAGTAGGATAGATCTAATTGGATAATTCAATCTTATGTTACACAAAATTGGTCCATGATCCGATTAATTAAGAGAATTACCTGAACACGCAATTGAATTCATTGCGTAATTCAATGTGTAATGATTGCAAATTACTGTTGATTCTTCAAAGATATAGGTTTAGGCAGGTACAAAGTGTGTGATCATCATGTATTAACATTAATTCTACTAATTTCTTTGAGAACATACTTATAAAATATTTTTTATCTTTGCTTTGCTCACTTTGTTCAAAGATTTTTTAAAGAAATATTATTACGCGTTATAAAAACATACGGAGACAAGGCGTCGCTATTGTAGTGGCTAGGGCTGCTGCCTCTTTCTGGGAGATGCGTAGGTATTTAAACCCCTTAGTCCAATTTCACTATTGCCAAAACTAAACGTAAATCCGTGAGTGCTTTCAGAAACACCACGCTCGTTAGCGTCGGTGGCAAAGGGACCATCAAAAGGTCGCGGATTACGTACAAATTGAAAACGTGCCTGGTTTCTGGTTTGAAAGGCACCCAATGAATGCACGCATTTTACTGATTCCTATATGCACGAGCAACTTCATATTAGCATCATCGTTTATACTGTCCATGGAAATAGTTTGTTTGAGAATGGCTTTTCTAATTTGACTGATGTATTCTTTATGTATTCTTGACATTTTGTACTCAAATATAATTTGAACCAGTTTTTTAAAGAATTATATTTCTTAAGAAAAGTGTAAAGGATTTTTAAAGTTTCTTCAACAAGATCTTCTCCACAGAACTTCGGCACGTTACTGAACATACCGAATAACCTCACGGTCAGCAGAATAATTGTGAAGCATACTACTATGAAAATAAATGTTTTCAATACAAAAAATTCGCCTGATATTCTTGACTTGATATTGATAACTTCCCCTATACACACATGGGCTTATGGGGTGTATGCATTTAATTCGCGCCTTTCATTGTGATAGCCACCTGTGACTCAATTTACTATCCACGTTAGTGTATGAAAGAGATTGGTGGGAAGTCATATTTTGTAAAGACGCAGGTGGGGTTGTACTGTCAGTTACAATTAGAGATGATAACGAAGCCAACAACAATGTCTTTCGTCCTTTAAATCCTATTTATATCATTAGTGGATATCGTAATAGTACCCGAAAGGCACTTCTTAGGTTCTCTACGTTTACCAGCCCTGCGCATCCAGCGACTTCCAAGGATGGCCAGTTCATCAGTTCACTTAGTCTGCCTACGTTTCGGTACGTCTGGTATTTTTTTCTGCTTCAACGAAAGTCCGCTACTCACGAGCAATAGCATACCTACTCATTGCCAAAAGATATTGATGTAGAAAATATACAAAAGGTTTTATTTCTGTAATTTAATTGATTCGCATTGGATCATTACAATGAATAATGTCTCACGATAGTTTAAATTGCTTTTATTTCTGTTGACAAAGTGCAAATCGGCAAATAAATTTGTAATGTTCTTCCGAGGTGCTCGTGCGTATCCTAATTTACAGTAATTAGGCTCACTTTACATGCTACCCTTGAATTTGTTTGCGGAGTTAGAATAAAATATAAGTGTCCTAAATCCTACTAAATTTTCCATATTTACCAAAAAAGCAAAGATTTAAGCCACAATTTCTATCGTTGCAAATTTTCAATCACTATTTTTCATTCTTTTTCCGATTCTTCCTTTCGTACAATGTCAGTTTTCCAGCCAGCATATATTCCGGGAGATATTCCTGTAATGCAGCATAATTCTCGTCATTCGCGTGGCCAGGCCGCTTCTGGCGAACGAGGGGCAAATTGGATGTGAAATCAAATAAAAAACATTCGCGCCCATCTCCGCTGGGGAGCGATCCCCGACGTAATAGGAATGTTATGAAGAAATAACTATAGTAACTAATATGGGAATGTTGGATGTATTTATTTTCCTGGTACCGGATCTTCCTGATAATCATTTTTTGGTAGGTAAACATCATACCGTATATTACGTGTGCTTCATGGCGCTTGCCAGAAGCGATAAAATGTTATGAAGTAAAAATGAATTTTTAGACTTTATTTTTTTAAGAACTATGAAGGTAATTTTGTAAGTATTATATCAAGATATTATATCTCTAAAGCCTGTAAAATTAATTATATAAAAAAACGAATAACGGTTATGAAAAAGTAAAAATGCAAATCCTGAGAAAAATAAACAAATCAACGATCATTATAAATCTTCCAAATACAACTTCCACTCTAATTCAGCTAACTACATCCACCGCAACTGACTGATCCCTCAGTTTACATACTCGTGGAAAGTATAATGATGCTTGACAAAAAACAGACATTGGTCGTGGAACTAGTGACGCGAGCTGATCAGCTGAGCGTGAATCGTAATGCACGGATGAGTTTAGGAAATGACGCTGTGAGGGGATGCCGTATGACGACAAATGGAAGTAATGAACAGGAACTTGAAATATTATGTAAAATTTATATTGTTTTTGTACCAGTGTAGTATACTGTACTGTATACATCAAAAATTCTGAACGATGTAAATATTTATCAAGCGTCTAATAATCCAATCGAATCTTCCGGTCGCTGGGCTTTTAGTGTTTGGAAAAAAAATCCTAAAAAAACAATGGAAATGGAACCATAAAGATGCAACAAAGACATTATTACACTTACGCTTCTTTCAGACTCTTTGATGACGACGATTTTAAAAACATTGCAACTTCAAAAACAAATAAATTGCAACGAACCTTGGGTAGATGCAACGCACGCAAATGACGAAAGGTATCGTCGCCGCAATCATTAGAGGATTATGATTACGCAAAGTTGCTGGAAAAGCCAAAATATTTTTTGCTTAGATGGTATTTGATCCTATCACAGATTTTTAATATTACAGATTATGTCTGTTACAAATATCTTATATTTATAATGATAAAAATTCAAAATTTGAAATGATTCGTTGACCCACATAACTTTGTAACATAAGACTAAGTGGAACAATGGATAAGTCATAGACAAGTTTGTGCCTGACACGGATTGTCGACGGGATGCTGGGTCGAGTCCTGTCTAAGGTTGATAATTGTTTTATAATATATTTGATATATCACGTAGAAAATCACCATTGATTAATACAACTTATCAGACAAGTTATATTGGTTAAACGGAAGATTTGTATTAAGTACAGTTAAAACATTCTTAGTGCAGCAGATCAGATACTGCATATTGGGTATTTTCTTGTTGTCTTCAAAACATGTAAAGAATTTTTATGTATGGTACGCTGGTGGAGAGTAGTCGTAAATTATTTATTGCTCCTATAAATTAAATCATTTATTGATCTAGTGACCTCTTCTGAAAATGGCAGCAATGTTGAACAAGACACAAGAATGAAGCAGCTGAAATACTTTAAAACCTGTAGTTGAAAAAATATTGAAATATTGACACTTCCATGTGTACTCGAGTCACCTAGACTCTATATCTGTACTCGAGTCACCTAGACAAATTCACCCTCTGCTTTGTCACTTTGATCTCGGCGCTGTGTTTTGGTATCAGAGGGGACGATAGGGCGGGTGTCTGTGGCATCGATGCAGCTTCCAATTGCAAGCCTGGTTTGCTGGGATTAGATTCTCAACGGCTAGGGGCTCTAGGTGTTTGGATTAAAGTCGTTAATCTGTGGTAGCTTTTTCAATTTTCACTGAATTTGATGCTGTTTTGGGAAGGTACTTGAAGTCTGCCTTACTTAACTGCCGTTTCTTGTTTTTTTTTTTACTTTAGTTTTTGTTATTAATAATTTTGGTTTCTCTTCTGTATTACTACCACTTCTGTACAACTTCTGTATCATATCATCTCTGTGCCTGCACCAGATCTTAACTTATCAGAATTATAATCATAATAATATAAGAACCTAGATAAAAATAAAATAAGTGTTTGGAAAATTTTCAGTATTTTTTTATGGATGGACATCCAATATGGTACAGAGCAGACAGTACAGTTATACACAGTTTTCAATTCAGATTCATTTCTCGTGTCATCACATAGCTGCAAGGGTGTATCAATAAACAAACATGCAGACTTAGCGACGACTTATGATTTGCAAACGCCTCACGTCGTGCATGTGCAGTGTGCTGGCAGTGCACACTGCACATGCATGAAACTGTATCATTTAAGACGCAGGACCTTACAATAGTAAGTAAGGTAGTACTAGCACCAATGAAAGAGGTGATGAATTCAGACGAACGAATGATATTATTTTAAATGAATGATAACCTGAAATAAGGGCATAGCTGTCAGATTAAGAGATTTTTAAGTCGGATGTTTTACGTGCTCTCTAAAATTAAGCAATCGACGCGTCCATTGGAGTCAAATTCTATGTTTGAGAGCTCTAATATTAGGATGGCCATCTCCTTCTCCCTTTTTAATCTTTAAAAGATGAAATGGACTGACGAACTTAAATTAAGGATTAGAGCGTGACTGTTTGAATCGTGACCATTGTCTGTTAATATAAATATCGCGTTGCAAACATTTTCCTTTTTCCTATATAGCTACAAGTATCTGAAATATTGCCTGAGGCTATTCACCTCTGCGTATTCGATACGTTGTACTTCAGGCTTATTTCCTTTTCCTGTTTGTCTATTGACTGCTAATAGTATTTTAATATTGCACACATTTATCACCTGAATATTTAGTAAATAAAATTATACCTACTACGTAGAGAAATTGAAAAAATTGGGGTGTTAGTGTATTTTGTTATCTGAATCTGAACACCTATGTTCTTTAGTAATTTTTTCACTCTATACCTGTGTCTATACTTACTAAAACTCGTTCCAGGCTAATATTCAATCAATTCATCCCTTCGAAAGAAATAATGTTTACTAGCACACCGTTGTTGGCTAGCTAGCAACCATTCGAAAGCTGTTGTTAAAAACAATTCTTCAATAAGAACTCTTTAAGCGCTCTTTTAAATTGGACTGGGCTACTTTTTTATTTTTTATTTATTTATTCAGATCACCAATCGTTATTATAAGTATAAACTAAGACACCCATCTAGAAACCCCTAGGGTTTATACGAAGAGCGAATGATATGCATACGCTCACAGCTAATTTCTATTTCGTCCATCTGGAAGAAATAATTTATAGTATCAAACTTCGTCAGCTGTTGGCCAGATTGGACATATTTGAAGCAATTTCAGTATTATTGTAATTATTGTAAGGTCAGCCAAGAAAATGGTTTACAGTGGTTCTAAGCTCAGTTAAATTGGCAGACCGTTAAATAACTTAATAGACTGATACGGAACACAATGCTCTACCACTTTCAGTTTCGGGACTATCACGGGAGTTAAACACAAATGACTACCTCTACACAATCAAATAGTTTCTCATTCAAGAAACAGGAAGCGGTCGCTTACGTCAAAAAGTTGTAGCGGCAAATAGTTGTTGTCAGCCAACAGATGCGCAATATACCCAAACGTCAATCTTGCTGGAAAGGAGGGAGCTGAAAGCTATGCCGGTATTCTGACTGAACTTCAAAATAGTTTCCGTTCAATTAGTATGGGGTGCGTCTGTTATCTTCTTTTTTACGGAATTGATTTTGATAGACCTTTGTATCGCATAAATTAATTGTCACTTAAGAGAAAAAGGGAAATATTTCCTCCAAACTGGGAGGCAATCCGGTATAGGTAACATGGTTTCTCCAAAATAGTATCGTTGCCATTATAAGAAAAGTATATTAAAAAACAAGTTCTTCATTAAAACATTTACAAGCTTATTTTAATCTTACAAAGTTTAATTATATTCATTCATTCTACTTTCACAAGAGAAGGTACATTAGTGTTGAACCTAGACATACGGAGCCGAGACGTGGAACATGACGGTGAAGCTGGCTCACTGGCTACATGCAGCGAGCTATGGAACCGCTCATCGCTGGAGCACACGGATTCTCGAATGTGTGAAATAGTGTGGGACACCCCCCTGCCAGGTGGACTGATGATCTGAGGAAGGTCGCTGGTGGTAGCTGGATGAGGAAAGCGGGTGATCGTGCGCTTTGGCGTGCCCTTGGGGAGGCCTACGTCCAGCAGTGGACTACAATAGGCTGATTGATTGATTGATTGAATTTTGAACCGTTCTGAATTATAACATGTTATACTACAATCAATAATCACATCAGTTTATATCTGCTAGCTACGCAGTAATGCAGGAATTTTAAAGAAAAATAAGGATTCTTTTGTAAAAAAGTCACTAGTGCTATAGTAGACAATTACCCTTTACTATTATTTAGGGATGCGTTCGGAATTGCCTTTACAAATTACGCTACCAACGCTATGTTATTGTTCTAATTATATAACAAAAGCGATGCTGATACTCTTCTTACTCCAGCATCCGGCGATACAATTATACAAACGAGAAACGGAATCTTTGAACTTGTGGTAACAAAAAGACCTGACTTAAGAAGATCCTTTTGTCTAATGTACTAAGTTTTGATTCCTCTTTTCAACCCTCTTGTAAAATTGCGTATAAATGCGTTCAAACGTCAATCGTCACGTCCAGAATACGACTCCGAACTTCGACTTGAGTTGAGAAACGGAACAAATGATCGCTGCTCATCAATTTGTCTCGCAGTCGTTAAGTTAAAATCGCGTTCAGAAGTGTTCGAATTATTAATTGGAGTTCCCAGGGGTTGGTACACAAAAAGTTTGTGCACACTAGAAAATGTTGCATAAATAAATTAACGAAAAAGAAGAGAAAAAACAAATTATCATTACTTAAATAGTTTCTTCGCCCTAATTCGGTAGACTCGAGCCCCTTGGTGGGGACGTAAAAGTTTTAGCTGTTGATGATGATGTGTATACTCATCAACATCAACGGCCCGTTACAGTCCACTGCTGGACTATGATCCTCTCCACTTAAGTGGAGGGTTTTGCCATAATCTCCACGCTTGGCAGGCGGGTTGGAGATCGCAGATTAAAAGGTTACTGTATCAGAGAGCGCTGCTGCCCGTTCCCTGTTCAATGTGTAGTCCCTAAGTCGCCTCATACGACACCCACGGGGAGAGTAGGGGTTGGTGACAAATGTATTCTACTCTGCCGTCACCACACGGCTCATGTGTATAGTGCATGGATAAAATTATAAAAATCCTAAAATTATTTTCAAATATAAACGTTTTACTTAAATGCTTCTTCACAAAAAAATAACAACATTACTTACCTGTTTAGAAAATAAAACATTAGGTATTAATAATCATAACATTCCTAAAGGAAATTGTACTTACATTGAATCGCTCTGCGGATATCAATGTGATCACTCTAATCACTCTCCTATGCGGATATCAATGATCACTCTAAGTGATATCAATGTGATCTCAATGTGATCACTCTAAGTATAATGTCATACTCCAAAATGCCTCAAGTCACTCTTAATATCATTTTCAAAGATTTTTACACCCTCGACACCTTGTGCAGTGGTACCATAAGTTAACATCACTTGACTTGAATGTTATATTCATTAAAAAAGTCTACATCCCCCTGATACCATAACAATTTATGATAAAATAAATTAATCGGTTCAACCTAGGAAGTGTGAGGTCAAGGCTAGCGAATATCTCCTTTTATGTTTAACAAGCGGTCTGCCCGCGGCTTCGCTCGCGTTGGGTAAGATTTTCCCGTGGGAATGTGACGTTTTCCCGTAAAAAAGTATCTTATGTGTTAATCCAGGGTACAAATTAACTATTTCTCTCTATTCCAAATGTCATTCCAATCCGTTCAGTAGTTTTTGTGTGAAAGAGTAACAAACGTCCATACATCCATATATACAAGCTTTCGCGTTTGTAATATTAGTAAGGATTCTATAACGTTCCCTCACCTATACCAAGGTAAAGATAGATAGATTGTAAGATTTAAGTAGGTATCTTGTTTGATTGCTAGTTTTTGGATAAGCTAGAGATATATAAATTCAATGTCCTTTGTGGTTGAAGTCGAATTCACTTAGTACCACTGTTAGGACTTACCTATTTCCCCAACTCAAACTTCCGACACCATTTGAAATTCATTCTTCAAGGAACGTGTGATGTAATAAAAATAGCTTCAGATATACCAGTAGCTACATTACCGTCGATCTTTATAAACTGGAGATATTTTAAGCGAACTGCGTCAAACCTAATGTTGCTACATATTATCAATAAAGTTCTATCATGTTTGAGTTTCTGAAAAATTAGTTTGATTTAGTTTAGTGAACGTTAGTGTAAGGTAGTGCATCAATGCTTACAAGTGTCTTCCCCTTAATAGATACAATAAGAAAAGTGCTCATGGACACGTTTTTTGCTAAAACCTACTTCGCATTAAGTTAAAGTTAAGTTACTCATAGTCTTTAGGCTAGTTTGTAATGTTATTTTAGGGTGCCCAAAAGTAGTGTAGCTAACACACAATTACAATTTCTTGAAATCTAGGACGCAGATATACCGTGGCTACATTATAAATTATGCACCCTCGATTCAGAGATTGCTCGCTAGATGCATTAACGTCTCCCCTTTGATATTCCCTTCTTTTTTATAAAACGTAAACGGGAGTCAAACGAGAAATAAAGCTGTGTATGAATATTTTAAAAATAGGTTGAATCAAATCGGGTCATACGGAAACAGACTAGTTTGGAATCAAAAATCACGTTAGTGGGTAAACAAAACAGAAAGAAATCAAACAAAATAATCTATTCTTTTCTTCTGTTTTTGATAGATAAAAAGAAAGATCTGATTCATCATCAACAGCTGATATTAAGGGCCCATCAAAGGGCTTTAGATAGAAACATCCCGCTTTTCAAATCAAATCAAATCAGAAAGTATTTATTTCCATAGGATGTTATTACATCTCTTAGATCGTCATTAATTTTTTTTGGTTGAGTTCACTAACACAATGGCGGAATCTGTGGAGAAGAGCTCACCGAAGAAACTCCACAGTCATCGCATCTTTTGCGTTTCCTTTTAAAAGACTGCTACTCAAACAATCTATTCCCATGGACATCTGTCCTCTAAGTAATCAGATATCTCATAGTAACCTTTTTTATACAATTTCTGTTTATTTTTGTATTTATTTCTTTTACACAGGCACTATTATAAAATGGTTAACAGACTGATAATGTATTTAATTTGTCGTACATAAACACGAGTAGGTATTAATTTACTGTTATCTAAAAAAATGTCTACTTCCGGGATACTGTCATACTTCTGAGATCATCACAAAGGATCCAGATAGGCCTGATAGGTCCTCTTTAGGCTATCGGGGTGGGTTTACGACAGCCTTATCTCGACTTCGTGGACCTGCGGGCTCATTGTGCTTCAAGTTTTAGTTATGGACTATAAAACCTTCTAGACATGGGTAGCTATACATCAACAGCTCATATACGTCCCCACCGGGGGCTCGAGTCTGAATTAGGGCGATTAGGCCTTAGTCAACCACACTGGCCCAGTGCGGGTTGGTTGACTTCACACACAACCTTTGAATTTATTCGTAGCTGTGCAGGTTTCATCACGATGTTTTCCTTCACCGTAAAAGGGTCAAATAAACGTACATAAGAATTCTAAATTCGAAAACACATTGGTAGTGGGGATCGAACCCGCGTCTCCCAGACGGGAGGCAGGGGCCCTAGCCACTAGACCACCAACGCTCTAATAATAATCATCATTAAATCCAGGTTCTAGGTCCTATATTAATACATAATGTCAATAAAATACAATACAATAATAAAGTCGAACATATAAAGATTACTTAAAATAGTACATAATTATCAGTTAATTATTACTCTTTAGGAGCCGGTCATGAAAAGAAGACTTCATTAAGTGCATCACTGCATAGAAGTCATTGACCCTGTGCTGAGCAAACATGCCAGATGCACTACGCCGCCACTATAAGCGTAGAAATTTACTTCATCAAGATTCATATTTATCCCTCAAATTACTAATTGACATCCATGAACTTAAGAAATGTTGAACATTTTTTTAGAGTATTGCAAAGCAATAGTTTATGGACTGATGATTTATTTCAGCTAGATTTTCAACCAAAAGGAGAAAACCTTTTCCTACTAGAAAATTAAATCAACGCCGGCAGCGAAGCAAATAACGTTACCGCAAAGTAATTTATAATATGCATTTTTTTTTTTTTATAAAACCTTTAAAATATTTTACGTTAACTAAAAAAAAGACTGTTTATCCATTAAATAAGACACAAGTGCATGTACATAATATTATCAAGAATACCTTAAATGTAGCTTTTTCCTGTTTTTGAGCGAACGTGAAAATTTTACTATCGCCACCATGTCGTCAAGGGAAGGCAAAAAGATCTTGTTACGTGGCGGATTGATTGCAATTTTACAGCTGACGTAAAAAACGAACAGCAGTAAAATGGAGTTAAGTCCACCAGTAATTAGTTCCTGTGGCTTTGTCCACGATTCTGTCTTTAAGGCTCCAAGCTAAAGTTCAATCTTCTACGAAGTAACTAGTAGTTTCAATATCGCACATACCAAATTTCTGCCAAATCCAAACAACATCCATCATTTTGATTACCGCCAGTTTTAAAAAGGCATACTAATAAATTATGTATGTTTAATTACTAGCATAATATACCATATCGAAACACAAAGAAAACAAAATGTCGTCATTTTTAATGATATGTTTTAGTGTGCTAAGTGATAACAAACAAAAGTAACGTACTTTCCAAAAAGTTTAAAATAAAAGAAAAATTGAAAATTTTAAAAAACCCACGCCGGATGTTAAAACATAATATTCAAATAAAAAACAAAATTGAAAATTTTAAAAAACCCACGCCTTATTTTAAAATATATTAGAATAAAAAGGATTAAATAACATTTTTGGAAATCCCCCGACCAGATTCAAATAAGATAAGAAATATAAAATAAAGAAATCTATAAAAAGAGTGATTTCTCACGAAATCCGCCACACAAACAACTAATTATGACCTTTCTTAGTCCTTACGTTTACGTACCTACTTACCTTTTGCTTTCTCGTAGAGATAGACACAGCAATAATATTTATTAATTTAGGTACTATTACATACTCATCTATCTAATAATATGATACAAATCCAATAAAACACGTCGGGGGCTGCCATCATCGCTCTCTTTGTTCGAAATTTCAGTTTAAATATTATAACTACTTATTTATATATATTACTCAAAAACTAAATATAATGTAGATTCTGAATAAGTAAAGCTCACGGTATTTATATAAAATTTATTAATGTCAGAGCAGGAAATGGCAGACCTCGACGTGTTTTATTGGATTTGTATCATATTATTAGATAGATGAGTATGTAATAGTACCTAAATTAATAAATATTATTGCTGTGTTTATCTCTACGAGAAAGCAAAAGGTAAGTAGGTACGTAAACGTAAGGACTAAGAAAGGTCATAATTAGTTGTTTGTGTGGCGGATTTCGTGAGAAATCACTCTTTTTATAGATTTCTTTATTTTATATTTCTTATCTTATTTGACTCTGGTCGGGGGATTTCCAAAAATGTTATTTAATCCTTTTTATTCTAATATATTTTAACATAAGGCGTGGGTTTTTTTAAATTTTAATTATTGTTTGAATATAAACAACAAGTGAAATATACCGTAAAAACGGATGTTTTTAAAGTTCAATCAATCAATCAATCAGCCTATTGCAAACCTCTGCTGGACGTACGCCTCCCCAAGGGCACGCCAAAGCGCACGATCACTCGCTTTCCTCATCCAGCCACCACCAGCAGGTGGACTGATGACCTGAGGAAGGTCGCTGAAGCTAAAGTTACAAGTTAAAATTTAATTAGAAACCCTGGCCTTTTATTATTTTTTTCTAAGACTGTGTACTGTTCAGAACTTATCTCTAGACTCTAGACTTGTCTCTAGTCAATAGATGACAAGGTTTTGAATGAATTACTAAACAAAGTGGTTCTAAATTAATTACTACTAAATAAGAAAAACAAGAGAGAAGTTTTTACAGCCTATTTAATTTTTTTATTTATTCAAGCATAAATGTCTAAACCCGGAAATTGACAGATAATAGGAAGAGATAAATTATTGTTAGTCATTATTTTCTGTTAAATGTTTGCTTTGTATTGTAACATTTTGATATTATAAATTGTACCCACAAATGCCGACAATTTACATCACTCATTTCTTCAGGAGACAAAACTACGATTTTAGATTTTTAGATAGATAGATAGATAAATTGTTTATTGCCACAATCACTTACAAATGAATAAATACAAATGAAAACATAAACTAACGGTATTGTGGCAAAAGGTCCATACGCAATCTGAAACAGTGCTGTTTTTCAGTATGTCCCCTTTTACCACGCACGCCCATGCTACATTTAAAAAAAATTAAAGAAAAAAAACCTTTTTTAAAAACAAGCTTTTATTATTTGTTAAGAAAATGAACTAAAAAGTTAAAAATAAATTAACTCTAATTAGAAGTATAACACTTTATAAGTTCATTGTAACCTTTAACGATAATTAAGCTTCTTCGTCTACGACAAAATAATTCCATATCGTAATCATATATTTTTAACACCAAAACTTTACACCTTAATTATTAAATCTTCCCGTTTTTATTACAGTCCCAATTTTATAAATAAAAAAGCGTGTTACATTGTGATAGCTTAATTATACCATCAAAATGTAACACGCTTTTATTATTTATAAAATTCAGACCAGCTCCAAGGTACCATAATATTGCATTGTCATCCGATTTATACATGAATGCAAAATTTTAGCTCAATCGGAAACTGGGAAGTGGATCAAATTTAACTTGCAAGATTTGATTACAGACAGACAGACAGACAGACAACGGGACAGGTGAAACTAAATAAAAGCTTGTAATAAAAATAAAACCAAACAAAAATAATCTAAAAACAGAAATTGACTTAAACGTAAGTAATCAGAGTTTTTGTCAGAATTGCGGCCATTCCCTCGGTAATAAGACCTCGGTAAAACTTTAAGGCCGTTTGATGGCCGCCCTTTTTACTTCGGACTTATAATGTGATTGGGTCGATCGCGTGTACGCGTTACCTACTTCGAGAGTTCGTAACCACTTCTGTCGTTCGGAGAGTTTTACGCGTTCTTTGTGGTAAATTGTTTTTTGTAACAGGTAGGGGCACACGGTTTAGGAAGTTGGCGTTGGCGAATATAACTAATAATATCCCGAATAACCCGTCTCAAAGCATGGAACACTTGCTCTCTTGCCAATTATGTCCCTCCACCTGTACTAAGGAAGACCTAAATCTGGCATCACCCAACGCCGTAGCTGTGGCAAAGTACTGGGCCGAGAAAATATGAATTTTTGTCATTGATATGAAGAAGAATAATATTATCATTTTGGTAGAAATAGCGATTAGACCGTTAAAAAAAAAATATTATAAATTGTGCCGTGTGGTGACGGTAGAGTAGAATACATTTGTCACCAACCCCTACTCTTCCCGTGGGTGTCGTAAGAGGCGACTTAGGGACTACACATTGAACAGGGAACGGGCAGCAGCGCTCTCTGATACAGTGACCTTTTAATCTGCAATCTCCAACCCGCCTGCCAAGCGTGGAGATTATGGCAAAACCCTCCACTTAAGTGTAGGAGGCTCATAGTCCAGCACGTTGATGATGTTGATGTATGCAACTCTTTCTTTGACCAAACTCATCGCATCACAATTATTTTTTAAGCCATCTTGTAAGCAATGGCTTAACGCTTCACACCATTGAACAAACTACCAACACAAATCACACCCGATAATGAGCCGAAAAGATTAGCTCGAAATAAAGACAGCCACCCTCCAGGTAAATAGAGAAATTCACACCCTATTACCTCAGAAGACGGCACATTATTAATTATTCCCTGCTCACGGTGATTCAGCTATCTTCGTGAAGGGAGACAGTGGCGCCAGTCACTAGCTCAGATTTAGTGGATCATTTGATGTAGGTATTCTTGTGGGTGACTGTACAAAATGAGCGTAACTCAATCATTTTTTATTTATTTTTTGAGCTGTGTGAGAGTAACTCTAATTGAACAAGTCCCAAAAATCTCACTAGATGTTGTCATAATAAAACTACAAAAGTTACACCCTTTTTTTTGGACATGGACCTAATGGTTTGTGTCGCAAAATCGACGTATCAAGCGTAACCGGACTTTTGGGGGAGCGGAATGCTCTTAACCCTAGAAAGGGGTAATTATTAGTACTCTGTGCTTATACTATCTTAAAAACATAATGATAGCGAGTTTAACCCATTGGTACAGCGCCATCTATCGGTGTTTGACAAAACTAAGTTATAACAAGTTTGAAAACTAATCATCTCTAAATTTTTAAGTTACCGGGTCATCATCACCATTTTCTGTACTCGTCAACCTATTGCAATTCAAATATACTGTCTCTCTCTGAACAGGTTTTAGGTCAACCGTTACAGTCCTTGTTAAAATAAGTCTGTAATCAAACATTTTTTATTTATTTAAAAACCACAAAAAAAATACTGTGCTCTATTTTAACTGTCCAAATAAACTAGACATACTCTACAGAATTTGGTACTTCCTTCATGGCTTGTTTTCCATTGTAATAGATGCGCAAATTTCACAATATACCACGAAAGTGTGCCAAGCACTTGAAATATTTAAGTTTCCTGTAGTCGGGCCCGCCCACAGAGCCGCCCCATTTAGTACGAATGCCTGGAATTTTTATATACTTTCTGGCATTACAAGTTGCTGCTAAATGGTTAAGGAGATAAGGCAAGAATGTTTCGCGAAGTAAATTCACCTGGTTTGTGCTTTAGTGTTGGTTATGCACTGTGCTTAGTAGGTAGTGCAGCATTACTGCAGGTTTTTTAATAACCTTTTTGGTATGATTCTTTTTTCTTTTGGCCGGTTTTTATGTCACTTTTTCAAATTTCAAATTTTCTTGGTTTGACCTTTTTCTAAATTGTTTATTGTTTTCCCAATTGTCATCGGGTGATGATAGAAACGATTTTTTCTTGAATCAGTACGTGAATCGTTTTGTTAGTAACTACTTTCAATTCAATCGGATTTTGCCAGATTGAAGAGTCTCGGGATCATTCCCGTATTGTGCAATAAGCCTTGGAATACCATATTAACACAGATTCCGTTTGGACTAGCCGGGTAAGTCTTGTGTTGGCTTCCTACTGGTTTCTTATCGACGCACCTTCCTCTTTCCTTGTCTTGGTTGGATGGCGATTATTTTTTTGTCAATCTTTACAGTGTATTTCCGGCCTCTGCGACACACACACGAGGGTCCCTCCGTGCTTTCCACGATCTCTTGCTGTGGTTCCGGACACCTGAGGCCACCAGGCATTGGACGTGCCTGGATCCCTGTGTTGTGTGCGTCCGCACCCGTACCAGCTGAGTGCCGCAAACCCGCGCACCGGCGTTGGAGTCCCCTCTGGGATACTACCCATCTCGCGGATTTTTTAGCTTGTTTTTGTATCAGTGGGATGTAATTTTGTATGCGGATTTTGCCAAATTCTGTCTAAATTCTTTTCTAAATTCTAAAAAGGCCCTTTAGGTTTCTCTGGCCCTCCCTTTTTTGGTTCCCGTTTGGCAATTACTCTCCGGGGAACTCCGCGGTTTTTTCACCTTCCTGCATCGATACACCCTCAACACAACACTAGTTCACCAACACTATATCGACGGAGTCCCCTCAGGACCCGACTCTCGGCTCATCTTTTTGATACTTTGGCAATATCTAGGCCCTTTTAAATTTCTATTATACCGTTCGGTCAAATTTTACTAAATCTTTCTTTGTTCTCCTAAATTCCACGTTTCGCCTGTGGTTGTCAACCACAGGTTAGCTAGCTTCTTTTAATAACGCTACAGTAGTTACTGTACAATGACGGCACGTATTAACATTTTTATTATTATACGTATTAAATTAACAGGCGAGCAGCCAAACAAAACATAATTTCAGATATTAATATTTTTATTTATAGATATATAGTTCGAAAAAAATATAAAAAAATTAAGAGAAATAAAATAATGTATGTGTCATACTCAAAGGTCGATTTATGCAGTCTCTTCGCGGAATGACTGGTTTATCCTAGGTTTGACCAAATCCTTCGGGCTAACCCCGAAATAAATTCAAATTTCAGCCTTTGACTAAAGTATTTTTAATCAAACCTAGAAGTTCCTAACTTTTCAGTAAAACGTTGAAATTTCATTAAATTGAGTTTTGACGTTTGCCTAACCAAATTAGTTTCTCCTAGGTTTGACAAAACTCTTTAGTCAGAGGCCGAAAAACTTCATTTGTTTGGGCTTTAACTAAGACTTCAAGTCAGACCTGAGGATTGACTAGTCAAGCCTAGGAGCGCCGGAGCTTCGAGGTTTGACTTTAACGTATGTATTAAAAAAATAAGGCACTTTAATTTTACTACTTTAAGTTTATGCTAAAAGTTTTTCTAACATTTCACTATTTCGTCACAAGGCACTTTTGAAATTGTGAAATGCCTATACCTATCTAAAATGTGTAAAAAAACAGGCAAGTTATTAATGCAGAACAATCCTAATGTCAGTAATTCAAATGGAAATTTTTCAAATACAATCCCTTCTAGCAAAGTCAATCATTTTCTATACCAAATTAACAACATTTACACGACAAAAGAGCTAATAATAATAAAGTGGCCATTATGCACAGGCCCAGTGCACAAAAGGTTTTGTCTGGAGAATTATTCATCGTTTCAACTTCGGAACCGTCGTGTCACAAAATTATAGGCATCCTTCAGGTTTCACTGTTTTACGGGTGATCTGAAAGGGTCTGATGTAATACTAGCTCAAATGACTGTATAAAAAAAATATTTTGAACAATTAAAGGAATAGATCGTCCAAATATTTTGGAGTAAATTAAACCCTTATTTTGAAAATAAATTACAAATCAATCTTAAAATAGCAATAATAACCGTTAATTGATATAATAAACTATAGCATTTGTCGGACTTTAGTATATCTCTCTACAATTTTCTCTCGTCTATGTTTTTCTTTAATTTTCTTGTTTTTGTTATATCTAATTTGTAATCTTGACATGAATATTGAATAGGTAGATATCTGTGAATGAACAGATAGATATGATTCTATAAAGTTAACGTAACATTTATTGCTTAACGTAATGGGGAACTACCCGTACCGGTAATATACAAAAATAATTAATCTCCTTACTAGACAAAATCACACATCTTTAATTCAGAAACAACAACATTTCTCCGCTAACACCATAGGCGAGTGTAATACGCAGTTCCCCTACGATGAAAACGCACAATTTGAGAACATTATCATAATCTGCTCAGTCCCCCACTGCTTTAGCGTGAAGCTAGCTTATGATGTTGCTGCAAGAGTAATTGAGTAATGTTTTAGTATTCCTTTTAATTAAAGACACTCGTACCAGAAAAAGTAGGTATATGAAATAATCGTTGTGATTAAACTATTTCGATCGGTATCATGAAAATTGTTTTTTCTTTTTACATTTTTCAGAAAAAGATTTGATTTTCGGTTTAGTAAATCAGTCTAGAGCTGAATACGTCCAAGTGCGAGTTTTATCCTTGTGAGCCGACCGCCCAGCTTTCGTTTACCCGCATCTCTTCCTTGCTTCCTGACCTGAAAGAGTTATCCCCGGATACATTTTAGCTTGCTGGATTCACCAATTGCAGACGGGAGTCTGCGGTTTCTGAAGCCATCGAGTCCAGAAGACGGTTACTGTTTCTCGCGCATGATCGCCTTAAAAATATTTCGGTCTATGTATAATGAAGGGTGTAACGCGCCGAGATTTTTAAGAAATCCTTTGAATTTATCTTCTTCTTTATCTCTTATGGTTTGGAGATCTCGTCTACAGGATTTTACTCTTTATTTTCTAGTTAGGCTGTGGGGTTCCAGTTCGAGAGAAGAATAAGCTTTTTCTAGATCATAGGCATCGGATCTAACTGGCTTGTTTGGTTCAGCTTCCGCTCCTGTTTTGAGTGAGAGTGTCAGATGCAATATTTTCTTCTTCTGAATTAATATCTTTCCTGGCTTGGTTAAGTTGTTCCCTTACACTACTTTGAAAATTTTCTCGTATTTAATTGTCGTCTCGATTATCATAGTTAATGTTTGTAAATATTTTGGATTCATAGAAAATTGCCAAAAACCTAAACCTTCTTTCTTTCTAGTGTTTGAATATAAACAACAAAAAAAGTGAAATATACCGTAAAAACTATTTTTTTTTTTATGTTTATAGTTGAAATCATACTTTTGGTTACCTTCTTTGTTATAGTAAATAAAATTAGGAATGCTTGATGAACCTGGAAGATGTCTTATTTATAAACTTATGTTTCAAACACACCTAAAGAAGCTTGCACGATAAATTAGCGAGTCTGGCTCTGTCACCGCGTTTAAGGTAACGTTTGCAGTACAAATGTTGGCACCAGTACCAAATTAGTGCTTTCGGATGCAAGACAGCCCGAGGAATGACCAAGTTAGTGTTGGCGCCAAACCGTATTAGTCATACGATGTTCCCCTTTATAATTGAAACTAGAAGGTTATTACTGTTTTGTTTACTCGTCGTTATAGATTGCAAATCTCATTTACCTACTTCGTTATTCGATGGGCAGGAGCAGTGAGACAAGGCAATCAATAATAAAATCCTTAATAGCTATTTATGCAACTGTTGCATAATGAGGGGTATTTAACATGAGTGTGGTTTATGAAACGAGCGCAGCGAGTTTCATAAAAGTATACACGAGTGTTAAATACTAATTATGTACAGTTGCATACAATAGTTTATCTACACTCATACAACAAATTTAAATTAAAGACAAAATAAAGTAATCATTGTTTATTGTAATAATTATTGACATTACAAACGTTAATGGCGCGAAAATAAATTTGCAGTAATATCGCACCGCGCATGCGCGCCGCCAAGGTTGCGTTCCGAAACACGCTAGTGTGCTCAAATAGCAAGCATCTGCGTAAAAATTAAAAAAAAAACTTCATTTTGTTACAACTTTGCGATAACGAAATGAAATTTGTATGGATCCTTAGTCACGGCTCCATCGAAAGGTATATCATTTGCTTAGCGTTTCTGATAAGTAAATGAAGGATTTACGACATGAGTGTAGATAAAAGTTTTTTTTGTCAACACACAGTTTCAAAATCGGTCCTTAAGGGGCGTACCAAGAACTTTCTCAGGGATGGGGCATAAGTAAGAAAATCCAAAACCCAATTCGATTTGATTTGAGAAATAGTAGAAATCAAAAATCCTTTTTTAAACTAACCTTTCATTCCACCTCAATAATATAACAACCCATGCACTTGAATAATAAACTTTCTTATTTGTTATTAATATCAATAATTCAGGGACACAGTGTGTATGGAAAGCTGTCAATAAATATTTACTCTTTACAAACAAAATTAACTGTTTCAAACCTAGCAACCCTATCTTTCTACAAAGCGTCACTCGCAAATTTATGTGGAATGATATTTGTCTTTCGCCATTGCCTCTCTGGTAAGTGATAATAGGTAGGCATCTATTTATTTTACATCTAAATTAATCCGCTACATTCCCCTATCAGAGATTACTTTGATACTATACCTTTCAAAGTAAAGCGTAAGTTGGTATGATCAAATTATAAGTAAGGCCTATTGAGTGGATCAGTAAGGGTTAACCATCCTGTATAGATTAATTATTTACAAAATTAGTGTTGGTGTTTACTAATCTTTACCGAAAATTTATTTCAAATCATAAATATGGTTATACGATTCGCAGCATATACCTATCTACCCTTGACGAACCCTTTCACTTTTTTCAACTTCTTCGTTAGGTACATAAAGTGTCTGAATAAAAAAAAACCTCTTGATAACCTCTTCTCAGTTATAACATAAACATAATATCTAACATGCACACACAAATTTACAATCCACACATATCCAAACAAATCCATACACTCACTCACTAACACACAGACACTCACACACACACACACACACAAACACACACACACACACACACACACACACACACACACACACACAAACAAACACTGACACACACACATACGCACATGCAGATACATACCATACAATTCAAATATACAATACAATACAAATATCATACGTCATGATGTTTATAACTCAATTATTTTAATTGTGCACTTCGAGCTGTCAAAATCGTCATGTTGGTGGCATTGAATTCACCCGCCCGCTTACTTCCTCACCTCCTCCGACGCCTATCAAAACGGATACCAAACCTACCAACATGCAAATATTATGACGTTGACAGATGCACAGTTATAAAAATTGGGTTACACTTATAAATACCTTTTATTTGAAAAACGTGGGGCCTGGCGATCCGTCACACAGGTCTTTACCTAGCACGGACACCAGGTTCTCACATTCTTAAATTACTTTTAAATTGATATTAAAATTGTACTTTTAGTTTAAGTTTGTGAGTACAAATAAAAAACTTTATTATTATTATTATTATTATTAAAGTTTTGCAATATTGTTTTATCATCTTGTAAATCACATCATCATTCATCATCTTCTCTCGCCCTCGGCGGCATTTCTGTCGCGTCAGCAGTTTGCATAATTTCTACAAATCAGTGCACGATTCGAACGCCGCCGCGTCGCTCGCTCATATCATTTTATCGTTAGCAATCAAACAATGAATATAACAGTTTGTTTTGGCGTTTACTTCAATATCATCATCAGTTCATCATCATAAAAAGAGTACGTGTAAGCAGCTCGTACAGTTTTATTATTACTTACGTGCCGTCATCAATTAATACTTACATTGCTTATTTTTTATACTGTGGAAAAAATATATACACCGTGAAATTTACATCGTTTTGTTCCCGCCTTGTAGTGATAGTACCCGTCAAACTGAACAACTTTTCACGAAAAAAAGATTTCCTGCGACAAAAAAATTTTTGGCCTCTCCATACAAAGTGAGACTCCCGACCGACCCATTTTGTATGGAGAGACCAAAAGTTTTTTTGACACAAGAATTTTTTTTTTTCATGAAAAGTTGTTCAGTTTGACGGGTACTATCACTACACGGCGGGAACAAAACGATGTAAATTTCATGCTGTTTAAAGTCCAGTCGATAAGCTGCTTTTTATTGCTATATTGTTATACCTTCCTCCCTTTGTCCATTTACGCAGAAATTCTGAAACACCGCTACCTGTTTCTACAAATAAATGACCATTTGCATTCATAGATGTTACGAGCTTTAATTGCTACTTAATAAATTTTTATGACCATATTCAAGGTGGGCCCTACGCCTTCTGTGTTATAATGTTGTAAACGCCTTTTTTTAGATTATTAGATCTACTTGTATATAACTAACTCAATAACTAACAAAAAAAAGTTACTACTAATTGTCGTATCATTTTAAAATTTTACATATCTCTTGCTCTGTAAGTAGTCACTTACTTCCTTGAATGCCGGGGTGTATGGATATCATTACAGCATAGGTTTCAAAACCTACCATGTAATGTTAACATTACAGCATAGGTTTTGGAATTTGAAAAAAGAACTGTCATACATACTCATACTGCAAGAAGAATATTTTTAAAAAGTTATTTTTTTTTCTCGGTATCGATTATTTACTCGAATCGGAATCGAGACAATTTAAATTAGAATTTATGAAGATTTTATTTTAAATATCGAACTATTTGTTTCGCAGTCACATCGTATGTTAGTTGAAATCGATTTAAAAATCAAACTGGCCAGCACGATTTGACGCGCTTGCGTGCCATAAAATCATGAAGAGTAAAAAAGGCAGTCGACTAGTTAGGCGCGAAAGTAAATTTTTTTCGTGTTTTGGAGTTCTTTCTCAAAAGTTTTGAAAAATGTCAAGTGACGAAGACATGGATCTAACCCCCGATTTTATAAAAGAACAAGCAAAAACAGTTTTAAAAAATTTATTACCGCCGAACTCGAAAGAAAGATAATTATGTAAAGGCATACGACGAATTTATGAAGTGGCGGTCAGAAAAAAAGTTAAATCTCTTTCTGAAAGTGTTTTTATATCATATTTTAATGAATTATCTAAGAAGCTACAACCTTCCAGTTTATGGTGCTTTTATTCCATGCTAAAAGCTACAATGCTGACAAAACATGACGTGAATTTGAAAGATTTTTCTAAACTTACTGCTTTCTTGAAAAGGCAGTCTGACGGCTTTAAAAGCAAGAAATCGAAGGTATTTACTGCAGAAGAAGTACAAAAATTCTTAAATGAAGCTCCGGATGAAATTTATTTAGCAATAAAGGTACGGTAGGTAGGTAGGTAGGTTACTTGCCCTTTTTAATAAGTTACCAAAATATTTCATAAAAATACTATGTGGATTTGGTGCATATAATACAACTTATGTCTTTTTTTACAGGTTGTTCTAATTTTTGGGATATCGGGTGCCTGCAGAACCGTGGAATTGACAAACTTGACAATAGAAAATGTAGAAAAACATAACAAATTACTACTCATAAAACTGCCTAACACGAAAACTAAAATTGACCGGTCATTTGTTGTGCATGAAGAATTTGCAAATTATGTTGAAAAATATCAAGCTCTTCGGCCTGAAAACATGGATACAAATCGTTTTTTTTCTTATTTACAGTAAAGGAAAATGCCACAGACAAGTAATAGGAAAAAACAAATTTACAGGCATGCCAACGCAAATAGCCACATATTTAAAACTGAGTAACGTAGAGTTATGCACCGGGCATTGCTTTCGCAGAACATCAGCGACTCTACTGGCTGATTCTGGCGCCAACCTCACTCTGTTAAAAGGCACGGCGGCTGGAAGTCCAGCAAAGTGGCCGAAGGTTATATCGAAGATTCGGTGGAAAACAAAAGCAAAATTACTTCTAAAATAACAGAAAATATAAACTTGAAATCGCCACGTCAAAGCACATCATCTGAGCCATTTTTTACTGAAAAATATAGTACCAGTCAACTGCCGCCATTTACGATGCAAGAACCTCAAGTCACTCAATCTCAAGTCTTATCATCACAAACTCATACTCAAACTGTAAATATTCCTAAAAAGAACTTGACCATATCTTTTACAAATTGTTCTAATTTTACTATTAATTTTAATTAAATACACATGTTTCTCTTTAATAAATGTTCATAGAAACCTGCTTTCTTGTTTTTTTACTTACCTCACAATCGATATGTAAAGCAGAGTGTTTATCTCGGGTGTAAGCATCAATTGCATACTCGGGCTAATTAGCGCCCTCGCTGCGCTCAGGCGCCAAAAACCTCGTATGCAATTGATGTCATACAGCCCTTGGTTAACAATCTACTATTGTAGGTTTGTGTAATTTGGATGACAATATTATTAAATCATCGAGCTAGGGCCGCTGTATTCCGTCCGGAAGACGCGGGTTCGATCTTCACCACGTACCAATGTGTTTTCGAATTTCGAATTCATTTATGTACGTTTATTCGACGCTCTTACGGTGCAGGAAAACATCGTGATGAAACCTGCACACTCCTGCGAAGAAGTTTAAAGGTTGTATGTGAAGTCGACCAACCCGAACTGGGCCAGCGTGGCCGACTAAGGCCTAGTCGTCATATTCAGGGTAGGCTCGAGCACCTCGGTGGGGACGTATATGAGCTGTTGTTGGAGATGACGATTATTCAAATGCATATTTCTAAACTTACCGTATTTAAAGCTTCCATTTCATGGGGGCTCAGTTTATAGGAAGCATCGGACCCCACCAGCTTGGGAGCAGATCTGAAACAAATTATAATCATCTTATAATTATAAAGCGAAAAATTTAAATTTTTGTCGATCTTGGACAGGACTCGAACCTGCTGTCTTCTTTTTACACTCCGAACTTTAAAGTAAAAAACAGTGACTTTGGAATGGAGATAGTTTGTAACCTAGATTAGCACAAAGGATAAGTGCTTTTACGAAAAAAAAAGTCTTATTCCCACGGGAAAATCTTGCATAACGCGAGCGTAGTCGCGACAGACCGCTAGTTTCTAATAATTATAAAGCGAAAAATTCGAATTCTGTTGATCTTGGACTCCAACTATTGATATTCTAATTTATTGGTATTTGTTACGTGGTACCGAGTAGTTGTCAGTCACCGCTCTTCCACCGCTGCCGCTCCGCTCACCGCGCCGCCGCCGCTGCCATCAAGGTTACCCCTCACGGAATTTGACACATTTGTCGCCGCTCGCCGCCCCGCTCACCGCTCCGCTCCTCTCACCGTTGACATCGAGGCCGCGGTCTAAACTCGCTTTGTTTGGTCGTCGACATTTTTGTATTCAGTGTCGGTTTGGTCAGGAATTTTTGTGTTTTTACAGAAATAAACCTAATACTGGATTTATTATTTCTCGAATGACATATTACAACGTTTGTTAGTAGAAAAAGCGAGAACCGAATTAGAATTTAGAACAGAGGAGGCGGGACTAGGTGGTAAAATTAGTCGAAAGCTAGATGCAACAAATTGCCACAGGTGTTCTAAATTCCGAATCTAGGAATATTATTACTCGCAGTTCCTAAATTTAGCGCATACGCCCGATGCAGTGCCGTGATACAGCACCTTAATTATTAACATTCATAAACGTAGTAAGTGAATTTATGAATGTGTTGCCGAGAGCGCATGTGTGGTACTAGTATGAGCGGGCTGGCTGGTACAGTTTTTCAAAAGAGATTTCTGCTTTTCGCGAAACGTCTGACATTGACAGTTGTAGTGTACGTACTCAGGAGCCCGTGGTGACTACAGTCACCAAAAAAACTATATACTCGTAGATAGGTAATAGGAAACTCACCCAAAAAAATGTAATGACGGATCTAAGTGATGTAATAACATCCTATGGAAATAAATAATTTTGACTTTGACTTGACTTTGACTTTAATTAAGGCCAGGCCAGCAGTCGCTGGTAAATCTGCTTACAGAGTGGTAATATTGCTTCTGGCTTAGAGCCAATAAATATGCTTCAGGCGCAAAGAGAGTAAAGCTTTCAATATAATTTACAAGCTGCACTATGGGGGTGTCGTCATAGGGAATTAAAACCCACCTTACTACCAGGTTTAGGTTTGGTGGGTCCAAAAGGCAACTGTTTGAAAGCGGTCATTGAAATTAAGTAGCTTCTGTCACAGACTTGGACGAATCACAGATCGTAGCTTTTATAAAGAATCTTCTCTTTGAATGAATCGTTTATTTACTTTGGGATACATCTCTTAGTTTCGTCATTACATTCTCTTGGGTGTGTTCCTTAAACAATGTGCGGACTCGGTGGAGAAGAACTCAATAAAGAAACATAAATACGCCGCATAATTTGCGTTTCTTTTTTAAAAATAAAAGTCTGTTCAGTTACAAAAAATCATGCAATTTGAAATAGCCTGTTATTCAAGCAATATGTTTCCATGGATATCTGTCCTCTAAGTAGGCAGATATTCTAATGATATTAATGTTTTTTTCTTACATCTTCTGCTTAACAATAGCTTTGAATAAATCTAAAAGTATTTTTTTTCTTTGTAAGTAAGGCCTGTCTGTACCAAATCGCCTACAGTCGGACCACACCCCGCACAGGTATAAGACAAATACGCTCATTTCCTGCGGAGAGCGCCGAGCGTCGTCGTCCGTACTTCGACAAATTGTGCCCAGCGCTCTTATTCTGACTCGCTCTCAGATGTATGGGCACGATTTAGAGCATTTCTTTTTTCGATATCACATCTGGAACTGTTTGTTTACTTACACCATCTCGGTCTTATAAATAAGGATATAGTAATTTTATAGAATTAGTGTAATATTTTTAAAATATTGCATCAAATTGATTTAATGCAAATTCTTGTAGGGATGTAAAACGTATAGAAGTATAAAAAAAAACAAAAAAAAAACAGAATCATGCATGTTACAAGATTCAAGAAATTATGATTACTATTACCACGGATACTATAATACTAGCCTATTATTATTGACTAAAATTTTTTTTTAAAGGATGCCCAGAATAAGGTGGTCTTCACCACAAATGGCGAAGGCGGAAAGTTTGCCGCCTCTTTTATTTATTTATGACGCTTATGCCGCCGCCGCGCCGATTCCAGGTTTTTTTCTCCGTGTGACTGATTGCACGTGAATCCGATAAACAATTTTCGGTCGAAAGTCATTTTTCAAAGTAACTTTCTTTGGTTGTATTAAATACATTCTCAAGTGTGGTAATTTTTTGTACAATTTTAAGTCAGTATTTATTTTTAGATAAGAGATTTTTTGACAAATTGTCGTCGTCAGTGCACAATCATCGTGTGGTTAGTAAAGTAATGTTGACAAACGACCTCACAAACCTTGGTGTCAGTTAAAGTGACCCTAAAGACCTCTGCCCGAAAAAACTGAAGAGTTTCTATTACTTTCTAAGGTCTGCGCCTCTGCTTCTGTCACAGACTTGGACGAATCACAGATCGTAGCTTAATACCTTCTGTCATCATTTTAGGAGTCATCTTTAAAAAAGTACTTACCTACTACAAATTGCTTATTTCTCCTCTTTTTTTATAAAAACTTACTTATTGATTTGTATGTTTCAAAGTTTCAGAAATTGAAATCAAACGCTTATTTGAAATTCAATGCCATCATTGTCTGGAAAGTTTTTGTAAATTCACGATTGACTCTAAAATCGAGACCCAGTCAGGTGAACTAGCAAAAGTAAAATAAATTCTGTTACAGATCTTGGTGACATTTTCTTGGAATAAATCACATAATTTCTTAAGTAAGCGCGGGTTCAAAGATTCGTAAGAATTCAATTTTATTTAGTCCTAAAATCCTTCGCATGCTCTTCTTATTTCCATTTCGTTCTTTTATAGTAAAATAAAATTCAGAAATATGTGTATAATTCTGAATCTACGTTTTGAATCAAAAAGACCTGGTATGCTTAGCTATGTTTTTATAACATACTTGTTAACATAATGTTAACCTGGCAATAATAGTCCTCATCTGCGCACAGTCCTTCTCGTAAAATAAAACTCAACTTTCTATGAAGTTGTATCGTTTCGGTTTTTGAAATGGCTAATTTTCTTTTGTTTTTCATCTCCCATATTACCATTTTGAAAAAAAACTGCATCGACAGCAAAAATACGAAACTGCTTACAAAATATTTTGGCAACAACTTTCTTAGTCTTTCAAAGTATTTCAGCTAACTGTGCATTGGAAAAATGTTCTGCAAGCTGATTTTTATTGGTTTTTACTTGCATAGGTTTTGAAATAGACCGAATAGAACAATCATTGTTGAGTGAGGCTAATAAGTACGCGTATATAGTTACAACTTAATTATAGTACTCACCTACTTATTACGTTCATAGTCTTCAAATTACTTAATGTTTATCACTTTGTCAACAAAATTAAATAACTTATTTCTAAACTAAAATTATCACACGGGTTTGTTATCACAGTTATATATTTAATATTATTACCTCGATATTTCGGAACGGTTGCACGTTTCATGGTCACAATATTGTGACAATTTTAGTGTATGAACAATCACGAAAATCTTAAAACGTAAACATATTTCTACATCTAAAACAAAAAACACAGCTATACTACGGTATGCTTCTTTTCGAAGTATTACCTCCTTATAGGTTTATATTATTATACAGAATACAGGGTGCGTGTTAGCAAAAACGGAATAATAAAGGAGCATAGAGAGAAGGTTGTGAAGTCGAGCAACCCGCACTGGGCCAGCGTGGTCGACTAAGGCCTAATCGCCCTAATTCAGGGTGTGGTCCAGCAGCCGCCACAAGCTGCTGAGCATCACACGAAGAGTGTTGTAGAGGATTGATATGTGGCAATATCCAGGGCGCAGTCCAAAAAAAAGGTATTTATATATTATATAACTGACATGGAAAATAGTAGATAAGCTCTAGGAGTAAACAATCGGAAGTGAGACAGAAAAAAGACAAAATCGAAACGTAAGAAATCTAAATTTGAAAATAAATAATTTGAGGACGAATGCATCGTTAAAAGTGTAAGCTCGAGCCCCTCGGTGGGGACGTATATGAGCTGTTGAAGATAGAGAAAAGGTGAGTGAAACTCAACAACTTTCCCTAAAACTAAGCTTGAAAACTGATAATAAAAGTCAAATAAGCCCGCTGCCTTCCGTCCGGAAGACGCAGGTTCGATTCCTACCATGTACCAATGTGTTTTCGAATTTCGAATTCATTATGTACGTTTATTCGACGCTCTTACAGTGAAAGAAAACATCGTGATGAAACCTGCACACTCCCGCGATGAAATTCTAAATTTGTGTGTGAAGTCGGCTAACAACACGCACTGGACCAGCGTGGTTGACTAAAGCCTAATCGCCCTAATTCAGGGTAGGCTTGAGCCCCTCGGTGGGGACTTATATGAGCTGTTGATGATCACCGACGGCGTTTTGCCGGCACTTATACCCAATAAGCTGTTCCTTGCGGCTGTTTGCAAACTTATTAGTATTCCCGAGACGGTCCTGGTAATGTTATTACATTACTAATAGGTTAGTAATAGCAATCAGGAAGGTACGTCTTTGTAACGTCTAGCTTGTCTTAGGCACAGAGTCTTAGGGTATATTATGACTATATTGGGAAACTGTAGGTACATAACGTTCTTAAGTAGTAGGAATAGAATCTATGCGGAAATTAATATTCATTGAGATTTTGTCAACATAAGGTATGAATATATTGTTACAGAAGACAGTATTACCATTATTAATAACGATAAAGTCCTATCCCTCGCTACCACGTATTTCTTAAATATTTATCTATTTACTAGCTCTTCTACCCGGCTACGCCCGAGACTGAAATATACATATTATGACAATCGCCATACTCTTTAGTGTAAAGGTCAAACTACTCGCAAAACAATTTTTTTTTTATTTATTTCACAAATATCAGGTCCTGGTCCTGGACCTGGTCAGTAATCTCTTCTATCGATGGTACAAACCCCATCGAAATCGATGCAGCCGTTCTCTAGTTATAAAAGGACAAACATTCAGTTTTACATAGTAGATTATTATAAAAGCCGAAATTTGATTAAAGTTTCATTCAAATGACTGTTTTGATCTTGTAAAATTTTCGAACAATAAAATTAATTAAAGAGATAGAGCTTTTTAATTTTCATGTTACTGTTATTATTTAAAAAAGTTATATGTGTTTCAATCACTGCTTTAACTTTTGGAGTTTACCACAGATTGTATTTAGTGGGTTTTAAACTCTACAGACATACTCGTACGTAACGATTCTGTGTTTGTTTATTGACAAAATGACCTAGAGGTCAGCGTTTTATGACAATTCGTCAATAGTTTTGACAGTTCCCAATGCGAGCAAGACAATACCGGGGCCGAGCACAATACTGCAACAATAGACACACAGACACACGCTTCGATGATGTATTATACGTATCAGTAAAGTAACCATAATTTTAAACTTTCGTTTGTTTCTTTACATAGAAAAAATAATACTATAGGTATATTATACTGTACTGATCTAGAATTTTACTTGAAGTACTAAAAGAAAACCAAATAAAAATAGTCTTCAACGTGTTAGTTAGATAACACAGAAATTCTAAGAAATAACTTTTCTTGTAGAACATTTCATAAGTATTTTTGAAAAAATAATACTTTTTAAACAAATTGATCTGCAGAGGCTATCCAAGTCAATATGATATATAAAAATTCTAAAAAAGAAAACACTAACTTTTTTCGCTAAGCTATCACCTGAGAGGTGTTGCATTACTTAGCTAGTACGATATAGGTATATACATATTAAGAAAGTCTTTAACCACATTAAACTCATGCGCACTATAAGTACACATCGGCATCGAATTGTTTTCGGTCGTCACGAAGCGACAGGCAATATGTCATTTTTGGATGTCATTGCTACACCATTCACTTCACACGACTCCGACATAGGGTTGCTAGACGTCCAGATAAAACCGGACACAGCTCTTTGGTTGCGTGTCCGGCCAAATTAGATGGTGTCTGGCCTACCTGGCTTTTGTTAGGCTTTTTAAGTTTGATTATTTTATTGTTGTTTAAATAAAATTTAAGAAGATTTAATCTGAAGAAGCCTTGGGTCTAACTGACGATTTAAGCTGAAAATGCCAAAATGTTCTATAAAAAATACAGTCTTTTTATGTTTTTTATATCTTGAAAAATTACTGAGTTATTAACGATCAAAGTGCATACTTCCGCACGAGCCGAGTGGTAGCTGTGACGTAATATTGACGTCATATGCACGCATCGCCGCCCGCAAACACTGCTACACTGCATGAATATGACGTCACACGCTCGGAACTTCTCGCGGTCATAACTTTGGTAATATTGCATGTATTGAAGTGAAATAAAAAATAATGTAATGTACATGATATAAACTTTAATATAGTATGTTTTAATGTGAAATAAGAACCTATCGGTGTTCTCCGTCCAGTGTTTTTACTCAAATGTCGGGCTAAACTGGCTGGTCACTCCGGCTTTTCGGTTTTAAGTCCTGGCACTGGCAACCCTACTCCGACACATAATTTACCGTTGGCTCAACCACAAAATCACGATCGTATACTACGTGATCTACAACTGGTACTAATGAACAGGTTTTTAGAAATACAAAACATTGTATCCTTCTAAAAACCCTGTCTTAGCAAGCCATCTTGGCATTATAGCACACGACGATCCTGTTCCTGGCAGTTCAGATGCAACACTCGTATTAAAATGTGTAAGATGAACATTGTTCTGTGTCTAACAAACATAAAAACAGACACAAAAAAAGGTAGAAGGTAGTTGTGTGTGTTATCTAGTATCACAGTAAAAATAGAATAATGGCATAATCCTTCTAGACATTACTTTTACAATAATTAATAAGAAAGATGATTACATGCTTCGGAAAGACGTTAAATTGCTGGTCCCGGCTAACAGTCATGCACCTTGTTAAAGGCCTTCGACGACTTCATAACCTTGGCACGAGGTGGGTTTTCGACGATGAAGAAGAATACAAATCGATACCAAATATAACAATCATTATATAACAAATGCGACAGTGTGTCTTCTTTTTTCACGCGGTGATCTGGAAACCCGGATATTAAAGCAACGGCTAAAAGTATTGTTCCCCTAGGTAAATCTAAAGCAACGCGGGGTGAATATAGAAAAATTTGGATCCATTATCAGCATTTCATTATGTCATTCTCATACAACAATAATCATTAATTCTTTGATCTACTTAACAACCAGCAAATGACCCAATGTTACTAATAAATTACATTTTAAAATAAACAAAGTTGCACCTTTAACTGTGTTGTGAAATATAGGGAGTGTTGCAATAAAGCTAATTTTCTTTTGACAAACAGGCCGGGTGACGGTCTGATGCCGCCCTAGCCATTTGAGTCATTTGCGTTCATCACGGATCCATCCAGATGAGTTTCAACACCTGGATAAAGATGCTGGATGTGGTGTTGAACTGGCAGAAGCTTGTAAATTGGACTTGATCGACCTAAAACTTTTTAAAGTTTGGGATCTGGGTTCGACCCTGTAGCATTAGCCGTTCATGGTCAAGTCAGGAGCAACACTAAAAAATTAAGTAAATTATATTAAAATATCCTATTTATAAATGGAAGTGCAACGTTACAGTGAACTAGAAAACCAATATGGCAGTCAGCTAAAGTCTAGAACCCTAATTAATTAGTGACAGATTAAAATAGTATTTAGTTGCTCCGTAATGTAGGTTTATATACGTTCAGATTTATTTTAACACGAAAATGAATTATTTTTATACAAAAATTAGTGGTTTTCGGTAAGTACATGTAAGTTTATTTCAGGAGCATGAAAATTTACCAATCTTTGACCTACAGAAAATGGACCTATACAGTTCCTGGCCGAAAATAATGCAAATAAGGTATTCGGCTCTGTGGAGCGTCATCTCTCTCGCACGTAGCACTTGCAAATTACTCTTTTCCAAAGACTGATGTGTTTCATTTATTGCTGGGGCCTATAATAGTATTAATTTGCAAATTGCTACTATGAAATTTAGTGTCTGTGGTGTTAAATAGCCATATCCAGTTCTATCTCTATATACTAGTGACAAACGTGTTGTTGTGACAGATGCTTTTGGAAAATGTTATTTTTGTCACAGCACCGGCACGGGGATGGCAACGGGGGTGTTAATTGTAAATTTGTTTATATTTATAGTTATTTACCGGCAAGAGACGAGATGCATCAATTAGTGGGAGCACTATAGCACAAACACGAGTTATGTTGGTGAACAAATTGGTTTTGTGGTGAAAAGGAACGGATATTTCGCTAATAAATTAATCATTTTAGCTACGTATGATCAAGTTTATTAATTTTAAAGGTAGATTTACTTTATGTATTTGAAATTCTGCAAATATCACGTTAAAAAAATACAAAGACAGAGAGGCAGTAAAGAAATTATGTGGAAATAACAAAACTTTAAATAATTAACACAAATCACACATCCCATATTACAATTCTGTGCCTCCTGTGATAAGTGATACAAATGAAAAATCATCATTTTACAGGAGAGCAAAAACAAGATTTAAAAAATTCTAGTTCATGAACTAAGTGGGCTAGGTTAAACTTGAGTATCTTGTTTAGTACAGTAAAACATTTTCTTTTATAGCATATTTTAGTTTTATTGGTAAATATTAAATCTTATAAGTAATTCATGTAAAACCTGTGAGTTGTACCTGTTCTTCTGTCTATTACGTGCATTAATCATGTAATAAGTGATACTTGTATAGTTAAATTACGTTGCACCTAAGTACTTACAATTAAGTTGTCTTTGTGTAAACTGATATACACGAAGTTAAAATATCTAATAACTCATAAAAATAATGATCCTAGCACAATGTTCTTCAAACAAAAGATGAAGATATAACCCTAGTGATTTTGTTTATTTACTTAGCATTCGCTTATTTCCATAATTTACCTGAATTGTATCAGTTTACTAAAATCCTAGTCTTTTAAAATATGTGCTAAATGATAAAAGTCAAGATGTACCGCTCAATGAAAAAGATGTGGAATGTGAAAATAAATACAAGTTTTACAAAATTAATCAACGTTTATTAACTGGAATGCCTACAGCTCTGCCCTCACAGGCTTCAACAAGGAACTGAGGAGAGCAAAAAGACAATCTTGGAGAAGGTTCTGTGAGGCGATCAACAGCACGCCTCACATTGCCAAGATTCACAAGGTTCTGTCTAAATCGCCTCCATCTCATCTCGGCCTACTAAGAGGGCTGAATGGGAATTTTACGAACTCTGCCCGGGAGACACTAGAACTCCTAGCAAAAGTTCACTTTCCTGGCTCAGAAGTCCTGGGCCACACAAGTCTCCCCCCGGCTATAAGGATGACTAAGTCCAGGCCCTCTGTAGAAGACTGGAAGAGGGCCACATCTATAATTAAACCTCTTAGAGTTGCGTGGGCGATTGATAGCTTCCAGCCCTATAAGTCCGGAGGGGAGGATGGCGTCTTTCCTGCACTACTCCAGCAAGGTAAAGATGCCATCTTAGGGATTGTAGTGAGAATCTTCAGAGCTAGTTTGGCTTGGGGACATATTCCACTACAATGGACTAGGGTTCGTGTAACGTTTATTCCCAAGGGGGGTGTCGGGATAAAGCCGACCCTAAGTACTTTAGAGCGATAAGTCTCAGCGTTTTCATTCTAAAAACGATTGAAAAGGTTATTAATCTGCACATCAGGGAGAACTACCTTAGTGTGATACCCCTGCATGTGAAGCAGCATGCGTACCAGAAAGGAAAATCGACCGAAACCACCCTTATGGAGCTTACGGATCGTTTGGAGAGAGCGCTTGAAGACAAGGAGATCGCCCTCTGTGCCTTTCTAGATATTGAGGGAGCTTTTGATAACACCTAGACAGACATCATACTCAAATGTATGAGAGATAGAGGTATTGATGAGACGACATTAGTATGGGTCAAATCAATGCTGACTACAAGGACAGTTCGGATGACCCTCTTTGATTGCACTCTTGATGTGAGAGTGACGAGGGGGTGCCCGCAAGGAGGGGTCTAATCCCCGCTACTGTGGTCCATTGTAGTTGATTGCCTGATAAACGAACTTAATTCGGCAGACTTGTATACCCAGGGATATGCTGATGACTTGGTCATATCCATTGTGGGTAAATCAAGTCTTATGCAAAATGCTCTTAGGAAAGTTGAACGGTGGTGCATGCAATTCAGATTATCTGTCAATGCTAGCAAAACTATTATAGTTCCCTTCACGAGGAGAAGGATTCTAGATAAACTCTGGCCTCCTACACTCTTCGGCAAAACTATAAATTTTGCATATGAAGCTAAATATCTCGGTATATACCTTGATTATAAGCTCATATGGAATAAACACTTATGTGGTTAAAAAGGCAAAGTCTGCACTGGGCACATTCTGTCGCCTGGTCGGTTCTAGGTGGGGGCTTAAACCCCGACACGCTCTATGGTTGTACACTGCCATAGTCAGGCCTATGGTTACCTATGGCTGCCTGTCGTGGTTTAAGAAAACCACTATGCGAACATATATTGCTTCCCTGAACAGTCTGCAAAGACTTGCCTGTTTGATTATCACAGGGGCCATCTCGTCGACACCTACTCCGGCCATGGAAGCGGTGCTTAACATAGCACCGCTTCACATACATGTCCAGAAAGAAGCTCGAACAGCTATGCTTCGCTCGCTTGAATCCGGAAGGAAGAGGTGGTCCTCTAATGTGATGAGTAGATTAGCTGAAAATCTAATCAGGAATCCTATCATGGCGATGCCTTCTGATGTGATGACTATGAAACAGAACTTTGTTAGGTTATATGAAGTTCTTATACCCGAAAGGGAAGAATGGCAGAACAAAATACCTTGTACATTCAGAAAAGCGGAGCTAGTTTAGTTTGGTCCATCAAGAGCGCGGCGACACTACGGTTTAAGGTCCCGCGCATCCCCGATCACGCGGGGCGCTTCACCCCGCGCACCTCGGCCATCCGCACTTGTATCAGTAAGCACATAGTTGTTCTACAGAAATATTTTTAAAAATGGTTTGAGTTTTAGATACAATTACATTTATATCTGTTTACACATAAAAACTGTTTTGTGTAGAAAGATTCATGTCACGATGTATCACTTTTCCCAAAAAAAGGCATACATTCTTTTTCGAAATGGTAGGTACATGTCGATTTGTACCCTAGGTATTATGTCGAAAAGAGTCGGTTCAAAGGAATATTACTCTATAGTACACATCAATATTCACAATAAATGTACTAAAAAAAAAAAGTGAAATTGAATACAATCGCATTTAAATCACGAAGCACGAAAAATTGTGTGCTGAGTGAATACTTTTGAGGTTACAACTCCACAAATATTGATATTCACGACTTTTTTGCCAAAATCCGGGCAGTTGTATCACCTTGCACAAAATTATCTCTGAAACTATAGCAGATAGAAGAACGTGAGTTAGACCATTTTAAACGTAATTTTTTTCTGATAATACTCATGTCAAAAACACAAAAAGGGTACAACTCAACTTAAATCACTCGTCACAGGAGGCACAGAATTATAAATGTGAAAATATATTTGGATGTTTAAATGTTTGTTCCGCCTTCATGCTAAAAGTACTCAACGGATTTGGATAAAATTTGGAATGGAGATAGTTTGTAACCAGGATTGAGACTTTTTGCGGGAAAATCTTACACAACGCGTAGCCACGGACGGAACGCTAGTTATCCATAAGTGGACGCCGCGTGGTGACGGCAGAGTAGAATACATTAGTCACCAACCCCTACTCTTCACGTGGGTGTCGTAAGAGGCGACTTAGGGACTACACATTGAACAGGGAACGGGCAGCAGCGCTCTCTGATACAGTAACCTTTTAATCTGCTATCTCCAACTCGCCTGCCAAGCGTGGAGATTATGATAGTCCAGCAGTGGACTGTAACGGGCCGTTGATTTGATTTGGACATCGACATAATACCTATACATCGTGTTAGCTAAATAAAAACGAAACTACTGTTCCGTAAACCAACGGTTTCGTAAAAAGATGAAAAAATCTTCCGCTGAAACCAGTTGCGAAACTGCGGTTACGTAGACGGCCGAAGCGAACTCAAAATCTCTTAGGCGGTGGCTGGATCAGCCCATGAAACTGAATAGCTTTTGTTCCAGAAGTTCTACAAAAACTTAAAAAAACATACTTTTCATTCCAACTGATCAGCTGATTGAGTCAATTTTTATGAAATTTAAAAAAAATATTTGTGTGAATTTTAAAAAGTTATGGAACAAATGCTGTTCCGTTTCATTGGCTACCCTACCACCCCCAGAGGTTTTGCGTTTTTGTAGGTAACACGTATTTAATGTAGCAATTTTATTAATTATACTTACAACCGAGATATAAAACTGAGTAGTAAGCATTTTCAATGATTCTAGGCCATATATTTTTATATACACCTAAAACAAAAAAAGATGATCATAATTATCATATTATTATATTTAGGACTATAAAACAATAACTAAAATATATTTGTAACATTGTCGTCCAACATATTATTACTTCGATCGAAGTCACTGATAATAAGTAAATGATTTATTTCAATTGGTGGCGCCACTGCAGCTGATGTTTAACCAATATAAATCACAAAAAAAAACAAGAGACAAAAACAGCCAAATAACACTCAAAATAACCTCTAATAAGATTGCTCTTTAGAGAGTTCGGAAATACGTTCCTCCATACATATTCAGTTCAAATCGAGTGCGTATGGGCACAGTTATAAAAATAAACGAGAAGATGGGAGTAAGTGGCGAAAAGGGGCACAAGGTCACCGAAATGGGAAAGCGATCTGTTTTTATATTGATGACGTATTTTATTTAGTAATGTCGACGCGTCATGTGGTGATTGCGAGGGTGATTGTGAAAATGAAATGGAATTATTCACACCAAAATTGTCACAATGTTTGGCTTTGTTACCACGGTAATATTGTGATAATATTAGTGTATTGAACAACCATGAAAATCTTAAAACACATATTGGATATTATTTGTCCACCTACTTTACTAGTAGGTCGTAGTAGGTAGGACATTTTATTGGAGAACACCGATAGGTTCTTATTTCACATTAAAACATACCTAATATTAAAGTTTATATCATGTACATTACATTACTTTTTATTTCACTTCAATACATGCAATATTACCAAAGTTATGACCGCGAGAAGTTCCGAGCGTGTGACGTCATATGCAGGCGGTTACGGGTGGTGTAATAGTACGTTGCGTGCATATGACGTCAATATGACGTCACAGCTACCACTCGCCTCGTGCAAAGTCAAAATAATCTATTTCCATAGGATGTTATTACATCACTTAGATCCGTCATTACATTTTTGTGGGTGCGGAAGTGTGCACTTTGATCGTTAATAACTCAGTCATTTTTAAAGATATAAAAAAAATAAAAATACAATATTTTTTGTTATTTCTTATAGAACATTTTGGCATTTTCAGCTGAAATCGTTGGTCAGACCCAGGTACCCTATAAAACCTACGATACTGTTGTTGATACTAGGATACTAAAGTTGTAAAATCTAACTATATTATATCGCGAGCAAGATACTTTTTACGGGAAAAATTCTTATTCCCACGGGAAAACTTTACAAAACGCGAGCGTAGCCGCAAGCGGAGAGCTAGTAAAAAATAAAAGATACGTAACGCATTGAGCTATTATTCATTATACTTCAATGACGTAACCCATGTATGACGATTACTACCGATACCGGTTTTACTAGTACGGATCTGGATAACCGGACAGGACTCAGTGGATATGAGATCGATCCTAATACAATATTTTATCGGAAATATCTGATAACATCCCGAGAGCCCTCGAGGCGATATTGTTTGGCGAAAGTGAGATCTTAGCGAAATAAGGAAATCGTGAAGGTTTCTTTGTAGGGGACGAGTTATATCATTAAAATAAATATAATAAAAAAAATATGTAGGGACATCTTACACACGGCTACCTGATCCCAAACTAAGGAGAGATTGTACTATGGGAACCAGACAGCTGATATACATACACAAATTTTAGGCTATTAGATAAATAGTTAAGTACTTTAATATTAGATAAACAACAACCAGACAGAAGCCAAAAACAATGTGTTCATTTCACGAATGTTTGCCCTGAGCGGGATTCGAACCCACGACTGTGCTTCACAGGCAAGCACACTAACAACATGGCTAAGGGCCGACAAATGGTTAACTATGTGATGATTTTTTTCAAGCCCTTCTCGCCCTAATTCAGGGTAGACTCGAGCGCCTAGTTTACTGGTAGAAAATACTTCATTTTTTTAACATTAGATAAGTCTTTCATAGAATACATTTCCAGACACATGTCAATCTCGATTAGCTGACAAGTGTGAATCACGAAATATGCCATACATTTCCCTTCGGCCACATTCGAAACCAAAGTTCGAAACCAGTTTTTAAATAAGATTTCTTTTCTTCTTTCAAAACTGGTTTCGGTAAAAGAATAATATTTCTTATCTGGAAATTCGTTTCGATAAAAGAATATGATTTCGTTTCTCGAATCTCTCAAATCAATATCTATTTTATTTTTTTCAATATAAAAAAAATAATGTATAGGTACCTCAGAACTAGGTACTGAATTTGGAACGGCAAAGGTGACTTAGTGACCTTTTAAATAATGCATCATCATCTAACTTAAATTAGAAGAATCGGTTCATTTAGCCCACAGAAGTAAGGGCCAGATCGCAAATCTAGAATTAAATTATTCATATGTCAATTGTTTTTTTCAATCGATAATTCAAATCGCAGAACCGACGAGTGTTGGAGCAGACGGGTTCTCGAATGGAGACCGCGTCTCGGGAAACGTAGTGTGGGACGCCCCCCTGCCGGGTGGACTGATGATGGCGGTGGTCGCTGATGGTGGCTGGATGAGGAAAACGTGTGATCGTGTACTTTGGCGTGGACTTGGGGAGGCAGCAGTCCAGCAGTGGACTGCAATAGGCTGATTGATTGAATTCAAATCTGCTATAATATCTCATCTCTATAGAGTTTCTTTTTTTTGTCATTTATTCAACTCGCCGACTGAGAAAGATTTGATTCGATACACGTTTTAACTTCTCAATCGCATTTATATCGGAGTTAAAAATTTTGCAAGCGGGTCGCTCGATTATTTCTGGCGCATCAATCATGCTTCCATATTTGGCAAGATTACTGGCTTTAGTATACTTACCAATAATGGCAAGATAAGTAGGAGTTGCATCTGTCTTGATCTCATGGCCATAGGTAGGTAAATAAGTACCTAATTCGTTACGCGTTTTCTGCATGTCGGAAATATTGCCTTTATTATACAAACTAAAGGTCTGGGTTAATTTATAAAAATAAGGTAACTTTTTAGGAAACAACTAGTAAATTCGATATATTTCTGTTTGTTAAAAAATATGTAAAAAATAAAAAATTTATTTTAAAAACTTACTCCGCATACTGTTGCCATTGCCAATTTATATTGACAACATATTATCTTAAATATTTTTTATTCATTTTTATTATTTTTTTAATAGCTTTGGTGATTTACTTTAGTAACAAAAAAAATCGAACATTTTTTTTCAATATTTTCTTTTCTTTTTTTACGACAGGTTGCCAGCCACCAAAATGAAGTCTGAAATCGAGTTGCCAATTTAAACAATTTAAAAAAAAATACTTACTGTTGATACCAAATAAACTTTATTGAGTAAATTTGTGTAGGCAATTAAATATTTTTTTTTATTAAAAATAAAATTGAAAAAATAGAAGAAAAAGTCGAAAATGCATTATATTTTACTTATTTATAGATTCAACCATTTATATTTTCATCGCCATCTAATACAACGCCATCTAACAAATAATAATGAAACCTGTTTCGCTGAAAAAGTTGCTGATAAGCGCCATCTAGTAGAACTACTACAAACTCCTTTCCCAACTAGATGATTGGTTAGCCCATGCTTGAAATAGTAGAAGGGTATGAAACAGAGGGCGCTGTTTAAAAAGTTCTAAGTTTTTTTAGCAGATGGCGCTAAATATAAATTTGAACTTTAATCGTCGGAATAAATTCTGACCGAAATACATTTATTTATACAAGTGAGATGAAAGAATAGCTAAAGCAAAAATGGTTTCGTCTCGTTTCTCACTCTTTCTATTCTAAAATTTCCTATTTTAGCAGCACGATATTGGAGTCAAGCCCAATGCAAGCGATCGTAAAACGCTGGTCCCCCGATGCGGTGTCCTCTCCACATTTCAAGTGCATATGCCATGCAGGTACAGGCATAGACAGACAAGTTTGTTATCATAAAATACAATATACCTACAACTATGACGTCTTTCTTTAAAAAATACCTATCATTATTTCAGTATTTTCACTACTAAAATATTAAAACTGAGCGGAAAATTTTAATGTAACAAAAGGATTGCTAATAAATTCTCTAATTAAAATCTATAAGCTATAACAGTTAACTATGTAATTTCTGTGACATCTCCTATTGACATTATTTAAATGTATGACCGATTTTGATTAATATATTTGAATAACCGGTTACAATACGCCTTGGAATACGCAATTAGTTGCATTGCAGTAGCAATCAATTCTTTTTTCTATACCAATAAAAGAACTTTCGGTGGTGACGGTCCAGGTACCTAAGGTACCTTCCTACAACAATTGCGCTCCCCAGCAGCATAAAACTGCGTCCCGTCCTCAGGCAATTAAAGCTGCATTTTGCACCCTCGCATTTCCCCACATAGCCGCACTGCACTTAACATTACCGTGTTTGTTTGGATGCCTGGTAATGTTCGCCCTGTCAAGGCGAGACCTACGGAAGATTTGTGATACATGAATTTATTTGAAACTGTAACATGCATTAGCGTTGTTTTTGTTTCTGTACTAAAAAGCAGACCTAAAATATTCTCAAACTTTAGGTCGAGTTAAGAACGCTAGAATTATAAGTAATATCACCTGCAATGCAATAAAAAAAAAAAACGATTTCCCATCTAAAAATTAAATCACAAAAGTGTCAATCGCAAACAAGTAACTTTTTTGAAAATGAATCTATTCTGAAATGCTTTTATCAAATTAAATGTACCACCAAAGAAAATATTATTACTATCAAACTTAACATAGACAAACTAACAAACACTGGCCATCCCTTGGTATTTTACGCATGTGCAAACTATCATTTGTTTAATCAAAAGCATTTGGCCCTACATCAAAGGTACCGGATGCTTTCTGCAAATGCGTTATTGCTTTATTGATCTTGACGTGTGCAATCTGGTAATTTGCAGCCATTTATGTATGAGAAAGCATTTAGCGTATCTGGGTATTGTAAACCAGTATTCTTTGACAGAATATGAAAAACCAAATTCTAGGTATATTAATGTTAAAGAAAAAGTTTTGCGCACATTTTTGATTTGGTTAGTGGAAAATGTTACCTTATCTAGTAGATAGAAAAAAAAATTTTACATGTGTTTGCTAAGTAGACTAACACCACGTGACAATGTTCTGTCCTCTAGAGAAGAATTCGCCAAAGAAACTCCACACATCTTTTGGATTTCAAAAAGGTAGTCCTAACTCATAATAACGAATGATAAAACAAACATAAAAAATAATCGATCTTACTAATTGGTAATTATTATAAACAAAGCTATTTCTTAGTTGACATAATAATAACATAGGTAAGGTAATTAAAAAAAAGGTAGAGTCCGTTGCTGCCTTATGGAAACTGCATACAGACATCAAAGACGTTGTTGATCAAGAAGCGGTACTGTTTCACCATTCACATGATAAAGCAGGAATGTAGGTATCGGAGCCAAGCATCACAGTAGTGCCAGGCACACTAATGATAATGGCCCCTTTGATCTGTATTTGATATGGCTGAATGAGGGTCTGTGAAAAGTATTGTCAGCGCAAATGAAGGCAACTACCTTCTTTTAACATCTGGAAACAAACTCTTGCATACATGCTGACCTATTCTTGCAGATAAAATGATTACTTATATAATCAACTCAATAAAAACAGGCTCACTCATCACTCGATAAAAAAACAGGGATAAAGTATTGATTTAGTAGGTTCTATAGGTATATTGAAGAGATATTATACTAAAGATGTTAGTAGTTTATGTTGTTAATAGTTTAGTATTATTTCTTCTGTGGTTTAGTGCAGGGCTGATAGGGTCAGTGATGTCAGCAGAAGAGCAAAGAAACTTTTATCGGGAATTTGGAAGCACGCTTAGGTATAAACTATCAAAATAACAACATGAAAATCCATCATGTAAGTACCTATCGCGCACCATGCGGCCAATCACAAATAAGACAATGGCGAGCATTCATAGATTTTTCACCCCATGCTCTTACCGAACAAAGCTAGGAGGATAGAGATACGGGACCACAATGGCCTCTACATACTAATGACGCCTGTTCTGATACTCCTGACGTCAGTGATGTCACCACTGAATACCCTCTTTGAATCTGTTCGTGCGGCAAAGCTGATAATGCGACGCCGGCACCGAAGACGCTTTTGTAAAAACTGTCTATCACAGTCAGTAGATCGTTTAATTTAAAACGAACTGGGGTAGTGATAGCGTTCAGAGTCTATCATTGATGGACAGATGCATTTTAAAACAAGCTAGAAACGTTTTTTGATTTGATTGCGTACAATCTTCACTGTAAATAAAAAAGGCGTGAAAACATAAATAACGCTTTCGCTTTAAAATGCGACTCTGAAATTCGCTGCAACAAATTGATGCGTTTGCGAAATCTGACTAACAAATCCAAGAAAATTACTCTAAATCCAATCTCTGGAGAGAAAAAAACGTCACTCAGTTTAAAACTATATTTTCATAATAAAACTACGTTGCGTACAAAAACTTTCAGTATTCATAGATTTTTATCTGCTTCAATACGATGAAAACAAAAAGCAACATGGAATATAGTTTTTAAACACGTAATTTTGCCAGTACATTCCGCAACACTACGCTAAAACTTAGTTTCCTTGCGTGCAAGGCAATTCATTCCCGAGTTCCTGCAACTATCTTTACAAACAAGAACTCTTTGTCGCGATTTGTTGAAAACTGCAGTAAAGAGCAAACGTGCTATTTATAAGGAACGACTTGCGTAGAATTATTCATTACATCAACACCGTCGCCATCATTATCACCATCGTCGATTAGACGTTCACAGCACAAATTACGTATCGGCGGCGGCGGTTTGTGTTCACAAGGACAACTTAAGATTTTTTTTAACCTACCCTATATGGGTTCAAGGGGTTTTCGGGTCACTACAATCAGCAAGATTGACCAGCACAATATTTTTTGAACTGACTTAGCACTTTTTCTAGGACAAAATGTTGTTTAAGCGTAACTGAAAATTCTCTTTCTTCACGTAATCATGTAACATGGTGATAATGTTGCATTTGATCTTCGTTCCATTAGTTTCCTGTCTTGGGAGATTATCGCCACTATTTTTTCCCTTTTTTTCGGACATTTTAGGCTTGAGAGCGCCCTTATATTTCGTAGCCATAGGCGTGGTTTTCGTTATGCGTTTGTCGAGTTGCATGTGTTGGCTACCTGTACAATTTTTTATTTTTTTACTTTCTTTTCGTCTCGTCTTCACTGCCTCAGTTATTTACTATCGCCCATGTTGTCGTTGACATGTCTCCGTCGTGTCGTCGCGTGTCGTGGCCGTTAAAGGGTTAAAATAAGTCGGCGATTTGCACGTGTGGTGCACGTCCAACCACATGGCCGGATCAAAGGGCTCACCGGACGCGCCGGTACTAACCTTTCGTCTGCGCATTGTTTACGCATATTATTTTCTCTTAAAACTGAAAATCCTATGCTTGTTTTATAGTTTAGTCAAAAGTTGAATGTCGTTGACTGGTTCGACAGCTTGATTTTTAATAATAAAAATATATATTGTACTTAGTTTTTGTACAAACGTTTGTTTATTTATGGGTCAATCAACTTTTTCTTGTCAATTTTGATGTAAAGATGGTAAAAAATAAATATTTAAAATTAGCTTTATTTTTTGTTGGAAATCGTTGGAAATATATTCTTCTATCTAATTTTAGAACTGGGCGCTACCTTCATCTTATTGAAGTGTAATTTTTATTAAGATATACCACACTGTGCCCCACATTACATCCCCTGGCTAACCAGAAAACAAAGGAATATATTTCATATTAAAAACATATTTTAAAATTATTTCTTTAATTTTAACAATATGACGTAATAAATGCAACCTTTTACAATCATAAAGTTCCACATACAGCATGAAATTGACATTGTTTTGTTCCCGCCGTGTAGTGATAGTACCCGTCAAACTGAACAACTTTTCACGAAAAGAAAAATTCCTGTGACAAAAAAATTTTTGGTCTCTCCATACAAAATGGGCCGGTCAGGAAACTCACTTTGTATGGAGAGACCAAAAATTTTTTGTCGCAGGAAATTTTTTTTTCGTGAAAAGTTGTTCAATTTGACGGGTACTATTACTACACGGCGGGAACAAAACGATGTAAATTTCACGGTGTATATTCTATACTTTTTATAAAACTTTAAAATGTTATGTCTCTTGGGTAACCAATGTCAAAAACATACCTTTAGTTATAAAATATTTTTTTGCTACCAGTAGTTGATATTTCAAAAGTTATTTAATCATTACTTTTCTTAGAAAATCTTTATATAGAAAAACAATAACTCTTTCTTTTAACTTGACAAATAACAAGAAATAAAAGAGAATACATAAAAAAAATAAGGGACATTTGGTTACCCAAGAGACACTTTTAGTGACTCAAGAGACACTCTGCTATATTCAACAACGAACCTCACGAAATGTTTTAACAAATAAACAGAAAAGTTTGTCTTACATCAGTCTTAAACACAAAACACAAGGGGATATCGTCTCTCCAAAACTGTTCTCCAACGCACTGGAAGATGTCTTCAAAACCCTAGACTGGAACCCCATCCAGTTGCTCAGAAAAGTAAGATAGGGGGATGTCGTCTCTCCGAAACTGTTTTCCAATGCAATGGAAGATGTCTTCAAAACCCTAGACTGGAACCCCATCCAGTTGCTCAGAGGAGTAAGACAGGGGGATGTCATCTCTTCGAAACTGTTCTCTAATGCACTAGAAGATGTCTTCAAAACCCTAGACTGGAAACCCATCCAGTTGCTCAGAGGAGTGAGACAAGGGGATGTCGTCTCTCCGAAACTGTTCTCCAACGCACTGGAAGATGTCTTCAAAACCCTAGACTAGAACCCCATCCAGTTGCTGAGAGGAGTGAGAAAGAGGGATGTTGTCTCTCCGAAACTGTTCTCCAAAGCACTGGAAGATGTCTTCAAAACCCTAGACTGGAACCCCATCCAGTTGCTTCGAGGAGTTAGACAATGGGGATGTCATCTCTCCGAAACTGTTCTCCAACTGTTCTATTTCTCGTTCTCGTTCGATGTCTTCAAAATCCTAGACTGGAACGTATTGGGCATAAACATTAATGGCAAATTTCTCAGTCACCTCCGCTTTACCGATATGCTAATGACTGAATCGTTACAGGATCTGCAAAAAATGCTGCATAGTCTTGACGCTGCCTCATTGTCAGTCGGTCTCCGGATGAACTTGGACAAGACTAAGGTCATGTTCAATGAACTAATCATTCCGGAACCGATCTCGATCAATGGCGAAGTGCTCGAAGTTGTCCAAGAATATGTCTACCTCAGGCAGACATTGCAGTTGGGTAGAAATAACTTTGAGAGTGAAATAGCAAGAAGAGTGCAGTTGGGCTGGGCAGTATTTGGGAAACTGCGACATATCTTCTCGTAGCCACTACCTCAATGCCTAAAGAGCAGGGTGTATAACCAGTACGTCCTACCCGTTTTAACATACGGAGCCGGTATGTCACTCAGCGAGCTATGGAAGGATCTATGCTTGGTATTTCGCTACGGGAGAAAATCTGAAACGAAATCATCCGACAGAGGACCAAGGACATATCGTCCAGAAGTGTAGCAAGCTGAAGTGGCAGTGGGCTGGCCACGTCTGTCGTAGAACCGATAAACGTTGGAGCAGACGGGTTTTCGAATGGAAACCACGTCTCGGGAGACGTAGTGAACCCGTAGTGTGGTAGAAAACCCGTAGTGTGGGACGACCCCCTGCCAGGTGGACTGATGACCTGAGGAAGGTTGCTGGTGGTGGCTGGAATGGTAAAGCGGATGATCGTGCGCTTTGGCATGCCCTTGGGGAGGCCTACATCGACATACATGGCAACACGACATTTTAGCTAATTACAGAAAACTTATTACGAATACTTGCATGTGAACATCAGTTTAAGAATGTTAATTGTATTTACAAACTAAATCAGATATTTGTATAAAGATTATGTGAAGATTTTTCAAACAGCATCTGCGTCAACAGCGTCTTTCTCTCGATCATGGTAAGGGGACACCCGTGGTTTGTATGGAACTCGTGATTCTGTCCCTTGGGCAACCATTTTTTTTTTCTCGCAATAAAAGAAAATAAGCGTATTTAATCATTATCTAAAACAAAGAATGATCTGATTTACTATATAAACTACTAAATATTCCATAAATTTACAATTTTTTATAAAAACGTACTTTCTGGTCAGGGACACGGTTCTGACAAGAAAAAGTTGATCGACCCTTATAAACTAAAAGCTTAAAAAGTAAAAATTACATAAACTATTAGTAGGTATGTATGTAACTTACATAACATTATTATATAGGTAACTGATATCTACCATTATTGGTTACTGTAATTCTGGTCTAAAAATAAATCACGAATAAAAAAAAATGACGATCACTTACAAGAGCATCTTAATTTAACGTCGATATAACGTGTATCACTATTTCACAGCAAATTTGTATGTCAGGATGGCCGAGCGGTCTAAGGCGCTGCGTTCAGGTCGCAGTCCACTTCTGTGGGCGTGGGTTCGAATCCCACTTCTGACAATACTTTTGTAACTTTTACTTTATATAAAAGTTTTATATATATTATCTTTATTAATATATTCAAACGTTTATTTATTTCCAGGCAGTAGGATATTGTTTTTTTTCAAACAAAATTTGCAATTTAAAAAACCCCCGAAACAAAAGAAAAGCATGACCTAAGGAAGGTGATCGTGCGCTTTGGCGTGCTCTTGGGGAGGCCTACGTCCAGCAGTGGACTGCAATAGGCTAATTACTTGATTGATTGATTGAGATGGCACGATAAGGTTTGCTCGTTGAAATGGCGCTATAATGTCGCGTGTCGTCGAGGTACCGCTTAGTAAGTAAGACCCTTGATTTGATTGACTATCTATTAATTTGCTAGCATATCCGACCAACTTGCTTTGATACGATATTTTTTTTTTGTTGCTTCGGTTTTTTTTTAATCTTTAATTTATTTATTATTATTATTTTTTTTATTTTAGTTACAAAAGAAGTTATGATAAGTACAGTAATATCTAAATGGATTACTTACTATCAGATTGGTATCAAAATATTTTTGGTAGTTTATTACTCAAACTAAACTTCTGAAACTGTTGATTGGTCACTTTTTGGTGCGTTGTTATTTCAGGAACCAAATCAGTTGGCGCGGTGCCACAGACACACAAAGCGGTCAAACATATAACACCCCTCTTTCTTGCGTCGGGGGTTAAAACAGCACAAAGCCTGGTAGTTTGGTACTTATTGTAAAGAAAACTCGATTTCGTTAACTGCATTCTGCAGGCAACAAGGAGCATTCTCTTTTACAAAAAGTTCGCGAATAAAGGAGCTGCGCATTAACGTTTCCAGCAGTTCTGTATGGTTTCCTTCAATATTGCAGGGTCTCGTGAATAGCTCTATTAACTGGCATTGTCCACAGCCGCTCATAATGGCAGCTGCAATAGCTGATGCAAGATGAGGTGGAAACCATAGCTTATAATGTACTGGAAGTGAGAAAAAGTTGTCCGCGGTCGTGATTGAGAGCGCAAACATAGAGAAGGCATGAATGAAAGAGATAACGATTGCTTCTCTGCTATATCTGCTTTAACTAATCCGTTATTTTCCTGTATTAAGAAAAAAATAAACTTTCCTAAGAGATTTGATAGGTAATCAATGTAATGTATGTATTTATGTTCAATGTGATAGCTTTTTATGACAATGTTTATGAAAGTAATATTTTTAGTTTTTTTCTTTGTATTTTTTTTTATCAAATAAAAAATCTAATAAGGTTAAAATTGGAATACTTCTTTTTATTATTAGCTCATAAATATTTCCTCTTCGAAAGGGCTCGAGCCTACTATACTTATTTCTTTTTAAATGGCCTATCAATTTCTACCTACATTTTGATTCGAAGACTTTGACAAAATAATAAATTAGTAAATATCTTTTTCATTACTCATACTCTGAAAGTAGTTCGGAAGTTGCCTGAGGAGCGGATTGAAGGTAATACTTTTCAGCCCGGAGCGGAGGGAGAATCACTTTCAACTGACAACTGTCATTCATTCATTCATTTCCATTCATTCTGTTAAATTATTAAAAAAAAACTGGTTCTAATTTCACATTTCTATTGAACTATGTTCCATCTTTCTATAAAGCCACTCAATTACAGCGCAATGTTAAATTGAAATAACATTAAGTTAAGTATTAATTAAAGAATATTTATTTTTTAAATGACTTTATTATTTATTTATTTATTATTAGTGATACTAAAAAACCTAACAACAACCTTTCAACTATTTCTTTAAAATAAAATAGATTTGGGAAAAATATTTAACATTTTTCAATGATGTAAATTAAAAATAATGGCTCAAAAGCTAGCCGGCACGGCGACAGCAAAAATTAAAAAATAGGCGGGAAAGCAACAATCCCACGAAGACAAATAGATTATCATTTGTTTCTCGAGTTGCAGGGTTTTGTTTACAATGAGTTCATCTGATTCAGATATGGAAGTCACTCATTTTTTCTTTAGCTAATTCGTGTTATTATTTTTACTTTCCTTGTATTCGTAATGAAAAGCACATTGTTTACCTCTGGTTTAAAGACTTATTTAGTGCCTCGAACTATTAGGGCCCTCACTACGCTCAGGCCCCAAACCTCTCTCGGCGCTAAATAAGATACTTTCACCCCTCGTATAACAATATACTATCTCATTTTTCGATCAGATAGGTACGACGTATACATATTTCATGATTTTGAAACTATTTGTACAATCAATAATAAGTTTTTTATAATCAAATAATACTTAGATGAAACCGAAAAATACGGTTAGTTTTTCTTAATGTAATCAATATAATATAAATAAATAAAACGCCTTTCAGGAGCCGATGAGAGAAATGAAAATAATAGTGAATGAAAATATTAGCCTGGTTTTTCTAGTTCACTGTTATATTAGTTCTATGTAACATCATAACAAGATGGTCCTTCTAGCCGTCCAAGCCACGTGGCCTGCATTTTTCAACAACCACATAGGTGCTACTCACTCACTCCTCACCTTTTGTGTTTTCTTTGTATTTCTGTGTAGATGAACTCCTTGAATTATTTAGGAATACCTTGTTGAACCCTGTGTATCTGCGAGTGTAAAAATAAAACAAGTGCATGTCAGATCACGTACCAGTGAAGGGTACCGTAACTTAAATTATCCCATTATTATGAACTCCTACAATAAAAATACTACATAATCTAACATTATCATTAGTTTGGGATCAGATTGCCGTGTGTGAGATGTCCCCACATATTTATTTATTTATTTGGTTTATACTAACTAAGCACACATTACACAGATGAAACTAAAACTAAATAGCAAAGATAAGCCAGTAAATGTTACGATCGTGAACTTCGTCTCAGGAAGAGTTCTACTAAGTTCTAACTAATTCACTAACTTTCTTCAAAGTCGGTAAATTTATCCTCATTTGTCCATCTAACACCCGCCAATAGATAATATATTTTTAATTTAAATTGAGTTTCATATAGATATAATTTCTTAGCGTAACTATTTTGATACGAGTATTCAAATGTGGGCAATTACCTGACTGTCCCCCCTCAAATTATTTTATACCAATCCACTTATGATTCGGTCTCCCTATTTTAAATGTTGCTTCTTGAAACTGGCATAAAAGTCAATCAGAAAAAAGACCTTTGTAATAGAACACCAAAGGATAAATGATGTGGGACAAGCCTGGGAAGGGCACAGATCCTGGTGTAGAGGAGATAGAAGGAAGACCTATGTCCAAAGATGAAACAAAAGCGATGATGAAGACGATGAAGAAAAAGTAAGTAATTCAGCCTACACTGAATGCTACGGCATGACCCGTGACGGGATACTCGAGTCATATGTCGTATCGTATACTGAAGTGCGATACACGGAGGATCGTGCGGTGGATCGACGGACGATAACGCGACTGTTGTTGCCGAAAAATCGATAGTTTTACAATCGTTAGTAAAACGCCAAAAACATATTGTACCCGATCGATAGGCCTATCGATAGTATCGATACTATCGTTATCGATATTGGACTATCGAGCGGCAACACTCACTAGACTGTACGCTAATGCGACAAGTTCGACTGTACTAAAGAGCGCGTCCTTTGAATTTAGCTTACCTACCTTTTTAGTGTATTAATAGAAATGAAATGTGTTGAAATATTAAAATCGTGTTTATTTATATATACAGTTTACGTTGACACCATAATGTCAGTAGGTAATGTAGCGTTTGGTGTATGGGATGAAAGATAAGAAACCACGGAAAAATGGTTCTGATTTTCTCAATTTTACAATTTTCCATTTTCTTATTTATCGTGTGCTGTATAAATTCCACATTGAAATATGCGTTCGTTACTCCAATAAATAAACATTGAATACTATTGACGGGGGTAGAGGAGGATTTATTTTCAGTAAACTTCTATTTTTCTGTTACAAAAAAACTGAAACGACAAAAAAAAAATTGATACAATATTTTGATTAGATACGAGATTTTGATCTGATAATTGATAAGCTTCTTTTTCCCAGATTTCAACTCTTAGCCTCCTTTTTTGTGAAAGTGATAATTTAATGCTTTATTTTTTAGTTTAAAGCCTTTGTTTATATATTATTACGCTTGCTTGTAACTTATCCCACAAGATCTCCATATGCATTTATGCTTACATTCATGTCATCGAAAATGCACCGCCTTCACAGCTTTCATTTTTTTCACATTACCTACCCTTTTTACGTTGCACCCGTCAGTTAGAGTAAAATATTTATTTTTAACGACCACATCTGGCCTAATGGGGTAATGGTAACGGGGAAAGTTAATAGGTATAACGTTATACATAATTATAGTTAAAAATCTCGTTAGGCACCTGGACGGTAGATTTGATACGGAAGTGTTTTTATAGTGTGCCCTGTCCAAATGAGATGAGACGCAGCGACAATGTACGCAGGGTAACTGAGAGCATTTGTATGGAAAGAGCTAGAATTATTTATTTTTATGGACTTGCCCCCAATAAGATACGTTACGTTCATACTGCACGCACAACATAAATGGTTCCGCGACACAGACACGCTATAAGTGCGACAGGAAATAGGTAAAGCGTAAGAGTGAAAGAGACAGCGATCACAACTCGACTGACTGCAATGGTCACAATTAGGACCAATTCACAGCACGCGCTTGGTGGGTTGGTGGCGTATCTACCTCTTGTATGTATATAATACCAGCTTTCCGCCCGCGATTTCACCCGCGTTAAATGAGTTTTCCCGTGGGAATTAAGTATTTTCCCGCGGTAAAAAGCAACCTATGTCCTATTCCAGGGCCTAACCTAAATGTGTGCCAAGTTTCATCCCGATCCGTCCAGTGGTTCAAGCGTGATTCGGCAACAAACATCCAAACATCCAAACTTTCGCATTTATAATATTAGTAGGATTATTGCTTGCCCCATTATAGGGAGCCATATAATATGTCAGTGGCCTTTTGCTGTTCCATAAGGCTAATAATACCAGGAAAGTCCAGAACCAGAAGTCATGTGAAAGTGACAACTGTCATGCTTATTTACGTTATTTTTGTTGTCTACTGGAAAATTGCAGAAACTGAATCCATTCTTTCCATAGAAATTATAAGGGGGTAGCTTCAGTCACAAATCTAGCAAATAAAAGCCCCATAGATTATGTGTTCTTCTTCGAATATACTCAATTAGTATCTAGTTAACCTAGAATCTATTGTTCTCAGAATAAGGCTTACTAAGATTCTGGTTATTTATGTATTTGACTTACTCAGAATCTGAAGGATATTAGTAATACACTTCTTCAAAACTCAATTAGACTTAGTTAGAAATTGTTATCAGCCGCCCAAAGGTTAAATATTACCCTTATATTAAATTTTAACCTCACTTTATTTAACCAACATGGCTCCTAAACTCGAAGACGACACCTCGGCGACCAAGCTCCATGTAATGATCGTCCAACACTTGCAAGGCTTCATGCACGCTTTCTACAACTATAACAATGTTAGTAGGTACTGTCAAGCGGGGTCATTGATATGTAAAACAGGATTTTTACTAATTCGTTCTTTATCATATTAAAATATATGGAAGAAACTGCTAAATAGACAATAAGACTGTTCGTTAGAAAAGCGAGACTTGCTTTATTTAAAGAGAATCGATAGTGTAAGTTTATTCTGATATATTATATAAATATCCAATTAATAATTCCATATTTTAATGGTTTGCACCACAAATTCAATATTTTTTAAACGGTAGACCAACACGTGAATAATTAAGGCCTGATTGAACTTATTTAGGGCATAGGTGATACACTATTATTAAAATCAGATTCATGGTGAGCTCGAGCCCCTTAGTGGTGACGTAATGAGGAAAAACAACAACCAATACCTGTTTTATAAGGCCCAGGACATAGTAGAAAGAGTGCAAAGTACATTACCTTCATACAACGCACCGCGCACGGCTTGCATGTGTGCGCCTTAGTATCTAACGCACACTCAAACCAAACATCGACCTGTTTTCGATTTTGTTTGAGTGTGCGTGCGACGCACTATGGGCGCACACATACAAGCCACGTGCGTTGCGTTGTATGAAGATAACCTACTTTGCACTCTTTCTACTATGCCCAGAAGGTACTGGCAACGTTCTGGACCGAGGTCCGAGCCCGTCTGAGGTCGCCCGGCCATACGTTGTCATAGATTTTTAAGGTGTACGAGCCTTCCGCTCCGCTCCCCCGCAAGTCCGGGCCTCTATATTACCACTCTGGTAGAAATAGCGATTTGCGTGTTTTATAAAATTCATGAAACCTAACTTGTTACAAGCTCTAGTGCATCAAACGTGACAGTATCAAGCCAATATAGCTAGTGTACAGTCAACATACCATACGTAGAGTTCTTTCGAGAATTAGGGGGTATCGATATCCGATACCGTTGAGACGAGTGCTCTAAGCCCTTCGGTATCAATTACACCGTCATTTGTTTGCGCCCAAGTGGACTTCCGATAAACGATGAGTTAGTTATGTCACCCTACACCACTGTCACTAGAATGTACACAGGTGCATGACGAAAAATATATTTTTGTTTCGATTAAAATGCAAGTGTGGCTAATCTATTAATCTGAGCGCCTCTGGGAGCAGAAACTAATAAGTTTAGAGCTGTTTCGATCTACGTTCAACCCGAAATAGTGAAAATAAGGTCCGGTGTAATTGTATACTGTTTGTATCATCATCATCATCATCATCATCATAATCATCATACTGTTTGTATCTCGCCAAGTCGAGCAAAAAAGCGGCACGGCCGTACCCGTACCATCCTTTTCTCGAAGCAGTTCAGGCCATTTTCAATCCCCCTATTTCAAAGATATTATGATAACGATATTATTAATATTTTCATGAGACACTTTAATTTTCTGTTTTGTCATTGTATTATTATTATTATTTATAGCTGTAAGCTGTTGTATTTTTTTTTTTATTAATTTGTAATGTAAGATAAAATTTCGCACACGGGAAACCGTTATAGAATTGAATAAATGAAATGAAATTTTAATGATCTCACAACTTTTTACGGTAGAAGATCTGAGTTCGTGCGAGACTTAGTTTTATACAAGTTATATTTTTGATAGTAAGGTATTTTACGCAACAGATTTGACTTAGATAGATAAACGATAAATTTTGGCTGCAATTTTACGTCAGTTTCTAATATCGCGAGTCAGATTATAAGTAAACTAACGATGTTCACAATCTGACGGTGAAGATACAAAGCAAAACCTCACGGATGGTAGCTTATTAGATCGTAACACTAAACACTTTTTTACCACAACTTTTATACAATCTTTTCAACTGTCGGTAAGCAATTTTTACAATTACAAGCTTTTTATTAGCTTGCACTGTATGTGGGTGGGTGGGAGTGTGGGTTTGTATGTTCGGGCGAAATCTTGCAACTCAAATTTGAAGCACTTGCTGCCATTGGAATTTGCTGAAATTTGGTACACTTATGTAACCGCGATGACAATGCAATATGGTACCATGGAGCTGATCTGATGATGGAGACGGAAGGTGGCCATAGGAACTCCTTTAATACATAACACAACCTAGTCGTGTTTGGGCTCGTTGGATTTGTACAAGATCTTTAGTCATACGTGATGTCCAGGGTCTCATGATGGAGCCGGAAGGTGGCGATTGAACAGGGAACGGGCAGCAGCGCTCTCTGATACAGTAACCTGCGATCTCCAATCCGCCTGCCAAGCGTGGAGATGATGGCAAAACCCTCCACTTAAGTGGAGGAGGCTCATAGTCCAGCAATGGACTGTAACGGGCCGTTGTTTTTTTTATTTTGAACCTATTTTTAAGGCTTATCGCATACTAAGATTTTTCGACCAAGGTTGTTCAGTTTCATGTATCAGCCTCTCACCCAAGAGTGTTCAAGAGCTATTACATATTTTACACTTTCTGTCCCCGCAAAGGTAACCATAAAAAATGTGTTATCTGAATCATGAGATTTATAGGTATAGTCTGATTCGGAGAATTAAAGACTTGACCTTTTTTTTTCATTATCCTTGTATCTCATTTTTTCCTGAAATAAAGCATCCTACCTGGAAGGATACTGCGCCCCCTCTTTAGGCGGAGGCATAGGGGTGGGGATTCTCCTCCCCCCTCTCGTGCTACCCGCCATCCCCCGCAATTGTCCACAGTCACTAACTGAAAAAAAAAACCCTTTCTTTAGTTACGTAAGACGTAACGCAATGTAATAAGATGGGCTTGGGGAGTTATGCTAGATCTTAGATTGGTATTATTTGATAATCTGTGGAATATAAAGCTATTGTTTTTTAGTTATCAGGGTAATTAGAAAAATAAAACAAGAATTCGCCAATCGAAGTAAAGAACAACAGCCGAAGCCGGAATTCTAACTCAAATAAACGAAGTTTTACGATACCAAAGTATAGACAAAGTAGGTAAATTACCAGGAGGATATGTATAGGTAGAATATGGCCTCGATTCGGGATGTCATGCTCTAATTCTAATTTTAAAATAATTATAAAGCGTAAAGTGAAAAAAAAAAAACAAAAAAACAATTCTAAATCCAATTTTAAAATCCAGCTATCCTTTTCGTTTTTATGACCAATGAAAGAGAGGTGATAAACGAATGATATTCATTTGAACGATTGATAATAAAATAAGGGCATAGCTATCAGTTTAAGAGATTTTTAAGTCGCAAATTGTGCAATCGACACGGCCATAAGTAAGGTTCAAATTCGATGTTTGACAGCTCTAATATTAGGAGGGCCATCTCCTGTCCCTTTTCAATCTTTAAAAGGTAAAAAGGTCGGACTAACTTAAATAAAGGATTAGAGCGTGACATCCCGAATCGAGGCCTATGTCTTAATAATATTAATATGTAGATTGGCCCCTTTTGGAAAATTATCTCATTAGGTCCACAATCTGAGTAAGGGTCCCTTTACTAAGAGGGCCATCATGGGAAGTTTCAATTAGCAAAGTTATAAGAACTTTTGCAGGATAAGATTAATTTAAGTAAGCCTAAAAGTTACTTAACAAAATATTCAAAATATCTTGTACGTACCTATTTCTTAAAATTTTTATATATCAAGGACACGACCAAAATATCCTTTTTTGTAAACTTCCATCCTCCAACAAGTCCATTTTGCAATGCTAGAACTAGCGCAATCTTTCAATGTGAGTGAAATGGTGCTACGTCTTCATTAAGATTGTAACAGTAAATGCAATGGTAATGTAATGATACTTACCGCTACACCTTATTTTTAAGGAAAAACAAATATTCGTGTTGACTTGTCATCAATTTTATACCCTAGGAAGAAATAACTACATATTTACACCCTTTTTAAAACTATTCAAGATAGGAGCCAGTTCTTATATTTTTTTTGTTTTTTTTTTTTTATTTTTTCTTCTTTTTTTGCCTTGAAAACACGGTATTTTATTTCAATTGTTTTGGATTCATAAACCTTTGTCTTATTATTTAATTTAAATAGGGGATCGGACTACTTTTTTTTATTTTATAAATCCAAACTTCTTAGTTTCTGCTATCGAACACTAAAAGAATTTTTGCTCTATCTTTAAAATTGATCGAGTTATAAAGGTTTGAAATTCAAGATTAGACAGAGAGGCTACCCACTTGTGACGTCATTTGTTAGTAACGCCATATAATCTCCATACAAAAATCGTTTTTGAAAGAGACAGACATATTGAAACTTTAAAAAATCACTGTAAATTCGTTTTTCAACCGATTCAGTTTTTTTCTTCGCGAATCGTCTGCTACTAATCTATGTTTTAAAAATAATTCATAAAATATGGTAAATTCATAAAATATGGTGAACAGTCCGATCCCCTATTCTCTTGCGTTCTAGTTCATCTCTTTTAATATCTCAGAAAAAAAATTTGATGGATAGAACTGTAGCAGTAACAGTACTGCTACAGTTCTATCCATCTAAATTTTCCAATCCTACCTTCGTCTGTTATTTCGTTTCTGGCAATTCAGTACTTTTAAGTACTGGCAGTCTCATAATGTATTTTAAATTTATTTTCAAATTTCGAATCCATCCGTTTCGGTTTTGTCATTTTCTTTAAAATATCCTCATTCCACCTCAAGAAATCTGGACTGGACCCTGTTTTGCCACGCTAACTTACTACTTCTAACCCTGGCAGCATGTGGTAGCTGCTGGGCTACGGAACTAAGGTAAGAGTTTTGCAATATTTAAAGATAAAGGCTGGGTTCCATTTCACGAAACAATTTACTAGTAACATTGTACAATTTGATATTCATTGCGTAGCCAATTCGCCTAAACTGTAAGCCCTAATCGTTTTATCTTATTGTCTACGCAATGTAATACATCGAATTGTACTTGTAGCCTGTAGTCATGCGTGCATGGTTATGATAAGAGCTTCTTGGCTAGTAGCTATCCTAAAGAGAACGTAGCTTTAGGCTCAAATCCGTCAAAGGATGCTAGAGACGCCATTGTGCTGTACTCAAAGCAGCTCCAACGTTTGTTCCACTAACGAACAACAGGGTACCTACATCTCGAAATATCTCCGCAACGTAAAAAAATGTTTCAGTCCTCTTGAGTACTTTTCTCAAGTCATCTGCAGTTCCAAAAATAAAAGAGTAAACTCAGTTTTTCAAATTTTCAATGTTTTAGTTAACAACTTACAGAATAGTACTCGTATATAACAACCCCTGGCACTAATAAGAATTAGAAGACATTTATTCATTGTCATTACATTAACAATAATATGTTATGTATCAATAAGTAGTACAGACAGACATGAAAATAAGTAAGACAGTGAAAAGGTTACAGCGTCAGCTATGCTGTTTTTCAGCCATCACCTCGTTCTCTACTTCTTAGAATGTCTATTCCATGCACCCCACGTTTTTCGTTTTAAGTCCTACAAGAGTACTACACCAATAAAAATCTCAATAAATAATATTTTATACTTTTTAGTGTTATTAAAAAATATTTTTTACTTAATCATTATTTCATATAAAGTTTTAAAAACACTCCCACTATACAAAGTGCCCGACAGATTAAAAATGTTTTGTATGTTTAAAGATAAATAAAAAATCTTTATTAAAAGTAAAATCAAAGCTTATTATAACACCAAGGACAAAAGAAGTTGGTTGGCAGATTTAACTGTAGTACCTTTATAACGCCATTTTTCCCAACATCTACCTTACACCTACGCTTTCGAAAGCGTTCGACGTAATAAATCATGAGCTACTGTTAGTAAAGTTAAGACGGTATGGTGTAGAAAATAACTTCCATCGTGTACTGGAGTCTTTCCTAAAAAATAGACGTCAAACTGTTGAGGTCAAAGTAAACGGGAAAAGACTCAAGTCAAAGGCGAGTAGCGTGGATATTGGCATTCCTCAGGGTTCGGCACTTGGAAATACCCTATTTTTGGTGTTTATCAACGACCTGCCATCGTCTATCACAGAGGGTGAAGTGGTTTTGTTCGCGGATGACACCACAGTGGTAGTAAAGGCGCCTACTTACGAGCAGCTCGAGACTAAGATCTGTCGCATCTGCGACCAGCTGCAGAGATGGTTTTCCACAAATGGTCTTATTTTAAATGTCACCAAGTCAAACATAATGATATTTTCATGCCGCCCACTTTTATCGTCACCCATTCAGTGTCAAATACCAATAGAGACATGCAAATTTCTCGGATTCCAGTTAGATACCAACTTAAATTGTCACTTAAGTCACTTTGCGAAAGGCTAGGCGGCGCGGCGCCGTGTTTGCACTGCGAAAACTTAAGCCACTGATGTCGGGCAAGGCTCTTGTACATATATATCACGCCTATTTCCACTCGCTCCTCTCGTACGCCATCATTCTGTGGGGCAACTCTGCTGGCTCCGACAGGGTTTTTATAATGCAGAAGCGTGCTTTACGTATCCTAGCGGGTGTGAAACCAAGGCACTCGTGCAGAGACTTGTTCACCAAATATAAGATTATGTCGCACTACTAACAATATTTATTCGAAATATTAATGTTCACACGCCGAAATCTGGACAGTTTCGAACGTGTTTGCATTCCGGGCAGAATAACCCGCCAGACTGGGCGTTTAAAAACAGTACCTCGACGGTTGGCGCTTCTCGACAAAAACCCGCGCGTTATCGGTCCTGCGTTCTATGAGGAACTACCCACTGAAATAAAAAAATAAATATCTGACGAAGCTTTAGGACGTCGACTAAAACACCTTTTGAGTACAGAGATATTATTTGTAAAAAAATGCAATTTTTAATTATCGGAGATGATATTTTGTGACTTTTATTATTCTTAATTTATATATTTTTATTTTATATACTCATTGACGTGCTCTTTGCGAATTTTTTATAGTTTTAAGATATTTAAAATGTAATTAAATTAAGCAAATTGAGTGAATAAATGAAACTAAACTAAACTATACCTACCCTACACCTACCCTTGCACATTTTATATTGGAAAACTATATTGTTGTTTTTAGTATTTTCTGTTTCTCATCGTTTAAACCTTCCCTGAACTTCCACAAATATCTCAAGATCAAAATTAGCCAAATCGCTCCAGCCATTCTCGAGTTTTAGCGAGACAAACGAACAGCAATTGATTTTTACGGAATAGAAATTCATTTCTAGGTTCGTAACGGAAAGCTGCGACTGAAAAAGATTTAAAAAAGTGGGAGATGAATCTTATCGTGGCCATCTGTCCCGGCTCTGTGACCGACTTTTTATTGTAGACATTTTCCATTCCCTACTTTCTTTTATTTTTCAAGAAAAATTTAAAATGCAAGTCGTATTTTCTTGACTAAAGCGAAGATGATGACAATAGCTTGTTTGTGGATAATTATATTAAAAACTAGATATAATAAAAAAACGAATATGGAAAAAGGTTTACCTTTGTACAGCTCGGAGGAAAAAGGACTCCTCCGAGTTTGTACAGTCATATCGAAATAGGCAAATTACAACCAAAAAATAATAAAATTAAGGTCTTGCAAGCTTTTTTAATAACAACGTAGCGATTTACCATAATCTCCTTATCACCAAAGTAACTTGTTGGAGGATGTAGCATCCAATTAGTGTAAAGGATTCATTTTATGCATCGCCACGAAACACGACCATGGATGTATGTATAGGTAAATGTATATGGCATAAGAAATCAAATTTAAGTTTTTAATTTTCACTTAATTTTCTAGGGATAGGTAGTTGTTGAAATACATCTACGGATTTTTTTTTCTACCATCTTGCAAAATACTTTTTGGAAGCACGTAACAAATTCAAGTATTGTTCAAAACTTATAAAGATATTTGTTGTCATGATACAAGACTAAACAAAAACAATCCATGCCATGCCATGGCCATTTTCGCTTCGCATGGAGGAATTTTTCTTCTTTTTACGAAAACGCGGGTTAACGGAACGCCATTAGAAAATTCAAGCAGTCAAAGACAAAAAGCTATTTCCCAACTAAAGAGCATAGAAATAATTGTCGACTTTAATTTCATAAAGTCTGGAAATTCTGCAGACTACGTGCTTGTATTCACGGTCGTTCTAAATTTTTATTATTCCAAGACAGTTCCATTCGAAGATAATTACAACCTCATTTTCTTCGAGGATAAAGGCAAAAGAATATTTTATTATACTATGATTCTCTTCATCCTGCCTGCCCATTGCCACTGCGCTTTGAAAAAGGATTTCACAAAAATTAAGATATATTATGTGATCATCAACAGTTCATATACGTCCCCACTGAGGGGCTCGAGCTTACCCTGAATTAGGGCGATTAGGCCTTAGTCGACCACGCTGTCCAAGGAGCATTTATTAAAAAAACTCTAATCTAATATATATCTATAAACAGTATAGTAGTGGTTTATAATAAGATATTAGTATTCTATAGAATGTTTTGGGACAAACAGAATTTTCTAATAGAGTAAACTACCTCAAGCCGAAGTCTTAAAGCCTTCTTTATACCAATAATCTGGATTAAGTGTAAACTATCTTAATATAACCTTTATGAGTTCTTAGAGGGCTGATTGATAAGTTTCCGAAACGACAAAGAAAAACTTTAAAAATCTATTTAATAAATAAATTTATTTCTCAACGTAGTTTCCTTCTACCTCGATGCATTTAGTCCAGCGCTTCTCCAATGCCGTTACACCAGTTTGATAAAATGTTTTCTCCAACCCCTCAAAATACTCGTCCACGGCAAAAATGACTTCTTCATTTGATGAAAATCTCTGGCCACCTAACCATTTCTTCAGGTTTGGGAATAAGTGGAAGTCACACGGGGCCAGATCCGGGGAATACGGTAGCAATTCGAACCGCAATTCATGGAGTTTGGCGACTGCAACCATTGACGTGTGTGCAGGTGCGTTGTCATGGTGGAACAAAAATTTTTTCTTGGCCAAATGTGGTCGTTTTTTCTGGATTTCTTCACTCAATTTTTGCAGCAAGCTTGCGTAGTACTCTCCATTTATTGTTTTTCCTTTTTGCAGATAATCCACTAAAATAATCCCTCGAGCATCCCAAAAAACAGTCACCATCACTTTGCCGGCCGACAAAACCGTTTTTTCTTTCTTCGGCGCAGGTCTTCCGCTCTCAGTCCACTGCTTAGATTGTTCTTTTGTCTCGGGAGTATAATGATGTATCCAGGTTTCATCGACTGTTACATAACGCCGCGAAAACTCGTTAGGATCTCGGTTAAACAGCGCCAAACACTCCGATGAATCGTCCACTCGACGTTGCTTTTGGTCAACAGTGAGCAAACGCGGCACCCATCGCGCGCAAAGCTTTTTCATTCCCAAATGTTGGTGCAAAATATTAAAAACGCGTTCAGATGAAATGCTCACCATCTCTGCTATCTCTCGCAACTTCAAGCGCCAATCATTCAATACAATTTTGTGAATTTTATTGATCATGTCCGGATTCGTGACTTCATTTGGACGGCCAGACCTGTGGGCGTCTTCGCAGCTCTGTTTTCCACGTTTAAAATCAGTTACCCAGGTGTGAATTGTACTCAATGCAGGAGCAGAATTACCTAAAACACTGTCTAGCTTGGTTTTAATCTGGGTTGCTGTTTTCTGTTTTAAAACGTAAAACTTTATCACCGCACGAATTTCGTTTCTTTCCATTGTTAAGAAAATTTACGACAGAGAAAGTTCTACATCCTATCAAACAAATTCCACCAGTTCGATTAAATTCAAATTTGGCGTTCTATTTTCAAAAAGATGCCAAAATATAATGTAATATTTTTTTTTTGCGTATCATTTTTTTAAGTTCGTCGTTTCGGCCAGTTATCAATCAGCCCAGGTATTTTAAGTCCTTCTTTAGAATGACTTGATTATTTAAAAAAAAATTGTTCTTATAATATTCAATACAATCTATTTATACCCTTTAACAAATAGTTCCATAAGACTTTTCTAGTAACGATACATAAATAGATTCCATTTAGCGTAAAGTTCTAATGGAAAACACTTTTAAAAGCATCGTCAGTAGTTTTAGTCCCAATCAATAATATTACAAGTAGTTCTATTCTTTTAATATTACCGGATGGTTTTATACAAAATGAATAAAGTAAAACGTTTTAAAAGGACTGGTGGATTTCAACGAAAAGTGAAAAAATATATGAAATCGCACGAAAACCAAGTACTTGGTATGTTAGTTTCTATATGACATTTCATAGAAATGAACGTATCAAGTACACAATTGGAACTCATTAGTTCCAATCCAATCCAATTCAATTTACACTACAGACTACAACTGCACATGTAACTGCCGCGGTGTTCGATATATCTTTTTTAAATACCTAGTCTCAGTACCACACCGAAATCTGGTATTACCACTGCGGTCGATTGCACCGTGGTGTGGCGCGGCACCTACATCTTACTTAGCTACAGACTTATTAGGCCACGGAAATACATTGCTAATAATAAGCGTCCTTACCTTTTTCCTGGCTGATTTGTTGCATAAAACACTTCATCATATAAATTTGACAACATAGCTCTTTAAAAAGTTTAGTGATACTGTGAATAAAACAAATATTTTACAAACATTGCGTTCTATAGATGACCATAAATACATCATAAGACCTGTCACTCTTTCATTAGAATCAGTAAACTTAAGAAAGTATATTCAATCTAATAGTATTTTATAGCTATTCTATTCATTAAACTATAGAGAAATTGCTCTTATCCATGTTATAACAAAAACTTATTAACCTGATCGCCATTTTTATTTTATAATCGGGTTGTAAAAATTGTAAACAACTTACGTCGTTTTTATAACAAAAATTGAGACAAGTTTTGTGAAAAAGAGCATTGAATGTGTAACAATAACATAAATTATAGTGATTTCCCTTGATTAAGTCAGTTTTCTACAGTGGACAGAAAAAAAGGTAAATATTTTTTCATGGTTATATTAAATATACTTGTTTAAATCTGTAAAATAAAGCGGGCGCGTTGATTTTCATACAGTTTTTCATTATCTTTCACAATATAGTTAAACCCGCACGTCCATTTGAGTATTACATAATAGTCAATCGATAAAACAGAATACCTAAGTACTCGAAAACGTAAGGAATACAAGTATAAACGCCATGCTTTAAAAAAATGTTTAACTTGTCAATAGTATGCCATCATAGCATATTATTAATCTGTTATTAAATAGTTTGATCTTATTTTTTATTAGCTTTAGTTACTTTGGTGTTGTGATTGCATCAGTAAGAACAGCTGCCATTGCCTTAATATTGTTTTGAGACTATCTACAAAACTAATTCGTGCTCTAAAAATTATTTAGTAGAATTCGAATAGGGTTTTTTTGAGAAAGAAGATAAGATACCACTCTTAACTCCATCTACAGACGAACTCACTCTCTCTCTCAAGGCACTCTTATTGCTGACTATAAGGTTGTGCCCACTTTTACTAAACTGTATATTTATGTATAAGCGTTCTAGGAGATATCTTGAGGGATGAAATGCTCTTAAGGTAGACAGTTGAACTAAATTTACAAGATAACGTATAACCCTTATTTAGATAAAGATGTGCTCCTTGGACCCATTGCGGGTTGGTTGACTTCACACACAACTTTTGAACTTCTTCGAATAAACGTACATATGAATTTGAAATTCGAAAACACATTGGTACGTGGTGGGGATCGAACCCGCGTCTCCCGAACGGGAGCCACCGACCACCGACGCTCTCATTACTACTACGAGTAGAAACATTACTGTTTCATTATTTATACGAGTATAGTTATAAACAACCATACCATATCTATTCTAACTTTAAATGACTTTACGTATAAAAATTGAATAAAGCTGGGCTAGACTTCGAAATGGTTGGCTCATTTCTAGTCAATGAAATTGCATTCTAATTCCCATCCAATATCTCATCCCCTTTGTTCCGGGCGTGTGGGAAAGGGATGAATAGATAAGTGATATTCTAACTAAAAAAATGAGCTAAAATGCATTATCTTGAAATATTGTAAAGTGTAAATAGGATAGGATAGGATTTTGATTGGCTAGGGTAGTCATAATAAAAGGTGCTCAACCATTTAAACTCTATTAATAATATTTATATTCTGTGCTAGTACTTCAAAATTAAACGAGATATTGACATTGTTGCAATTCATAGAACACTGAATACTGAACAGTAAATATACAGAGTTGACTTCCGTTGAAGAATGGTCTCATGCTGTTTGAAATTCATTAAAATATGTTTATTGCCTACCTAGATAACTGCCTGCCTACAAACTATCTGTATTCCAAATTTCATCCCAATCCGTTCTGTAGTTTTTGCGTGAAAGAGTAACAAACATACATCCACACTTACAAACTTTCGCGTTTATAATATTAGTAAGGATTCATACGAAACCTTAACAAGCTAGTTTTTAACCTGAAACTTAACCTTATTTTTAAACTTCGCTTTCACTGATCTTAAAACTATAAACTTTTCAGTACAAAACATAGAAAGGTTCAAATATAAACAGTTGCCTTTTTTAATGTTGTGTTTATGTTCGCGGCTTTTACAAAGTAACTGCGGTTCATTGACTGTAATGTTATTCTAACACCTTGATAAAGATTCCGTCTAAGCCAAACATTCTCAAACTTTCGAAACCTATTACTACCTAGTACCTACCCACTATACCTATCGCATCGTAAGAATGCCGTCCTGACAGCTGTCATACACGTACAATTTTTCTGTCTCTTTTGCACCCATCAGGTTTCCATATTTCCTGCCTGGCTTTCTGGGATTTGGCGGCCTTGGAGTCCAGTTACAAGTAGTAGTACATTCTGTCTGCAAAGTTCGGAGTCACGGGTATAAATCCCTTAGGCAAACAATAACCCCCCACCAAACCCCCGAACCCAACCAACCAACCAACCTAACCAACCAACCCAAACCAACCCAATCTCACCTAATTAACCCCCCCAACCAACCCCCTAGCTAACCTAATTTATACTCGTGTTTACTTTGTGTAAATATTACTTATCTAATACTAGTAAAATGACTAAGTACAGGATCTGCCGAAGTATCAGAGATGTCCCTACATATTGATTAGTGCAGAGTTTTGTTCAAATGTGTGCGAATATGCGTGAGAGTAGACAGTCTAAGTTGCAAATTATAATATGAGCGCTTGGACATAAATAAAGCTTTTAAAATTAACTTTTTTAGTGTATTGGGCAAATTATGACAAGTTGGTACGGGTAAAATTGTGTTAGGTCCAAGTTACTTGAACAAATAAAAATTCAAAGTGTTATCATTGTGTGTGTTAAAGTTTAACAGACACATCTCAACGTAAACAATCGCTCAACACACGTGCTTTCGGTGCGCTGACGCACGGCGATTGATCTTCAGTAGAATTGACACAGGGTAACTACAATTTTCTTGCTTTTTTCGATGTAATGGTCATGAATAGAACGAAGACTGAAAATCATATTAAAGAGGAACGATTAATTTGAGCTCATTTAACATTTCCTGTGTGTGTTTCCAGTGATGACTTACGGCTCTGAGACGTGGTGCTTCACAAAAGGACTTTTTCAGAGGCTCAGTGTCGCGCAGCGAGCTATGGAGAGGGCTATGCTTGGTATTTCACTACGAGATCGAGTCAGAAATGAAGAGATCCGTAGAAGAACCAAAGTTGCTGACATAGCCCGTAGGATAAGCAAGCTGAAGTGGCAGGCCACATAACGCCAAGATCGGATGGCCGATGGGGTAAGAAAGTCCTTGAATGGAAACCACGTACTGGCAAGCGCAGTGTGGGACGGCCACCTATACGAGATGGACCGACGACCTGGTGAGGATCGCTGGGTCTCGTTGGATGCAGGTGGCTATGGACCGGTCGCGCTGGAGTGCGATTGGAGAGGCCTATGTTCAGCAGTGGACTTTAACACGCTGAAATGATAACATTTCTTGCTTCTTATTAATAGGTACGTACACAGAGGTGCTTTTTAGTCATTCTCAATGCAGGGCGTTCTCAGCTTAATTTCCGTCGCCATTGTGATTTTTAATTTTTTGGCTATTCTGACTAATAAATACAAAATAAAATATATTGATAATTGTATTTTTGATAATCTATTATTTATGTATTATTTTGTATTTATTAATAAGAATACCCAAAAAAACAAAATGGCGACGAATGTCCGTTTTGCCGTTCGTTAAAATACTGTTGTCCCAACGAGTAGGCGTGAATATGAACCGCAGATAAGATGAGTCATTCTTTTTGTAAAAACCTATAATTAGTTAACCGTTTAATTATAGTTTTGAAATGTATTGTTTGTAAGTTTGGATCACTGATGGTTTTCTGAAAAATAAATAAATAACATTTTGCAACCATTTTGGTTCCGTTTACGGAACTCACACTCTTAGTACTTTTTCACTAGAGAGCGCTATGAAATGAAATTAAATGAAATCATTGAAATGTCTACCAAAGTAAATAATATAGCGAGTGCGGACTTGCGTGTCTACCATTTCTGAATAGTATTCCTAGTTATCGAAAATCTCAATAAGGTTTATAGTCTGTATCTGACGCATCGATCTGCAATCGAAAATAATCTTTGTTGTCCTATAATTTGCCAAAAACTTTAAACGTAAGAGTGATAAAACAATTTTTAAGCATACTCTCCACGGTACATACCACCGATCGTTATATGCTTATAAAATTATCCGTATATTTTTAAAGAAGCTGAATAAACCTGGGGGCCGTTTCACGAAGTTACAAGTTACAAATTACAAGTACAATTCGACGTACATTGCGTAGACGATTAGAGAAAACGATAAGGGTTTACAGTTTAGGCGAATTGGCTACGCAATGTATATCAAATTGTAACTTGTTGATTCGTGAAACGGGGCCCTGATGTTCGAAAAGCAGCAATTTGACACAAAAGTCACGCGATTCTCACCGGACCGTGGTACCTCATTCGTTCGGTCATTGAAAATTCATGCACCAAACAGACAAGTACCGACGCGCATTGAATTTGTTAGCTGAAAACGTTTTTAAAAAAGTACACCCATAGAAAAGCTAACTTTGTGATTGGTACATTTAAAATGGAACCCTATATCACTGGACTCGACGTTACCGTAACTTGATGTAAACGGAATAATTCGTATCAATGAAAGAAAATAATTTATTCGTAAATTGTATCACACACAGGAATGTCTCCAAAAGCTAACGTGTTTTACTTAATTGTTGTTTATTTTTAGTTAAATTTTAGTTAGGTACTTACCTACTTTATTGTAACTTATTATACCGTAAGATTGTATAAAATATTTGTATAGATTGAATAAATAAACAAATAAATTATAGAAGGCTTATGTCTACTTAATACATAAATGTATATAGATTTTTTAAGAAGCTTATTGCCTGGAAGAAGATGCTTTATAGAAATAATATAAGTTTCACCGTTGACCTACATAATTTGAATTTCGAACATCTTTTATTGTGTGATTTAGTTTATTGCGAGTAAATGTAATTATTGTATCTTGCGTAACAGGTAGGAGTGTTGTAAACAACTAATAATAGTTTATTTAAATAGAGCTCTCAAAACAAGTATTTAAAGGTGAAATGAACTAAAAATCTTTATAGAGACGTTGGAAAAAGTTAAACACTCTGTTCATACTAATGAGGCAACTTCACTAGCGTGGTCCACTAGGAGAAAATACGCTTGTTTTTTTTTTACAAAAATGAAACCGTCTGCTTTTCACTAACAAAGAGTTCCTAACGAAATATTGTGATGTTAATATTGCTTTTTCATCTCTTTTTTACATGACTGGACCAAAAAAAGGAGTGTGTTGTGCTCAGGGTTCATATTACCGACGTGTGTACGAGTATGTGAATTTCTTTATTTCACAATGAACAGATTGGGATGTATGGCCGGGTATCGTCCGGATAAGTTAATTTTTTGGCAGCTAAGCCGGGGTGTTTTATACACCGTGAAATTTACATCGTTTTGTTCCCGCCGTGTAGTGATAGTACCCGTCAAACTGAACAACTTTTCACGAAAAAAAAAATTCCTGCGACAAAAAAAATTTGGTCTCTCCATACAAAGTGAGACTCCCGACCGATCCATTTTGTATGGAGAGATTTTTTTGTCGCAGGAAATTTTATTTTGGTGAAAAGTTGTTCAGTTTGACGGGTACTATCACTACACGGCGGGAACAAAACGATGTAAATTTCGTGCTGTATGGCCGGGTATCGTTCGGATAAGTTAATTTTTTGGCAGCTAAGACGGGGTGTTCTATATAGCATGGAGTAATGTCACTAAATTTTTTAGGGTAGATAGTATTTACTAATATTTATTAGGTTGTATTGTAATAAAATAGTAAAAACTGTGTATTGCATTTACAAATAAACGATTTATCTATCTATCTAATATGTAATTATTTACTTGTGTACTAAGCTTGTGTATGTAATATAGAGAGCGTCGGTGGTCTAGTGGTTAGGGCCGCTGCCTCCCGCCCGGGTAACGCGGGTTCGATCCCCACCAATGTGTTTTCGCATTTCGAATTCACAATTTACGTATATTCGACGCTCTTTCGGTGAAGGAAAACATCGTACCCTCCTGCGAAGAAATTCAAAGGTTGTGTGTGAAGTCGACCAACCCGCACTCGGCCAGCGTGGTCGACTAAGGCCTAATCACCCTAATTTAGGGTAAGCTTGAGCCCCTCGGTGGGGACGTATATGAGCACTAAACAATCAAATTTAATATAATAATGTATTAATTGTGAGATACATTATGTTTTCATGCGATAAATACATAGATTGACTTGGCAATCGCACTAAACAATCAAATTTAATATAATAATGTATTACTTGTGAGATACATTGTGTTTTCATGCGATTGCCAGGTCAATCTATGTATTTATTTAAAACATAAGAGATTTTTAATATTGATCTGGTCACTATAAGATGTTGTTAGGTGAGCTAATTACGTAATAACTTAAGACAGAAGGACTCTTAAGTAGGGACTGAATAAATTAACCGACTTGGTATTACATGGATCTCACAACTTTTTACGGTAGACTAAGTTGCGTGCGAGACTTGGTTTTTTTACAAGTTATGTTTTTGATGGCATGTATTTTTACATTTCATAATATTAGTGTGAAGTGTGGCATTTCATTTTGATTTTATAACTTGATTGCGCAGTGCCTTTTAAGCTCTACTGACTCTACCCTAAAACACAATCCAAAATAAGAATAAAATAAATCACAAAGCTATAGCAAAATTCAAAACGCTTTGACGATCATTCACCCGTCAGCAAGCTGTCGTAAAATCCACCGTGTACACACCGACACAGTAACATCCCGTCCAGTAAGTACAGTCAGCAGCAAATCAAGGCCGACATTCCACAAGGGCCTTGGCCACACAGAGCGGGAGCGGCGCGGCGCGGTCCGGGGCCGGGAAAGCGGAACTTTGTATGGCGCGGCGTAGCACCGTCCTGCTTTCCCGGCCCCGTACCGTGCCGCTCTCGCTCTGTGTGACTTGGGCTTTAGCGAGGAAAGCAACAGACCTCCATGGTAGCAGTCAGAGTGTCTGAAGTCTGAAGTTTCAGGTTTAAATGTCAGCCAGGGGACCCTGTCAAAGCCATTATACACTGAGAAAAATTTAATGAGCCGTACACCTTACATAAGTAGCAAAGCTCTAGAAAATACATAGATAAACGGGATAGACGGACGTAATGAGCTAGACGCATGACGCGGACTCATTATAAGTACAATTGCTACTTAATTTTGAGTATTGCTACTTAATTTAGAGTAATTCGTCGACTCATTATAAAGAGTGACTTACCCCAATGCACTTTTTTCTCAGTGTATGACTGTGAGTCCATGAGAAGGCATTACGAGTATTAAACAAAATAAAGAAAGTTTTATTTCGGATTTCGTGATCCATATACACACAGTAACACACACACATATGTATGACTAAAATATACAACTTATATTAACTATTTTAATATTATTATAAATAATGTGCACAGGCCAAACGGGTATTACATTAGTTTTAAATTGATTTGATTTTACAATATGTATGATAAATAAGACAAAAGATTAATTTATTTCAAAACCTTTTTGTAGAAGCTTAAAAGCCGTTTTTCCCAGTTATTTGTGTAGACAACAACAACAACAGCACTAACAGCAACAACAGTCGCAACTTAAGACTTGAGGCAGAGGTCTTTGGCGGCTTAATTGCTGGTGGAGAAGATGTTTTGTGAGGACGGTCATGAAATTTTACAATTATTTTGTCATATTTTTTTATATAATATTACAATTCACACGATAACGATGATGAGAGTAGAAATAATTTATCAGTAAGATTGCCTTTTTTATCATCGCATTTAATGATCGAAATATTCATTCAACATTCCCTTTCACCTTACCTCGTCTTCTTCACTTTTGAAACACCTTTAATTATACACTGCAGTTCAGTAGACAGTATCCACGATCTAAGTATCTTGAAGTGCTGTTGACAGTACTATTACCTATTGTGCGACAGTACGCTACGGCATTGTGTAGCATGGTGCTACGCTAGCAACCAAAATGTAGGCGTGTGAATAGATAGGGGTATAACCCTTTGTTCTAGGATTTAGGTAGGACTATTTTTTGGGATATTGTTGGCGTTTTAAAACAAACATGCTAAAATAGCTAGAGCTTCGCAATCCAAAGTTTATTTAGCTAGAGTTGCGATTTTCTAATGTTTTCATTCACAAAGCGACTACGGTTTTAGTCAATTAGGCTTGTTATAATTTTTTGCATGAATACGTGTATTCTGAAAAAGAGCACGATCATGGAAATTGAAAGCTTCGTCGTGATGGATTCCGTGTCATGGATATTATGATAAGAAAATTCACATAATAATAACATCCCTATCGGAAATCAAACTCGAGACCTTGTACGTAAAAAGCACGCACGCACGCACTTTTTTACTCAGCATCATCATCATCATCATCGTGTGGGTTGTAAGGTCGACAACCGACCTCACCAACCCAGGTGACATTGTTATAGAGCGGCCGTTTACTTGAAATGTTGGTTTATCAAATCTTATACATTTATTTCGCATTTAGAATATATTTCTAAGATGTGTGTAAGCGGGTGATCGTGCGCCAAAGCGCACCCTTGGGGAGGCCTACGTCCAGCAGTGGACTGCAATAGGCTGATTGATTGATTCAAAGATGTAACGATAAACATGCTTGCTCTATAAGTAGGTACTTATGTGTACTCTAAGATTGGTACTCTTAGATCAAATATAGTGGTAGATACACGGTCTCATACAAAATCTAACGCAAATCGTGGCACCGCGTCGACTATACTTTATACATGCTTATACAGATATTATACCGCTTTAGTTATGTACAAAACAGCCGTTAAGTTGTGTACCCAAACTTCAATATAGACCTTAATACTTAAACAATAACGTTTAACTTAGCGTTCTAGGTTTTTTACTTATCACCTTTTTCTACTAACGATATGCAACAAGCATGATTTTCAGAAATTAAAGAACATATTTAAAAAGTACATTTATTTTAATACGAACTTTAGATTATTGCAACAAAGTACAAAATCGCCAAATAAGATATGCGTGTTACGTTATTTTGGAGCTGCGAATATCTCTGCGCCCGAGAGCTGCAAGTGTGAAAGGGATAGACGCGCGCTATTCAGATGATGATAATTATTACAAAAAATATAATTAAATGCCAAGAAATGCAAAAAATACCAAATTATACATTGTCAAAGTAGACCTTCGAAAGCAGTTAGGTGATGCTGGCACAAGATCAGTAAAAATCTGTCCTAAATAAAAAAGAAGAAACGTCGACAGACCACACGCAACCTTTGAATTTCTCCGCAGGAGTGTGCAGGTTTCATCACGATGTTTTCCTTCACCGTAAGAGTGTCGAATAAACGATGAATTCAAAATTCGAAAATACATTGGTATACGTGGTGGGGATCGAACCCGCGTCTCCCGAATGGGAGGCAGCGGCCCTAGCCACTAGACCACCGACGCTCTTGTCATGAAATACCTGCCTATAAATCCTTCCTTTTTTATACTTGTGAACAATGCATGTGCAGCCAATAATGTAGTCTTTTGTTTCTGGGCACTAAAACACAAGTTCCAAAAAGGGGTTTCGTCTAAAACTCGAATACGTTCGGAGCAGAGTGATCCGATAAATGGCACTTTAGGGCATACTAAAGGGAAGCCATGTTTCAGTAAGTGAACCCCTGTGAAACAGTTTTAAAGCTTCCAAAATGAACAAAAATATTTTTTAAACGAATCTAAGGTATATTTCGTAGCTGTTTGCAGCTGTAGGCTCGTCCAAAATATTATGAAATATCTATGTCATATCATAATATTTGCCTAAGTCCAACGCCGTAATGAAATATCTATCGTATTTGTACATAAGGGATGAGTAAGTAGGTACATTTTTGGGCGTGGTGTAGAGGCTAGGGCCGCTGACTCCCGTTCAGGAGACACGGGTTCGATCCCCACCACGTAACAATGTGTTTTCAAATTTTGGATTCATACGTTTATTCGACGCTCATACGGTGAAGGAAATCATCGTGAGGAAACTTGTACACTCAAAGTGAAGCAATTCAAAGATTGTGTGTGAAGTTGACCAACCCGCACTGGGCCAGCGTGGACGACTAAGGACTGTGTACACACTAATTCAGGGTAAGTTGAGCCCCTCGGTGGGGACGTGGATGAGCTGATGATGTTGATGATGAAGTACATTGCTTAGCTATTGAGCTCACGAATAGAATATTATACCTACTATTAAAAAAATACTATATTTTAAAATACAGATCAACGTTAGAAGTTGAAGAGTCCACTGCTCCTCAGATCCAGTGGCGTAGCGAAATGTCCTGGAACGAATTATCTTTACAACCCTCTGGCGACAGGTTATTCTGTGGACACTAAAACTTCATTTCCATGCTTGCACCAGGTAAAGTTTATGACCCATCTTGGAGTGGCACATGGCCTGGAGAAACAATATTTTAAATATAGGTACATACATACAAAAATATTTTTAAAGTTGGTTTTCTTTTGAGAAAGTTAAAATTTAAAAATAATGTGAAAGATAATTCTGCTTTGTAAAAGTATTATTTCATTTTTTTTATGTCTGTCTTCAATATAATATCAAAAGCAAGTAGACTCTTTAAATTGTTTATGAATCTTTTAATTTCACAACTAAAAGTACTCCAAACCTCGCATGTCGTCACATCACATTAGCCCTTATTAGGGATAAGTATATAATTATAACAGCATCTTGTGGTGATGACTGGTCTTCAATTAATTTGTATTTTGATTAACATCTTGCGTGTTATTCTTAAACCGTCACTTAAGTGTCGGCGCCTCCTGCCCGACCCGACGATAATGACTTTCATCATTCCGAGAAAAACAATTGAACATCGCAAGATATACTAAGGCCTCGATTATGAAACAGCGACGACGCGATGAGCGACGTTTTGTGACTAATTTCCACTTCAAAAATTTCAAGAGTCTCTGACAGATCGATCTGCAAACGAAATTAATCTTTTGTTTTTCTATAATTTGCAAATGGCATTATTACAAGCTTTTAATTAGCTTGCACTGTATGTGGGTTTATGTTCGTGCGAAATCTTGCAACTCAATTTTGAAGCATTTGCTGCCATTGGAATTTGCTGAAATTTAATACACTTATGTAACCGCGATGACAATGCAATATTATGGTTCCATGGAGCTGGTCTGATGATGGAAACGGAAGGTGGCCATAGGAACTACTGTAATACACAACACAACCTAGTCGTGTTTGGGCTCATTGGATTTGTCTTAACAAGATCTGTAGTCATACGTGGTGTCCAGGGTCTCATGATGGAGCCGGAGGGTAGTCATAGGAACTCCTTAAATACACACCACAACCTAGTCGTGTTTGAGCTCGTTAGATTTGTCTTAACAAGATCTTTAGTCATACGTGATGTCCAGGGTCTCCTGATGGAGCCGGAAGGTGGCCATAGGAACTCCTTAAATACACACCACAACCTAGTCGTGTTTGAGCTTGTTGGATTTGTCTTAACAAGGATGCTCCACTCCACGGCTTTAAGAGCTTGTTTAAAAAGGATTTTTAATTATTACTTATTTTAACCTTTACGTAGCTGGTCGGCTTTTACGGCTATCCAGCCGAATCGATTTTGATGAAATAACAACGGGCAAAAGTTAGTAGGCAAGAAGAGTAGGCAGTGCAGCATTACTGCATGTTTTTTAATAACCTTTTTGGTATGATTCTTTTTTCTTTTGGCCGGTTTTTTATGTCACTTTTTCAAATTTCAAATTTTCTTGGTTTGACCTTTTTTTAAATGGTCTATTGTTTCTGAGTGTGTCAGCTTGGATGATTGAAGGACGAAAATTGCTTGCAAGTTACGTTTATAAAATACGTAACTTTTGAATTATTGAAGAAATTATTTCGTGATTATAGAAGAAGTACGTGGTCAATACTAGGTGCCCTTTTGGACTAGCCGGGTAAGTCTAGTGTTGTTTTTTATCAATGCACTCTTCTCTTTCCTTGTTTTGGTTGGATGGCGATTATTTCTTTGTTGTTTGTAGGAAATAGGGTTATGAGCCAAAGAAAACTTTATATTATTTTAAATAAATAATTAGTATATTATTTTATAACTTATTTAGCACTGGGAAGATATTACACGACCGTTACTAACGCAGTAGAAAATCTGAATGTGAACAGACAGAACTGCCAGACAGAACGAAAGATAATTTGGCGGTTCGTTCACTCATTCACTCACCTTCACTCATTTATACAATAACTGCTATAGTCAAATCAGGTTTCATATTTACAACAGTTGAATTATAACTCATTTAAAATAAACATGAGCTAAGATTAATTTTTGTATAAATTAATAACCATAAATTCAACATTGTTCTATCTTTACAGTGTATTTCCGGCTACTGCAAGGACGCCACGCACACAAGGATCCCTCCGTGCTTGCGGGAACTTACCACGATTTCTTTCTGTGGTTCCGGACACGTGAGGCCACCAGGCATTGGACGATCCCAGATTCCTGTGTTGTGTGCGTCCGCACACGTAACAGCTAAGTGCCGCATACCCGCATACCGGCGTTGGAGTCCCCCCTGGCTTATGCCCATCTGGCAAATTTTTAGTTTGCGATTTTTGTATCTATTGGTTGTGAATTTTTGTATGCTGTTGTATTACGCGATTTTGCCAAATTTTATTTAGTGTTAAAATTCATTTTCTAAATTCTAAAAAGGCCGTTTAGGTTGCTCTGGCCCTCCCTTTTTTGGTTCCCGTTTGGCTTTTACTCTCTCAGGGAACTCCGCGGTTATTTACACCTTCCTGCACCGACACACTCTCAACACAACACTTAAGTTCATCAACACTTTATCGACGGAGTCCCCTCAGGACCCGACTCTCGGCTTATTCTTTTTTGTTTGATTCTTTGGCAATATCTCTACCCTTTTAAATTTTAATTATACTGTTCGGACAAATTTAACTCAATCTTTCTTTATTCTCCTAAATTTCACGTTTCACCTGTGGTTGACAACCACAGGTTAGCTAGCCTTTTTTTTAAACGCTACAGTAGGTACTACTTATTTTTATTTAGTAAACTTGATGCATCTAAAAAGTTCAGACTTGATACAGTAAGTATACATCTTTTATAAAGTTAAACAATCTCCTAATTTGAAGTCAAATATCCTCGAAAATTCAAACTTTGCTTGAGATGAACACGCTCCAGGGAATGTCCAAAGTTCCAAAAGTTTTGAGTTGTGTTACGACTAGAGAGCGGTTGATGATTCTTTGGTCTGAGGTCTGAGAGTTCAGCGATGGTTGCTCGTTTGCATAAATGTCGTAGGTTATCGGACAAATCGAATATTTGAGAAAGAACCAGATATTTTTTTAAAAAACATTTTTTCATTATCATGATCTTTGTGAATATTTGCGAAAGATTAGAATCCTTAATATTTCATTACCTACCCTACCCTAGTGAAAACACTTCATTACAAACGAAAGAGACATCAATACACTAATAATATTGCTTACCGCTTGTAGCGATCTCTTTTAGACAACCTGAAAGAGAACTGTCTACAGACAAAATTACTCGTATAGCAGCAAAACAAAAATATTTTCACGTAAAACTTTGAATGTTTTTATTGTAAACTATACTCGTGTCAAAGAGTTTCTAAACATTACCAAAAATATTATATTTGTATCTAGCGGCAATATTAACAGCCTGTATGGCCCAGTGGTCGAGATTTCGAGGCCCATTATAGAGGTTCCGGGTTCGATTCCCGGTGGGGAAAAAAAAATCAAGAGACTATCCCCTGTTTGGTTAGGATAGGACATTACAGGCTCTGATTGTCCGAAAAGAAAGATGATTCCGTGCTTCGGAAAGCACGTTAAACCGTTAGTACAGGCTGCTATCTAGTCGTTACACGAGCCAAGTTAGTTGCCTTCGGCGGCTCTATAACACTGACACCAGGGTCTGTAAGGTCGGTTGTCGTTTTACAACCCACACGATGATGATGATGATCATACTGAAAGTTCATGTTCTATTTTTAATTTTTACTTTTGATTACCTTCATTTTTTTCAGTGTATGTTTGTAATTTTTGCCGCCGTCACTCAAAAAATCCAGTTTATTGTTACTATTTTTTTTTTAATCCAACTGTTATCAGAATCACACACAATAGCTATTAATAACATTTTTAATCCGTTATGCACATATTAGCGAGTACCCAAACTTTCAAATAGACCTGCTATAGAGTCGTCGTTTTGCATCGAGGGGTTGCACAGGGCTGTGAGGGTTATTTAGCTTTAGCCCTACCATCGTGTGTGCTTATTGGCGACTGGCAATCTTGATTTATTATATTTTTGTGTTCACTGCTTTGTTCTTATAATAATGTTGTACAATCAATGGTGTTTCTTCGGCTTTTTTTTTAAATTGACGGACCTAATCGCTTTTTATACTTTATGTACCTATTTATAGGATGTATTTATGAGTAAGTGTTATAATGTATTTATCTATTACGTTTAATGCACTATCCCGCAGTATTCGTTGCGTTTATCTTGTATCCAAAGTTTGCCTGGAAGAAATCGCTACCTTAGCAGTAAGGCCGTCTATCTGTACGCTATTATTTAAACTGCATTTACCTGTTTATTTCATATGTGCAATTTTATTTATTTTATTTTATTTGGGAGGCTTACAGCTTCTTTTACAAAACATTGTAGTACCTAACTTATATGCCATTTACAAGCTTTCACATATAAGCAGAAATATTCTAGGAAGAATGTTTAATACAAAGAAGAATGAGACAAAAAGAAAAAGTGCAATATTAATTACATACAAAGCGATATTCATGTTACGTAGCAAAGAAATCTTTAGCAATAAGTAGAGTTTTTTACTTGGCCAGGCTTGTTTGCAAAAAGATCGAATCTATTGTCGCTATTTAGTCGGTTAAAAGCATTGAGTACTACAATAAAGTAAATTATTATTCTATTCTATTCTATTCTGTTATACGGATTCGTCTTTCTTTTCGTAACATGGCGTGAGATAAAGTGCGATTTGCTTTATTTTTCCACAGGAGTGAAAACAGGCGATTTTCTTAGTAGTTAAGTACTGGAAGTGTGTGTCGTCTTTTTGCTGAGCGTACTTGAATCAAGCAGCGAATTTAGTTGGGACTTGTATTACTTGAGAGCGTCGGTGGTCTAGTGGCTAGTGCCGCTGCCTCCCGTCCGGGAGACGCGGGTTCGATCCCCACCGCGTACCAATGTGTGTGAATTTCTAATTCATATTGACGTTTATTCGACGCTCTTACGATGAAGGAAAACATCGTGCGTGAAGGAACTTGCACACTCCCGCGAAGAAATTCATAGGTTGTGTGAAGTCGACCAACCAGCACTGGGCCGGCGCGGTCGACAAGACCTAATCGCCCTAATTCAGGGTAGGCTCGAGCCCCTCGGTGGGGACGTATAAAAGCTGTTGATGATGATGTATGTATTACTTTAACAATTTACCGGATAACAGATGCGATTAAACCGTCCCACGAGCAAAACGCAGCAATGTAATTCAAATTAATCACTAGATCTGGAGAGGTGTAATCGCTAGGTCAGCAGGGGTAAAGTGCATCGTATACATTGAATATGACGAGAGGAAACAGGGGAAGGCACCCCTCATTATTATTAGCGGAGTCAGGACCAACCGCGACCTTGCTGATAGAATATTTTAGCTAGAAACTGATTGCGTAGGAATTTATAATTTGAAAATGATAATGCCTTTTAGGATAGCAATGGAATTTAAAGCTTTTTTTTTAGTATACACTTACAATTTAACTTTATTTTTCTTTCGAATAATTTTCAATGCAGTTATGGTCGTAATTGGTGTGCAAATGTAAGTCGGCTTTTACTCAATGTTTGCGATTTTTTTTAATTAAAATTCTTCCATACACATCACTATCCCAAAGTAGAGTCCATTCCCTTAATTTTCTTCCAGTTTTGGTAAATTGTTGTGATAAAACACATAAAAGTAGTGATAAGTTTTCTAAGAAAAAATAAATTATTTTTTTTACTAGTCAGGAAACTACGACGACGCGACGCCTACTGATTATTTTTCGATACTTTTCAGTTGTTAAGTAAGTACCTACCTGCTCCACAAAAAAATACCGGTAGAAAAAATAAAGCTAATAGACATAGATCAAAACAATCTACTAATTATTTGGCTAAATTGTTTAATTACTTTTCGCAACTTACCTAAAATAAATAAAATCACATCCAAGTCTCACACGTAAACACAAATAAAAAATAAAACACAGGATCACATAGCGTATTACTTTAGTATAAACACCAAACAAGCAGTTCAGTTTCGAATGAATGAATTAAGTATACGAAAAAAGATAAAGTTGTAAAGTCGAAATAAGTTGTTTAAATCAAGTGACCGAAGCGCGGAGAACTCTGTTCCCGCCGGCGGATCGCGCTCCAACTGTGGCGGGAAAATGGGATAGACAGGCAGTGTGGCCAGGTTTAAATTGACGATCCTGCAGAAGATGCTATGCTTCTTTGAATATTGTCGCCTAATTTCAATTGGCGTAAGAGACAAAAAGTCTATTCACAAGGGAAGTGCAAACCGTTTTTCCATATCGTTAAACAAATTAAAATAAATGTATTGGAGTCTTATTTACAAGACATTTGAAACATAATTCTTGTAAGCTATTTTTAATGTTATAAAAAGGATAAGCTTTAATGTCAATCAATAATGTGTGTGACTTAATATGTGTGTCTGACTTAGAAAACCTGGTTTTAAAAACAACTCTCCAAAATAATTTGTGGCCTTCACTGTCGTAACAACACGGGTTACCTTATCAATACGAAAATTCTGATCTTTTAAAAAATAAGTAAGTAATTGATATTTTTGGAATTACTATTATGCTGACTATATTTCATTATTCTATGATAGACTTTCAAGTCCTAAAAAGGAACTAACCCTGCTGAAGTCGGAGAAGCCTGTTGAATCTGGTCACACTTGAATTTGGAAAAAAGAAGTCGTTGTCTCGGTGGGATAGAACTTGAGTTGTGATTGTGAACATGGTGAATATTCGTTTTTTTTTAACTGAATCACTGTGCCTATTTCAAGTTGAATTTTGACGTTTGATTTAACAGTTTTCAAGAAGTTATTTCGTAATAAAAATCGTTTAAAATAAGAATATTCTTTGTTATTTCTGAACAAATTTTCTAACAATTTAATACAATGCGTTTTTACTAATCAAAAACTGTAAAGTAGTGAAATCAAGTTGTTAATTTCCTTTTTCCTAAAACTTGACACCAGTACTGCCACCTATGAATACACAGCAGAAGTATTTACCTACAGCCAGTAAGCGAGCACCTCTGCCAAGAAAGCTTCGAGTAGTTTTTTATAATCACACTAGGTGGAGCTTCATTCCATGTTAAGAATAACCGTGAAATTTACATCGTTTTGTTCCCGCCGTGTAGTGATAGTACCCGTCAAACTGAACAACTTTTCACGACAAAAAAATTTCCTGCGACAAAAAATTTTTGGCCTCTCCATACAAAATGAGACTCCCGACCGACCCATTTTGTATGGAGAGACCAAAAATTTTTTTGTCACAGGAATTTTTTTTTTTCGTGAAAAATTGTTCAGTTTGACGGGTACTATCACTACACGGCGGGAACAAAACGATGTAAATTTCACGGTGTATAATTGCATTCAAACCTATTTGAAAAGTTGTAGTCTGTCCAAAGATATAGATATATATATAGGAACAACAACTTAGCTATTGTCTTGAATAACGAAAATTTGCAATATGTAAATGAAACAGTTTTCTTGGGGATCACTATCGACGCAAGGTTACAATGGGACCCCCATTTAAATGCGTTATCCGCAAGGCTCAGCTCGGCGGCATACGCAGTCAGAAAGATTCGTCAACTGACTGACGTTGCTACTGCCAGACTTGTATATTTCAGCTATTTTCACAGCATTATGTCCTACGGAATTTTATTGTGGGGTCAAGCTGCTAACATAAATAATATCTTTGTGTTACAGAAGAGGGCGATACGTTCCATATATGAATTGCGTGGTCGTGATTCCCTAAGGGAATTGTTTAAAGAAATTGATATCCTCACAGTATCCTCACAGTACATATTTGAAAACATCTTGTATGTCCGGAAGAACACAATGCTATTTCCTAAGAATTCTGATATACATAATATAAACACTAGAAATAAAAATAAAATAGCGCACCCAAAGTTTAGACTGTGCTAGGTTAATAATTCATTCATGGGGAACTGTATTCGCTTCTATAATAAAATACAAGATGATATTGTAAATCTGTCCGATAGCCAATTTAAAGCTAAAATTAAAACTATTTTATGTTCTAAGGCCTATTATACGATAAATGATTACTTAGATGATAAAAACGTCTGGTCAACTGTTGTTCCAAATCAACGGAGTAGATTGTAATTATGACTCATGTATGATTCTTTATATATTTAAAAGAAAAGTACAAAAGATACAATTCCTGTGGAGTTTCTTCTGGCCGTTCTTCTCCACAGAGGGCGTACACTGGTAGTGAACGTGCCATCCATGATAGCTTTGACGTCGAAAAATGATTTGTAAAAATCTTAATTCGAATAAAAAATTTTGACTTTGACTTTGACTTTGACTTATATGAAATGGATAAATTGGAGCCATACCCTTTTCAGGTCACTAATTCACCTCTGACTTGATTTGAGGACGAATCATCGTACAGGGAGCACCGGAAGAGCTAACGTTTCAACTTTCCTTCAAAAGAAAAAAGATGCTCCAGTTATTAGTATAACTGATCATGAGATGATGATAGTGATAATCAATACAGATTAGATTGGTTCTTCAAAATAAATATTCAAAATGTGTAAATACGTCTAGTAACTTGTGAGTTGCTAGTACCGCGCGCTTGTTTTAAAACGGCGAAAATATAATCTCCCCAGCAAATTAGTATAGGTTAGGTTTAGGTAGCCATACGCCGTGCGGTGACGGCAGAGTAGAATACATTTGTCACCAACCCCTACTCTTCCCGTGGGTGTCGTAAGAGGCGACTTAGGGACTACACATTGAACAGGGAACGGGCAGCAGCGCTCTCTGATACAGTAACCTTTTAATCTGCGATCTATAACCCGCCTGTCAAGCGTGCGATTATGGCAAAACCCTCCACTTAAGTGGAGGAGGCTCATAGTCCAGCAGTGGACTGTAACGGGCCGTTAATGTTGATTTATGAGCTAGCCATCATTCGTTTTTGCCTATGTTGAGGGCTGGATCCTTTTTGTTAAACTACGTCCAATAGTCTCTATACAAAAGGCCAGTCTAGTAGGTACGTTCTTCATTATCTTCGAGTCCTTTATTATTGACTCAATGTTGCAACCTGAACTCTGCTTACCCCGTAAGGGATGCAGTCATGACTGTCGTAACTGCATGTGGGTTAAGCAAACCTTTGATAAAGTTATCTTTAATGTAAAATTATAACGATAAATTACAATTTAGATTCCTGAAAAGGAATTAGGCTATAATTTATTTTCATACTTTTTAGTCTTGTTATCACTATTAATAAATTATCTATCTATATCACCCAAATATGGTAACTGTAATCTCTTTAAAAAATATACTACTACAATAATTTTGATTCTAATTATTTACTTATCGCCACGTCTGTCGCAGAACCGATGAGCGTTGGAGCAGACGGGTTCTCGAATGGAGACCGCGTCTCGGGAAACGTAGTGAGGGACGCCCCCCTGCCAGGTGGACTGATGACCTGAAGAAGGTCGCTGGTGGTGGCTGGATGAGGAAAGCGGGTGATTTTGTGATCGTGCGCTTTGGCGTACTTTTGGGGAGGCCTACGTCCAGCAGTGGACTGCAATAGGCTGATTGATTGATTGACTTATATTATATAATTTAGACGTAAGACGCTAAAGATCAAAAGTGCCAAAATGCGTATAAACAAGATTTTTACCGCCTCGCTCGTCTTTTTTTCATTAATGCGTCAAATCAGGTTACTAGATTTGACGAAACTAATTCAATTAAAGATTAACCTTTGTCTGTATGACAGACAGACAAACGTGCTTAGCTCTTCCGGTTCACGAAACGGTTAAACGTCTTCGCTTATGTAACACTCGCAATTTCAGACTTGATTTCTTTTTAGAACCGTAAATTGACAATTATAGCGGATAATAAAAACTTGATTAAGTCGAGTTGATTCCCAGATTAGCTGGCGTTGATTTATTTTTTAATTGTTAAAAATTGTGTGTACCAAGACTAACTTTTCAAATATACTTTGTTTTGTTCATAAAATAAATATGCTCACAGCGTTATTTTTTATTTCTTTTATTTGCTTGAATGGATTTATAAATACACAAACAGAAATCATGTCATGAAATAATATAAAGTAGAACAAAAAAATAATAAAATTAATTACGTTTCGTGCATATCAATTTCTTATCTATAGTGAATTATTTTATACCTTTCGAACCTTACAACGTGAAAAGTTAAAAAAAAAAAAAAACTATTTTTGACCAGTTACAGCTGGCCTGGCTTATAATATAAAAACTATGTTTGACCAGTTACAGCTGGCCTGGCTTATAATATAAAAAACTATGTTTGACCAGTTACAGCTGGCCTGGCTTATAATATAAAAACTATGTTTGACCAGTTACAGCTGGCCTGGCTTATAATATAATTAATGTATATATCGTGGCATTTACTTGTCTTGCAATAAATATTAAGTATACCAACTAACTTGTAGTTAGGTTACATGACTTCATCTAGATGGTAACAAATCTCATCAGCGTAACACTAGCCGACGGCTCTACATTTTCTCTAGAGAAACTATACAGGGTCGTTTAGGACGATTTATTATTATATCTCTACTGTTAAGCTGTGTCGTTTATTCTAAAGTCATTTTGACGTTTCCTGCCACTGTCACAGGATTTAAATTCCAGTGGTAAACTTGAAATGGTTGTGATTGTAAAATGTTTCATACCACAGTCAAATAAGTTTCGTAATCCCGTCTGTCCATCCAGATTGAGAAAAATGCGTTAAAAGTTTTTAAACAAAATAAATAAATGTGATGAGTGTATGTGTGATTGCGTGTGTGTGTGTGTGTGTGTGATGTATTATTTTCTACTTTTATATACTCAAACATATATATATGTATAATAATATATATAATATTAACTTTGCTAAGCCTCATTATTACTGCAGTACAGTTTCTCGGCGTACACGCCGCTCGTGACGCCGCGCCGGCCATTATCTGATGTGACGTAATGAAGATGCCATACTCCTTCCTAGTGCACGTAGCAAGCATTTTGTTAGGTTAGGTCAACTATTTTATCAAGGACTGTGTTATTTTTGACTAAAACAGAATAAAAATACCAGCAAAAGCTAATAAACACAAAGCCAAATGTAGAGATTATTTTTATGAAAAAAAAATCTCAAGTGGTCTGGATTTATTATTTTAAAAATCAAATCAAATAAAAAATGTATACCTTAACCTTATTTTAATCATGTGTTTAATCAAAATAAAAAATATTAAAAAAAAAATTGCGGCTGCTGCCTTGAGCTTGACTTAAAGCATTTACTTTTTATAGTTTTTTGAGAAACACGGTTATGCTTCAAAATCTACTCTATGCACCCCACGTTTTTCGTTTTAAGTCCTACAAGAGTACTACACCAATAAAAATCTCAATAAAAAATATTTTATACTTTTTAGTGCGTATAAACGTGTTAAAAAAATATTTTTTACTATATAATTATTTTGTGCTTTTTAGTCCAGCGTATTTAAATGTTGCAAGATAACATCACGTAGGACTAAATTGCTAAGACTAAAAATTCCAAGCATGCCGAGATTATGTTGTTACGATGAGATTACCTTCCGGCTCCATCATGAGACCCTGGATATCACGTATGACTAAAGATCTTGTCAAGACAAATCCAACGAGTCCAAACACGACAAGGTTGTGTTGTGCATTTTAGAAGTTCCTATGGCCATCTTCCAGCTCCATCATGAGACCCTGGGCATCACGTATAACTAAAGATCTTGTCAAGACAAATCCAATGAGTCCAAACACGACGACGTTGTGTTGTGCATTTTAGAAGTTCCTATGGCCACCTTCCGGCTCCATCATCAGACCATCTCCATGATATCATAATATTGCATTGTCATCGAGGTTACATAAGTGTACCAAATTTCAGCACAATCGAACGACAGCACGTGCTCCAAAAATGAGTTGCAAGATTCGGACCGAACAAACCCACAATCAAACAAACAGACAGACAAGAAAGCGAGTTAATAAAAACGTGATAAAAATATCATGTGGTTTTGGTTAACACCTTACTTTTTTTGCCATTTTATTTAAATTTTACACTGATGCTTGCAGGCTCTACTTTTGGCAATTTATTCTAAATATTTTCAATTTAGATCAATGAGCAAAAAAAAATAAAATTTCTTTTTAATAAGCACTTAGTCGTATACTTATTTAGGCAAGTTTAATAATCCTTCCATGCTTACTTTTCTTAATGTTTAAGTCAGTCATCATGACATAAATAAATAGGTACAATTTCATTTTTAGGTGTGATACAAAAAAATATATGCGTTCACGTATTCTTGCAATAAAAATTAGTTCTATTAGAAAGCTATCAACGTGACAATAAACAATGCAAGCGCAAAGCTGCGGGACGGTGCAAAATTACTTAACCGCGTAAGTTCTATTTCTGTGCGCGGTATGCCGGGGACTGATATGCGCATGACCGGACTGTACTAAGAACTAGACTCAGTTCAGTCCGCACGCCGCACCACCAAGCGCGGCCGCGCGCCGTCCGCGTCGCAGTCTCTAACACAGAAAAAAACAAAAACAAACGCGAATCGAGTGCGTTCGTCAACCAGCCAGCAAAAGTTCGGAATTCAAAAGTGACAGTGCTCTTTTTTTATTCATCATGAGGCGAAACGTGAAAATCCTGTTCCTTCTAGGAGCCGTTTGGATGCTTTTCCTATTTTTTTATATGCAACCTGATTCGACGCAGTCTAAGGTGAGTTGTGTTGATTGTATTTCTTTGTTTAATGTATTTTCTGGATTAATGCCAGCGCGAGGATTATTTCGCGTTGTTTGGTGGATATCAGCTGTTAGTTTATGACCTGCAAATTTGACCGGCTGCAGTGCGCATGCCCGACTACCCACGCGATGCGATAACTGCAATGACTGTTTCCAACTCCCCTATCGTAATATTTTACTAGACTGAGAAAGAAAAAATACTATTTATTACACAACGTGAATGGTGAATGAATGAAAAAATCGTTTAACGTTTTCTCGTTTACTGTTTCTGTTGCCTTGACCTCGTACGCAACAGAATTCCTCAGCTTCTTGAAGGAAAATGGCTTGCGAAATATAGTATTCAAGTCGTGAATATATTAAGTGACTAATTTTTATTTATCTTTAATATTTAATCACTTTTATTACAGATGGATATTTCCATTTTTAACACGTTTTTATTAATTCGCTTTCTTGTTATACTCACATTTCAGTTTATCTGCAAAACGATTTACTTTTTTAATCATTTTTTTTAGATTCAATGTGATTAAGTTTCTGAACTTAAATTTACCTCTAATAGACCTTATTAGAACTATAATATAATATCCTATTTTCCTAAACAAATATGCGACACGCTAAAATAAAAATATATACCTGCGTAACAATAAATTTAATTCACTTTGTTTCAAGCTTTAGGAAATAATACTTCTTCCGAGGTTCTATTTAACAAGTGTTCGAATAAATTAACTATTTTATATACCTATTTACGCTGTGTGGTGACGGCAGAGTAGAATACATTTGTCACCAACCCCTACTCTTCCCGTGGGTATCGTAAGAGGCGACTTAGGGACTACACATTGAACAGGGAACGGGCAGCAGCGCTCTCTGATACAGTAACCTTTTAATCATCTGCGATCTCCAACCCGCCTGCCAAACGTGGGCTTCTGGGCAAACTCGTTCCATCATCGACCACATCTCGTCCCTCGCAGACCTGATTGTGGTCAAGAGTAAGCCCATCAACTAGTAAAAAAAAAAACGTGGAGATTATGGCAAAACCCGCCACTCAATAGTCCAGCAGTGGACCGTAACGGGCCGTTGTTGATTTGATTTGATACCTACTTAGATTTCAAATAAAACTTAAGTACATATACAAATTATCAGAAGTTAATATCAATTCAATTTTAAAAGTTATTTTGTATGGTTATGAAATGGATAAACTGAAGCTCAGGCAATTAAGTAACGACGTAAGTGATCATTAATGTAAATGAGTTATTTTTGCTAACTGATAAGTCGTGTTGAAAAATTGTGCTTGATATTATTATAAATATAAACTAGTTTCTCTTATCGCTGGTTCGCGTGCAGTGGTGAGATTATCACAGATGTAAAAAAATGTCCTGGATGCTTGCTTTATTACTCTTGTGTAAAATATTATTAATTTTATTTATTGGTATTCGATGGTCAAGTCAAGAAGGAAAATCAACCGCAATTGAACCTAATTAATAGTTGGAGGATTCATACAAAACTGTCATAGTGGTAAAAAGTATACATGTTCATCAAAATAACATGAGTGTATTTTATGTTGCTGAATTGAACTAAGAATCCTTAGTGAATCAAAGTATTTTTATTTATTTATTTATTATTAGTGATACTTCACAGCACATAAACACATCTTAAATAAGTGACATTAAAATTATACATAGCCAATAACGAAGATCACATATTATATTTTATCAAGGGTAGGGAGAAATTTTTATTTTTTTTCTATTCGATACAAAGAAAGAAGAGAAAAAAGTGATTCTATATAAAATTCATAGTAATATATACATAGTAATATGTTTCGGGGTGTGGGGGGTAAGTATAAAGGTGTATGTGCTGTGTATGTGGAGGGTGATTGTGTAGTGAGTGTAAGGATGGAAGATAGGGAGAGTATATTTTGTATACACATCGATTGTGAGCTTAATTTACTAATATAATCTGACTCGCGATATTATAAACTTACGTAAAATTGTAAACTGCAGCCAACCAATAACAATCTAACGTATTATTTCTCGTTAGTTTATTGCAAACCGTCCCTGATTGGTCAGTTTTCAAAAAACACTATGGATACAGGACGAGCTTCCAAAACCGAAAAAATCAGGAACCCGGTTCACAATTTTACGGGTGATAAAACCCGACAGATTATGAACTCTGCAGCTTTGTTCACAATTTGACGATTTAACATCGACAGATTATAAACTAACGAAAAATAATACGTTAAATTGTAAATGGTTGGTTACAGTTCACAATTTTTCGTCAGTTTATAATATCGCGAGTCAGATTATAAACTAACGGTGTTCACAATCTGACGGTGACATATACATACATAATGTAACTGCATATTTTAGAGAAATGAAGCCTCTTCCACGAGATCTGTACATCTCTGTTAGCCTTGCACGGTGCACATTGCCGGATCGGAACCCGCTACCCACACCTTGCATTCGATTCACGCAACACCTTCACTTTTATCTATAAACCTTTTTTATTTATTTTGTTTACATCATCATCGCGTCATTAGAGCTTTGGGAATGTAAGCAAAGAGTGGGTTTATTTTATTTTTATTTATTAGGATATCCAACAGCTTAACAATATTACATTTAACATTTAGAATTAAGTATAGCACTTGTTCGCCAATCATAGGATACCACAGATAAAGCCATGTATGGAAATTATACAAAAGTTACTTATTACTACAATACAATACAAATATTCTTTATTGACACCAATCAAGATTACAAGAAAACATTTTTATAGTTAGTTGAGTCCATTAGGCGGCCTTATTGCTAAGGTAGCAATTTCTTCCAGGCAACCTTTGGTTAAGAAAAGCTGTAAAAAAGAGAAAGAGCAGAGCGGGTTGGTGGCTACTTTCCTATAATAAAGTACATACAAATATCAGTACTTAAAATACATAGAACGTTACATATAAGTTTACTAAAATAAAAAATAAATATATAAAAGATATATATTATATAGATAACGTATGAATATACTAATATATACTTATCACTATTTATATAGATGTGAGTGAAAGGAAAGAAATAAATATAATAATTGAATAATTAGGATGAGGAGACCGAGACTTTACTACATTAAAGTTAAGAAATAATTCCGAGAAAGAAACCAATTCCAAATAGCAAAGTGTCAATAAATGACAAACTAACACATAGGTAGATAGAACACCACTTTAAATAAAATAAAAGTAGTAAATGAAACTGTTGCATAATGAGGGGTATTAAAACACAAGTGTGTGTTTAAAACCCGAGCCGTAGGGTGTTAGGAAACACACTTCACAGTAATATCACACTAATATTATAAATGCGAAAATATATTTGGATGTTTAGATGTTTGGATGTTTTTTCCGCTTTCTCGCGGATTGTGAAGCTGTAAATTTTCATACAAAAAGCGATAACGTTTTTCACCCCTTAAAAGTTGTTTAATTTTCATAATTTTTGTATATTTTGTAGATATAATGAAAAACTAAGCTTTTACGTTTTTAATTTAAATAAATATTGTTTACGATAAAAGTTATTAGCAGCTAAATATCGCATTTTTTTATTTAAAAACTACCACGTATTTTTTTTTATTAAACTTAACTGAATTACTAAAAAAATGTATAAGCGTAGATTAAAGTATACTGAATCTAATGAGACCAAAATTGTCTCATTCCGTAACGGTTTAGGGGGGTAAAAAAGTTATCGCCCGAAACAATATTTAAAATGAAATAAAATAGTGAAATATATAGTAGTAAAAATATATAAGTAATAGTATAATAAATGTATAATTAATAAAAAAATAATATCTAATGATATAATAAATATATAATATAGTAAAAATAGTGAATAAAGTGAAATAGATAGCATTATTGAAAATACCTACTCGCGCCGCGTATCGGCACTTCCCTCTTAACTTCTGAACGAATTTGAATGAAATTTGTAATGGAGATAGTTTGTACCCTGGATTAATAAATAAGATACTTTTACGGGAAAAAGTCTTATTCCCACGGGAAAATCTTACATAACGCGGGCAGAAAGCTAGTTTTGAAATATTTTCAACAATTTTGGCTTAACTTTGCATGTAGTTGTAGGTATTTTAAATTTAAAAGTTAGTTTTCTCTTCCTTTTACGTCAATTTCCGTCCAATTCATTATAAATGTACAGTAATTTAGCATTACTTATAAATTATTCCGTAGCAATAACTACAATGTTGCAGTTACCATTGATAATCGCAAATAACATGTTGTTATTTGTTCAAGTTCATTTTTATTACCAGAGTTTTTTTTAAGTTTACACTAGCGATGGATGAAAGTATAACTTCAACTGTTACAATTACCGGCTACATATAGTCACCGAAAACCTACCCAGAATAGTAGCAGTATAAATTATAAACCAAGTAAAACTTTATATCGCGATACCTGTTAAATAAGTATTTAAGAATTGTTTTGATTTTAATCGAAATGCATAAATATATTTTAGACCACTTGCAATTTAGACCAACCACCCTTTAGACTGGCTATAAAATAGACAAAATAATATTTTAGACCACTTGCGATTTAGACGAGTTGCTGCTATAGACCTTTCACGTTTGCGACCGTTCGATACTAACTCTAAAATTGTACTATTCTATTTAACTAAACGTAACGTGACTAATCTTCAATGTAGAGTCTATTTCAAGCGTTTTATTTGAAAAATATATCTTAATTGGTATTTTGATGCGTAGGTACTTTATCGCATTGTTTTAGGGTCGGCCACACTTATCGACGGCGATCGACGGTATTGTGGTGATGGAGGTGTGAAATCAAAAGAGATAGATCTTTTGGTGAATAACAATTATTTATTGAAAAGTCTTTTATATTATAAAAGATCATGTTATGCAAGGGCTTTCATTATTACACTCAGTCAAAACAATATTCAAAACCGATATGTTTCGAAATCTTTTGAAAATACAATTCTGGAACAAAATAAAGCTGCCAGTGTGTATTTATCACATGCCAGCGTTTTTAAATAATAGAGTAAGGAGTATAGGTATTGCTATACCTAACAGACGGTGTGCCTATACAAAACGCGCGCGAAGTATGGAAATCCGTTCGCCGCGTCGTCGATGCGTGGCCCGACCCTTAACTTACTATTTCGGAATATTATAATTTATAAATTATAACTTGCCAATTTTTTTTACAATTTTACTGCAGTAAGAGTTTTTTTTTTCAATTTAAAACATTATGCGCATTTATTTAAAAAGAAGCTATCTATGTTTTGGTAATCGTGATTTTTGCAACTGACAACTAAAATGTATCTTTTTTCTCCCAGTACTATTTTCGTTGCAACAAACACAATATTTTGTAAAAATGTAAAATGTGTTCCACTAAATCCAATATTTTATTGACTTTATAGATTTAGTGGAACTTTATGGGGTCACAAATTCTTTTCCTGACCTAAAGGTTGGTTTACAACGGCGATGACATCATGACGCATTCCAAGTGTTGAATCTGTGAAACCTTATCTTGTTTACATAATTTTCCAACTAGGGGTCAACCTGTTGTGTTAAGGTTTCAAGTTGCGTGGTTTCAAACTAATAATAATTATCTACTTATAACTTAAAATAAAGTATTCTCAATAAGGACCTATAATTTTCACGCATAGTTAAACGAAAATGGCTCTGGTTCGTCAATTTAATTATCTAGTTTTTGTAAAAAACGTATCTTATTTTTTATATTTTGGTGTTTAAGCCAATTGTTTTTTTATCGCCTTTTAGAGCAGATGAAATCATAATGAATATAACCAACGTAAAAAAAACCGCTTAGAAACTCGGACCGAATTGGTTTCTGTAAGTACGTAACACTTGTTTTTATTATCTGATTAAAATAAGTTGTAAATCAATGCCGGATATTCTTCTCCACAGTGAGAGAGAGACACTAGTGTAGTGAACATGCCAACCATAGGAGTGAACGTGCCAAGTGCCAACCATAAACAAGTTTTCATTGTTTTTGGTAGTTGCTAGCTTTATTTTTATGTCAAAACATAAAAAAATAAGCAGTGTTATCTCGTTTTCCTATGTATTTGTTTTCTGTCCAGTTTATTGTGTACTTACAATAAATAATAATGTAATAACAATAATATGATTTTGTAATATCTCGATTCGAATATAAAAAAAATCTGTTTCTTCAATCATTTTTAGTGTTTTCGTTTTTGTTTTATTTTAAGTGTAATTCTATTCTATTCATTTTCTACCGACAAACCCTTTGAGTTAGTTTAGTATACATTAGTGTAATGTAGTGCAGTCAGTGCTTCCCGTAAAGTATAACGAACAAAGTGTCTTCCCCTTAATAGAAACAATAAGAAAAGTGTTGATGGACATCTAACATTTACGTAGCAATTTAAGTTAAAATTTAATTACTCATTAGTCTTTAGGCTAGATTGTAATATTTTTTTTGGATGTCTCAAAGGCAGGCCAAATGAAAAAAAAAAAGATTTTCTACCGCTGGCCTCCTTCAGATTATGCCATCTGTCCTTTAAACTTAAAACTTAAACTTACAAAAACAGATTTCTAATCTCAACCCATGGTAGCGATACATGGTAGCGATACATGGTAGCGATACATGGTAGCGATACATAGTAGCGATACATGGTAGCGATACATGGTAGCGATACAAGGTAGCGATACATGGTAGCGATATATGGTAGCGATACATGGTAGCGATACATGGTAGCGATACATGGTAGCGATACATGGTAGCGATACATGGTAGCGATACATGGTAGCGATACATGGTAGCGATACATGGTAGCGATACATGGTAGCGATACATGGTAGCGATACATGGTAGCGATACATGGTAGCGATACATGGTAGCGATACATGGTAGCGATACATGGTAGCGATACATGGTAGCGATACATGGTAGCAATACATGGTAGCGATATAATGTTGGAAATAAAAGAATACCGGATTTCAGAATCAGATTTTGGAGAGCTTTTTTTATTTATTTTTATCCTTTTCCTACTAACGTGGTAATATGCGAGCGTGAATCGTGGGTACACCCTGATGTTGAAGGCTCTTAACTTTATTTCTTGGCTGACAGCCAAGAACAGAACGACTGCTAACGAAATAGTCAATACGAGGAAGTTCTAAGTAACATTGGTACTGTAAGGTCCGCACTCCTTGCTGGTACTGGCCAGCGTTACGATGATTAATCTTTGAGACATGGTTATCATTCGGGAGATTAGCTTTTGATATTTCATGTAAAGAAAATGGTTTTGTCCCTAATATATTTATTACCTCAATCTTGCTTTTAATTATATAGGACTAACTGACCCGGCAGACATCGTCCTGCCATTTACCCTACAGCTATTCTACACCTACCCTACACCTATCCTACACCTACCCTACACTTACCCTACACCTACCCTACACCTACCCTACACCTACCCTACACCTATCCTACACCTACCTTACACCTACCCTACCCCATTCGGCATGTAGTTGTTTTTATCTATTTATAACGGTCCGGTCGCGCTATGTAAGATTTTCCCGTGGGAATAAGACTTTTCCCAGTAAAAAGTATCATATCAGGTTACAAACTATCTTCATTCCAAATTTCGTCCAAATCCGTCCAGTAGTTTAGGCGTGAAATCCAAACATCTAAACATCCAAACATCTGAACATCGAAATATATTTTCACATTTTATAATATCAGTGTGAGTGTGACTGTTTTGGAACGTAACCATTAATTTAAAATTCATAAAAAAATGTAAATGTATGTTTTTTTAATGTCACTTATTTAAGATATGTTTATGTGCTGTGAAGTGTCACTAATAATAAATAAATAAATAAATAAATAATTATATTGTTTATTTATTATTTATTACATTATATACAATAATTTCGATCGAAGTCACAGACAGCAGTAGTCATAACCTGCAATGAGGCTGCCTATCTGTATTATTTTATTATTTTATTTATTAGGTTACCAACAGAGTATACATTAAATACCACATAAACTATAACACAAATGAAAAGCTAAATGCTACTCCAGTTACAGGTAACGACGACATGCACGATGTAAGCAAACAGAAGAAAAACATATATATATATTATATATACTCATATACAGCACTAAAATCTATGTTGTAATTGCTAGTAACTAGAAAAATGTAAATTAAAGTTATATAAATTCAGACAAATATTATATAGTTAATAATAAACAGGAAAGAACAGCACACTAAAGGTAAATTTTTTCGATACACCTACGATTAACTGTAATGAAATTAAATTAAATTAGAGACTAGCGCATCGTGGAAGTACAAACAATTTAAATGAAACCAAAGAATCAGCGAATATGTCAATGTCTTTAGTTTTACTCAAAGAATTCATTAGCCGATTAAGTGGAGAGACTTTAATTTGATTAAGTGTACACTATTATTTGAACTGCATTTTTCTGTTTATTTCTTGTATGCAATATAGTATATTCTATTCTTAACGTTTCCAGCCTCCGTGGCCGTGTGGTCGAGATTTCGACGCCCATTACGAAGGTTCCGAGTTCGTTCCCGGTGGGGACACTGTCAAGCAAAAATCTCTTTGCGAGACTTTCCCCAGTTTGGTTAGGACATTACAGGCTGAACCACCTTATCGTCCGAAAAGAAAGATGAATCCGTGCTTCGGAAGGCACGTTAAGCCGTTGGTCCCGGCTACTATCTAGTCGTTACACGAGCCAAGTCTGTGGCCTTTGGCGGCTCTATAAGACTGACACCAGGGCTGTGACCAGGGTTTGTGAGGTCGGTTGTCGACCCTACAATCCACACGATGATGGATGATGATGGTTTAGTGCCTAATAGTCGTACGTTCATAAGTTGTTGTTCCTGGCTATAAATAAATAAATCTCTGCACTCCGCAGATAAATTCACACGCTAGAGGCAAATAAGGTTATCTACTGTTTACACTGGCTAACGTGAAATATCTTATCATTACGACACACCACACTGATAATAGGGTCTTTGACCCGCTTTGAGATTATATAGACCTCTAGGTGTTTTAGTAATCTCACTCATTCACAAGATGCAATACAGGTTAAAAAGAAAATTTAAAGAATCTGGGTTTTAGTAATATGGACTTATAATTGAAATGCCAAATTAAGATGACTGCTTTAAGGAAGACATTCTTCAGAAACAAACATTTGGAGAAGGATAAGAAGAAAAGATATTACGTTTATTTGACGCTCGTATATAAATGACTCTAATACAGAGTCCGCACATCATGTAGTAAACTCAACCAAAAAAAAAAAACTAAAAGATGTTACTTCCAAAAGTAAATAGGGGATTTTCATTCATCCAAGGAAAACACCGTGAGGGAACTTGCACACTTTTGAGAAGAGATTCAAAGGTTGTGTGTGAAGTCGACCAACCCGCACTGGGTCAGCGTGGACGTTTAAGGCCTGATCGCCCTAATTCAGGATAGGTTCGAGCCTCTCCGGGACGTATAATATGAGCTGTTGATGATTATATTATGATGACCTGACGCTATGCGTTTTAACGATTTTGTTTCAAGGAACGCGCTTTGGAAGATGGGGATCTTTGAATAAAACATAAAACCAATTAAAGATTATTATGGATTCTTGCTCAGTCCAATTAGGAGGACAACATTGACCTTAAGGACTCTACACATTCAAGCCGCCGTCAGTCGGCAACACAACCCGGCGACCTTTGTCGACGGGGCGACAAAATGTTACAAGAATTATGACAGCGACATGTGTGTGTACGCACGTGCTTCTCTGCTTTTGTTTAGTCATTGTCAAAGACGATGAAAAATTTGTGTCCTCTTAGTAAAACCATAAAAATAGTGTAATTTTAAACACTTTTAGGTTTTCGCGGTTTTTTTACCAAAATCGTGGTAATGAGCCGGTAAATATGTGTGTTACTATTTGCTACTGTCAAAAAAAATGATGATTTTGTGATGCCGTCCCCTGGGGCGTCCTGATGCCGCCGCCCCCGAAATTATCTGACAATTGACGTGACATGAAGTCGCCGACATGAAAGCCGCCGGGTTGTGTCAGCGGGCCTCCGGCCTTTACGTTTGCACTTTCTGACATGAATAGGGCCAAGATAGGAGCTCGGATATGAGTATGTGTTGATCCTCTGTAAGATGGCGCAAAATGCATAATTTTATGCACCATAAGCCTCTAAACTTAATCTTCCATGTGATGGGATTTAGGGGAGGCATATTATTAAGTTCTGCAGTAAACTTTTTTACAAAACAAACCTTAAACATTACCTACCAACTTGATTGAGTACCTAAAATATAAAACTTCAAATCAGCATTCTTACTTATGGGTGCCGCCGGTACAATTTATCGATAGTATAATAAGACCACTATAATTATAAACTTCGATATACGGCTACGGGAACAACGGAACTACACGTAAAAAAAGTTAAAAAGGAATATAATAATGTTACAATCATTTCAACCCAAATTCTGGACATTGTAAAGAAAGTAAGTTTTATATCTTTATAAGTATCCAATTGAGTAATTCTCAGTTAAGTCACGCAATCTGAGCTCAAGTTGGCAGGGTCAACAAAATGACACAATTCCTTTGCGTCTTTCGAATATCGGACTTCACTTCCCATACAAACTGTTCAATCAGCTGACACTCGTAGTATGGAGACTTCAAAAATATTTATCATATTTATGTCGCTGTTTAGGGTTGGTACCCATGTTTTGTTACGTACCCTGTATATCGTCATCATCAACAGCCTGTATGATCGTACGTCCCCCATCCTGTATACCGGCCACGTCTGTGGCAGAACCGATGAGTGTTGGAGCAACTGGGTTCTCGAATGGAGACCACGTCTCGGGAAACGTACGTAAATTACTTTTACGTAGCCTGTAATTTTTCCACTGCTGGGCAAAGGCCTTCCATCTATTTTTCCATCGTTCACGGTCTTTAGCTTCCACCTGCCACTCTATCAGAAACGTGTCCAGGTCTTCTCACCAACGTCTCCGAGGTCTACTTCGTCGGCGGCCATTGTCTGGCAACCAATCTGTGGACAGCATCGCCCATCTATCAGGATGCATACGAGCAGCATGCCCTGCCCAATCCCGCTTCAGCCGCGCGGATTCATCCCGACTCCTTTATGCCAGTTTTGGAGCTCCAGATATATTTTCTTTGTTTTTATTTTATAATCCCTCTACACTTTACATGCAGCTAACACGTGTAATAATTGTTTTCATTTTGCGTGAGTTGTTTCGAATTGAGTCATTTGTCTGTAACTACATTTAGTACTTACCTGACCTACAGCAACAAGAATGTTATGTAATATAGTATACATTCCCAGGGAAGAGGCTGATATCCCACAACACAGGGAATCCTAGTGTGGGTATCAGTGCGCAACCTGGCTTATTGTCACTTTAATTGCCAATAAAGATTTTTGTATTTTTTTTATTTATATTTTTTATATTTTTTTTATAACATTAAAGGTTCTAGCTATATGTCTTCTTGCTGAGTCTCCTGATAACTACATAATTCATCTTTGTACTTACTTTAACTACCTTTCTAGCATTCCAAGCGACTCTTTTAAAGATATCCGAGTAGGCTTACATCGTATTCGGGCTTTTTAAAATATTTACGAACACTTCGTATGTTGCGATCGAATATTCGTACCACGTGACACAATATTCGTTCGTCGTGGATGTTTTTTTTTATATATAAAGAAGTTTATATACTTTAGCTGTATGTAATCGCATCGTAGAGAATATAGGCTTGATCAAACATATCTGTGTAAAAGATTCTGTTTGATAACATAGTGATGTTATCAAACAGAATAATTTAAAAATAGTCCATTACTTTCACAGCTTTGATGTATTTATCAACGAATTATATATATCGTTGGTATTTATATATATTTGTTCGGCACACAAGTAATTAAGGTTAAGTACACACTTTCTTGTTTCAATATAAAATCAATACATTTTCAGTTGTGAAGAGCGTCGGTGGTGTAGTGGGCAGGGCCGCTGCCTCCCGTCCGTCCGGGTTCGATCCCCACCATATACCAAAGCGAAAGAAATACAAAGGTTGTGTGTGAAGTCGACTAATCCGCACTGGGCCAGCGTGGGTAGGCTCGAGCCTCGGTGGGGACGAGTGTGAGCTGTTGATGGTGCTTGCTGTTTCTGTGCTGTAGATTTCACAGTATAGGTTAGTCACAGAGTCTATGTTAGTTACCTACGATGTAATATATTATTATTACTAGCTTTTGCCCGTTAAAAGTATCCTATGTGTTAATCCAGGTACCAAACTATCCTCATTCCAAATTTCGTCAAAATCCGTCTAGTAGTTTAGGCGGGAAAGCGGAACAAACATCCAAAATTCCAAACATATTTTCACATTTTATGATATAATTTGGTATTTAATCAATAAAATATCTCGTCATTACCCAAAACATATCAACGGAAAAATATCCACTGCTAGACAATATAGGGAACAATAGGAAAAATTCCTTATGTTACTAAATAACAAAAATATTATTAATGTAAAAGTATGTTTGGATATTTAGATGTTTGTTCCGTCTTCACGCCTAAAGTACTAGACGGATTTGAATAAAATTTAGAACGGAGATAGTACGTTTCTTTTTACGGGAAAAACTTATATTTCCACGGTAAAATCTTACTTAACGCGAGCTTCAATAGTAATTTGATGTTTAGCCTCGAAGTACGCCAGACTATTATTTAGAAGTCAAGGAATACACAAATTCTTTTGATATGAGTCACCCATTGACAAGTTTTCACCTAGCGACAATTTTGGCAATACAGGTCAGTAGGCTTTCCTATTTGCTTTGGAAATTTTCATAATACTGTTGAATTTAGGTTTTAACTAAATAATAATAAATGTCGTCGAACATTTCTCTTTAAAGTGAACTGCTACAGTTTCCCCAATAAATCATACATGAATAAAACAATTTTGAAAATATGTTTTTGTAATTCGCTTCCAATGGTTGCCTGAAAGAGATTGTTACTTTAGCAATAAGGCTGCCTGCCTGTTGAATTTATTGTAATTTTATATTTTGTATATAATGTTTAGCCGTGCGGTGACGGCAGAGTAGAATACATTTGTCACCAAACCCTACTCTTCCCGTGGGTGTCGTAAGAGGCGACTACACATTGAACAGGTAACATACAGTAACCTTTTAATCTGCGATCTCCAACCCGCCTGCCAAGCGTGGAGATTATGGCAAAACCCGAGGGTCATAGTCCAGCAGTGGACTGTTAACGGGCCGTTGATGATATAATGTTTGGTTTATCTATGATGTCAATAAAGAACATAATATAATATATAATAGACAGTTTTTTAATGATCTGCTTGGACTATGTACCTATAATTACAATAATGAGAATCAATTAATACAAACGTATAAACTTTGTATTTTTTTCTTTGGGTGGGATGATAAGTCTAAACTCTAAAAACACCGCACTTAAAACTAAAAAGCAGATACGCCTTTAATGGTAATCTATTTATAACCTATTTATAACGTAATTCGTTCCTCTTCTATTTCATTGCTTAGAAAACGTAAAAGTATAAAATGATCGAAATTTTGCGGTCACACACAATCGTAGCTCAGTGAACCATCGTCTACGGTTCAATGGTTATTCGATCCGTTGCATAAGATCTTTCTGTTTGCTTTTAATTTCATCCGACGTGCTCTAGTTACTTGAGTTGATTGTTTTACAGTTAATCTTCTGTGTAAACTGTTTTCTGTTTTTCTATTGCTTTGATTGATTGTTTTATACTTGTTTTTTTTATACTGACATCTGCCCCAAACCGTCTTAAACCCAAATGTGCCTTTTTGTATTATGAAATTTCCTTGTCACGACCACATACGATATTATGAGATTGATTGCAGTACATATTGATAAAAAATGTGTACTTTTATATACTCTATAGTTATCATAAAGTATGTTCTTTTAATTTTAAAATTACGATGATTTTAACTAATTATCAGCGGTAAGAGAAGCGACTACAACTATTTTGTGTTAAAATATATTTTTCCCAGCTTCTTATCGCATCATTAGGGCCCACTTGATCTTATCAAACTCAACCTACATCATAATACTCGTTAATCTGACATGGGACGAGTTGACCACTATCAGATTTTCATAGGGGGAAACTGTTCCTAGTTCTAATTCGACGCGGACGCCCCTAACCAACGAATTAACGAATTATATATAGCCAAGAAACGTAACTACGCTTCAAACTTGACTCCACCAAATGAATATCATAAAAGCAAAACTATAACATACCACACTCGAATACGCGGTACAATAATGTTTGATATGACTCGGTTTGTAAGAACGTCGAAATTAAGCTTCAATGTACAACAGCGACATCATCTGCCTGTCTGTCGTGTTCGTCGTCTGTCAAAATTAATTAGGTGCTATGTTTTAGCGGGCTTTGCTAGGCGGTTACTCTTCTAGACTATTGTAGTTTGTTGCCCCAAACCCAAAATTTCGAAAACTACCCACAGACAGCCAGTACTCTAAAATTTTTCAGTTTTTTTCCCAAATCTCAAAAGTAGGTCGAAGCGGTTAGCGCTAGTTCACGTTCGGTACTCAATCTCAAATTGTGTGCAAGTGAGGTAACGCAGCTCATGCAAGTGATTAACTTTGCAAAAAGCGTTGCGGTTGGCCCGCATCCGGCTTATGCAACCCACTGTGCATCCGTAGTATTGCTGAAATAAGCCTTTTCTATTGAAACCATTTTTAATAAAATAGAATTGAGTATACCTACTTTATTGCATACAAGAAATACATGACAGAAATACATACAAGAAGTATATTATGTAGGGAGTCCATCATCTGTACAAATCTCTTCTTAGTCGGACACTCTTGTCAGAGTGGTCGTGGTTGCGCTGACGAGGTACACGGTGGGGTGTTCGGTGGGTCGATATCTTTTCCGAGGGTTGCTCTCCTGGCTATGTGTGCTTCCATTTCTGACGGTTAGAGGCGTCGCGAATACACTGGACCATGGTGGACTCAGTAGCCTTTGTGATGGCGTCTATCCAACGTGTTGGCGATCGACCGCGTGCTCTCTTGCCTTCCACCTGGCCCTGAACCACCAGTCTCTCCATGGAGTTCTCATTTCTAGAGACGTGACCAAAAAACTTCAGTATTTGTAGTTGCACAGTTGACGATAATTTGTCTTTAACACAAAGCTCTTTGAGGATGGATACATTGGTGTGAAATGCCGTCCACGGGATCTTTAGGAGGCTTCTCCAGCACCACATCTCTAATGCATTGATTTTACGGTGATCCTGCAGTTTCAGAGACCAAGTTTCGGCTCCATATAGAAAGATTGGAAACACAAGGCACTTCATAATCTTAGTCTTCTTGGTAATCCTCCTGTCCTTCCAAATCTTTCCCAGTCGTTCCACTGCAGACCTGGTGATGGCGCACCGTCGTCTGGCCTCGTCGCTACATCTGTACAAATACAAGGTAGCAATTTTTGCCAGTGTGTCCTTTTCCGATCACGATACCGAAAATTTGACCCGCTCTTAAATGAACAATATTATGACGATTTTCTGTGCTTCGGAAAGCAAGTAGATACAGGTAGGCCACCCCCATTCATAGCCACTTGAAAAAAAGGCTGTGTATCAATCATGTGCAAATTTTAACAAAGTCAGTCAAGCAAATATAAACTGAGACCTATTTTACGCAAATTAGCCTGATCTTTTCAACCTGGGTAAGATGTTAGCTCACAGTCTTGAGAGCGAATACTCTTAGAATTCTTAGGAAATAACGTGGTTTTTTTGCTTAACATTCAGTAGTAATAATAACAATAATTCATTTATTCCACTTACCACATAGGATACATAACAATACATACATCAGTTAAATTAAATCTATACTAATATTATAAAGAGGAAACCTTTGTATTTTTGTATGTTTGTAACAAATAAACTCAAAAACTAACCTAACCGAACAGATTTTACTATTAGAAAGCTAAATTATCCCTGAGTAACATAGGCTACTTTTTACCACGGGAAATGTGATTTTCCCACGGGAAAATTCAAAAATAAAGCGGGCGTAGCTGCTGGCTGGCCGCTAGTAGAAATATTATTCTATAGGTAGAAAATTTAGAGTGGCTAAAGAAGTAGTATCAAAATAAAGAAAACCCTGCCCTTAAACTAGGTCAAACCTGTGTCAGTAAGTAAAATATGGCATAACGTGACGGATTCTCACTGTCGTGCTCTAATGTTTAAGTTCGTCCGTCCTTTTCGCCAAGATTAAAAAGGGACAGGAAATGGCCATGCTAATATCAAAGCTGTCAAACATCCAATTTGAACGTTATGGATTTGATTGCACAATTTTAAAGAACACGTAAACATGCAAAATTATTTTTATTTATCTGATGGCTTCGCCCTTAATTAGGTTACCATTCATTCAAAATAATATCATTCGATCATCTGAATTAAATCACTTCTCTTTCATTGGTCATGACAGTGTATATGTGTGTTTGTGTGTGTGTGTGTGGCGACGTCTGTTGTAGAGCCGATGAGCATTGGAGCAGACGGGTTCTTGAATGGAGACCACGTCTCGGGAAACGTAGTGTGGGACGCCCCCCTGCCAGGTGGACTGATGACCTGAGGAAGGTCGCTGGTGGTGGCTGGATGAGGAAAGCGGGTGATCGTGCGCTTTGGCGTGCCCTTGGAGAGGCCTACCTCCAGCAGTGGACTGCAATAGGCTGATGGATTGATTGAATGTGAATCGGTACGAATGTTATCCTTATTGAGGCATCGCAGATTGTGAATTGTAGAGCGTCTGTGGAGTTTTTGGATTATCAAGTTTTTCAAAGTGTTTTGTCCCACCGGGATCCAAACCCAGAGCCTTCGGAACGAGAGCTGAATGCTCCGCTCGGAAATAATTAACACCTAATTAAACACCAGGTCGCTATCTGCAATAATTCATTACTAAGTAGTGCGGCCCAGCGCGGCTTAACTACTTGGTGGTAGTATGATCGAAACCTAACGAAGCCCGCTAATTAGTATTCCGTTCGCGAGGATCCTAAATTCCAATTATTTTAGGGCCCCTACAGTCTCTCTTTGGTGTAACAGTGACACCATTTTATTAGGCCAGTGTAATTATCTACAGTTACATTAAGTATTAAACAAAGGTATTTTGGGAGAATCCAGTTGTAAAGTGCTAACATAAGTACTCGTACGTATATAGAAAAGTAAAAAAAAATACTAGCATGTAGGTACTCTATGGTCTAACGGTCAAAGATCTGATATTGGTAAAAATTAATGAAATATACTTTATTGTATGCACACAAACAAAAGAAATAGTATTTAAAACATTTAAAATTGTAAAGCTGGCGGTCTTATTGCTAATTTTGCAATGCGACCGGGTTAAATGCAAACCAAAATAAATAGCATATAATATAACTAGTATGTAGATTTTGTGGTTTTATTAAACTCCGTACTTCGGAAGCCATATTGGTCTCTATATTAGCAACGGAAGTAGATGAATCGATTCCAACGCCTGATACCTGATGAATGAAACAAAAGAATGATTTTTTTATTATCTATAGTATTTTATTAATTTTAGTTTTGACATTAAGTTTTCTTTTTGGGTAAGTTTACTATACAATGTGAGTACTCTATAGAAAAACTCACCAGAGAAAAGACACATGCGTCGCATCTCTTGCGTTTCTTTTTTGAAGTAATTATAAAAAGGTTGTCTCCCAAAGTGTTTGTTATATATAATCAGCTTTTGACTATGCGAAAACAAAGGCTCTTTGAAGTTTGCTAATTAAAATCATCAAAAATTTCAAGATCCTTTACACAAGAGGGGAAAATAAAGGTACAAAATTAAGGAAATTGATGGAGAAACCTGTTCTATCTCTTTTTGAAAAGACACAAGAGCACGATCCACTTCTAGCCGCGTGATGTGTAGCTGGTGAGTTTGTCTGCCTTCCAAGCCAAGAGCTTTGGAGTCGATCAAAAATTTTGAATGATTCATTTAAATGTCCGTACTGTGACAGATAGAAAATCAGATATAGTGAATTTCTTTTTTTTTCTTACTTCATCCTTGTCGTTTTTAAACTAGCTTCAACCTTTCCCTTCTTTGACCTTTCAAACTGACAGTCAGTGCCTCCTTTTAGGTACAGACGTAAAAGTATATTTTAAGGAAATAAAAAAGTAAAAGTAAAGTAACGTATTAAATCAAGTTAAATACATAAACTATAGTTACACCTTCCTACACTCTAAGCCGTTAAAAAGCTATAAAGCGGTCGTAAACAGACGGAACATTCACTATCAGGATCTGAGGGCAAATAAACCGAGTTTGTTTTATGCAATACTTACGCAATTTTATTTCAACTCAATTACTTCGGAGTTAAATTGAAAGTGAACTCATTGCTTAAATTATCGTTTAACTCTGCGACTGCGCAGAACGCGCCTTTCGTGTCAAGCGAATGTGGAACTTTTTCGAATGCCTCAATAAATCTACAACTTGTTTTATAAACTTGTCTAAAACAAATAAACATTATAATAAATTACGGAAAAGGAAAACATGAACTGACTATAATATTTTATTCAAAAAGGGAACGCAAAGGATGCGACGACTGTGGAGTTTCTTCGTTAAACTCTTCTCCACAGATTCCGCCATATTGTGTTAGTGAACTAAGTAACCCAAAAAAATACCTTGACGAATCAAAGTGATGTAATAACATCCTATGAAAATAAATAATATTTGATTTGATTTGATTCGTGAGGAAACCTGCACACTCCCGCGAAGAAATTGAAAGGCTATGTGCGAAGTCGCCCAACACGCACTGGGCCAGCGTGGTCGACTAAGACCTGATCATCGTAGGCTCAAACCCCTCGGTGGGGACGTTTGCGATCCTGTGCTGATGATATATCAAACAATCGATTAATTGATTGCTAATTTATAAAATTATTGGCTAAATTGGCTGATTTAGTACTAGTAATTAAGCGATTAATTTTCAACAAAAAAGATTATTGTAAGATTTGAAATGAAAAACGTTGAGGTGCATGCAATTAGTAAGGAGTAGTTAGCGAGAAGATTTTTTAAAACTTATACAACAGAGTAAAATTATATCACACGTTTTTAGTTTTATAAAGCTTTTAATAAATTAAGTCCATTATAAAAATGTGGTACCTAGCTAATTTTCTAGAGATATTTTAATTGTGATATCAAATCAGTTACAGTCCACTGCTGGACTATGCGCCTCCTCCACTTAAGTGGAGGGTTTTGCCATAATCTCCACGCTTGGCAGGCGGGTTGGAGATCGCAGATTAAAAGATTACTGTATCAGAGAGCCTGCTGCCTGTTCCCTGTTAAATGTGTAGTCCCTAAGTCGCCTCTTACGACACCCACGGGAAGAGTAGGGGTTGGTGACAAATGTATTCTACTCTGCCGTCACCGCACGGCGTGATATTAATATTATATATTAAAGATATTTTTATTTTGTACCTTCCGCAGCACAGCTAGGGTGTTAATTTAAAAGCTATAAAGTTAATAATAGAATGAGATTGCTTTCAAGACAAGATCGTTGGCAACTAAGAACGTCTTTACATATTAACACGATCACTTATGTAATGAGCTTTTGTTACTTTCAAATGATTAGGTTGTAATCTATTTTATTGGGCACATAAATTTACAGAATGGCTCATTAAGTAACAAATAATCAATGATTCAATTTAATGGCCCAATTCAAATTAAATATATTATTAATAACAAAATGTACCATGGTGGTTTGCTTGTTCAGAATATACAACGTGTAAAATAAAAAAAAAACGCAAAACCTCTCGGGTGGAAACCTAGCCCAAATCGCGTTTTTTTTTTTATATTCGTACAATCTTAGTTAGTTAGTTTAAAAATTATTGTTTTAATTGCGATTTCTAAAAGTTCTAGCACAAAAGTTGTTCAGTTTCAAGGGCGGAAGGGCAAAATGGCTATGAAACGAACAGCCACAGTCGTAGATTTGATTGACAACAATAATATGAAATATTTCCATTTCCTATGTCAAATCGTCAAATGTAAACAAAGTTTGTAACAAGATTTTTGTAAAAACTTAGATTATTTGTTAAAGAGGTGACGTCACAAAAGTCAAATGAATCACTAGGTTTTTGGATCTTTTACCGTAATCTTTAACTTTTTTCGTTAAAAGTACGAAAATATATTGTAAAACCATAAAACTTGGCAATGGTTATCGTATTCTTATATACCCCATAGTCATAGTATGTCAATTTAAAAATAGATAAATATTTTGATACTAAAGTTGTTTTAAAATCGATTAAACACAAGCGCGGACGCCGCCGTCTCAAACAACAGCCACTTTCCATTGCGCTGTCGGTTAAAAACCACTGTTTATTGAAACTACTTTCGAGTAACTGCACCGACATCATCTAATAATGGCTTCACTATCGAAAGCATGCGCCAGCGCAGCGCACAAATGGATGAAAGTGTGGAAAACGGGTTGTCACAGTATAACCCCCGCTGTGAACTTAAATTTCACTCTAATTAAAATTTTCCCATTGATAATCTACCGTTATTGTGGAAAGTTGTACTGGTACAAAGAATAGATTTAAAAAAATATTTTTGAGTAGCTCCTGATTGCGACTCAATTAAATATTTCGCTGAAATTTGACATGAGTGTAAACTAAAACTCGGCCAAGTGCGAATCTTTATAAAACATACTCGTACAAGATTTAACACATTGTACTTTTTCAAGATCACCTTTCTTGTATGGAGCCACCTTTAAATTTTAACCTTTTAATTATTTGTAGCGGCAGTATCAATACATTACAATTTGGAGTAGACTTTTGAGATTTGGTTTCAAGTTAGAGCAGACGGGTTCTCGAATGGAGACGGCGTAGTGTGGGACGCCCCCCTGCCAGGTGGACTGATGACCTGAGGAAGGTCGCTGGTGGTGTCTGGATTAGGAAAGCGGGTGATCGTGCGCTTTGGCATACCCAAGGGGAGGCACACGTCCAGCTGCAGTGGACTGCAATAGGCTTATTGATTGATCATTACACATTGAACAGAACAGCAGCGGATAGATTCCCGTTAGCATCCTTTAGGTACGAAGCCCTAAAAACTAATTATTATAAAGTTTTCGAGTGGTACGTAGTACGGTAAAAATAAAATTAAAGAAAAAAAACCTTTTTTAAAAACAAGCTTTTATTATTTGTTAAGAAAATGAACTAAAAAGTTAAAAATAAATTAACTCTAATTAGAAGTATAACACTTTATAAGTTCATTGTAACCTTTAACGATAATTAAGCTTCTTTGTCTACGACAAAATAATTCCATATCGTAATCATATATTTTTAACACCAAAACTTTATACCTTAATTATTAAATCTTCCCGTTTTTATTACAGTCCCAATTTTATAAATAAAAAAGCGTGTTACATTGTGATAGCTTAATTATACCATCAAAATGTAACACGCTTTTATTATTTATAAAATTGAGACTGTAATAAAAACGGGAAGATTTAATAATTAAGGTGTAAAGTTTTGGTGTTAAAAATATATGATTACGATATGGAATTATTTTGTCTTAGACAAAGAAGCTTAATTATCGTTAAAGGTTACAATGAACTTATAAAGTGTTATACTTCTAATTAGAGTTAATTTATTTTTAACTTTTTAGTTCATTTTCTTAACAAATAATAAAAGCTTGTTTTTAAATAAGGTTTTTTTTCTTTAATTTTATTTTTATTAACTTTTTAGTATGTTTAATTCGAGATTTACTACGACGTAGTTAGTAGCGCGTAGCAGCGTTTTTCCGTTATGTAGTCCGTAGTACGTTCACATAATAATGTGCTGCTTTGAGCACTTAAAGTTTATGTATTTTATTTATATTTAAATATTTCCTTTTTTTGTTTGTAGTAGGGTAAACTAATGTTTAAATTAGTTATGTAATCACAAGTTAGTTATTTGTAACATTTCTCATTCTATCCATTTCTTTACATTACAAGGTTTCTTCGAAGTCAACTTGGAGCAGTCAAGTTCTTCGATTCGAAGTCCTGCTAAAGACTTAACTCTGCTTAAAGCCACATAAGCTTGACCAGCAGCAAATAATTTAGAGCCTAGATAAATAACAGCATGATCTACAGTAGTTCCCTGCATTTTGTGCACAGTTGAAGCCCAAGACAAGACAATCGGAAGCATTCTTCTTTCAGCTGTGCCGTAATTAAATTTAGCAGGAAATTGAATTGATTTAGGCTGTATTATGTGAATGCCATCCTTGCCGAGGTCCATTGTAGAGGGATAAGGGCTTCAGTACAACAGGGTTCGCCCTGGTACCCTGAGGCGCAACGTTAGCGATATGAAATGTTTATACACTCTCATACCATTCAGCCCTCGGCACGTGCTCACCTTGGCATTGGGGCATCCATCTAATCAATCAGACAATAATATAATAATCCACATTCATAACAAACGGAACGAACTTTTTCCCAAATCTGTTGGAGTTGCATATTCACGCCAACTAAGATGCTCGTCAAAACGAATCAAATGAGCGCAAACTCGATCGGGTTGCGTCGTTTAATTACGGAGTTCCTATGACCACCTTCCAGCTCCATCATCAGACCCTGGTTACCATATAGTATCAAAGTACTCGACAAGACGAATCAAATGGGCCTAAACTCGATGGAGTTGCGTCGTTCCGGAGTTCCTATGGCCACCTTCCAGCTCCATCATCAGACCCTGGTTACCATGTAGTATCAAAGTACTCGTCAAGACAAATCAAATGGGCCCAAACTCGGTGGGGTTGCGTCGTTTAATTACGGAGTTCTTATGGCCACCTTCTAGCTCCATCATCGAGTCTGATTTAGTATCAAAGTATTCGTCAATACCAATCCAACAAGCCCAAACACGACTATGTTATGTTGTGTATTTGTGGAGTTCCTGTGACCACCTTCCAGCTCCATCATGAGACCCTGGACATCACGTAGGACTGAAGATCTAGTCAAGACAAATCCAACAAGCCCAAACATGACTAAGTTATGTTGTGTATTTGTGGAGTTCCTGTGGCCACCTTCCGGCTCCATCATGAGACCCTGAACATCACGTATGACTAAAGGTCTTGTTAAGACAAAACCAACAAGCCCAAACACGACTAGGTTGTGTTGTGTATTTAAGGAGTTCCTGTGGCCATCTTCCGGCTCCATCATGAGACCCTGGATATCACGTATGGCTAAAGATCTTGTTAAGACAAATCTAACGAGCCCAAACACGACTAGGTTGTGTTCTGTATTAGAGGAGTTCCTATGGCCACCTTCCGTCTCCATCATCAGACCAGCTCCAAGGTACCATAATATTGCATTGTCATCCGATTTATACATGAATGCAAAATTTCAGCTCAATCGGAAACTGGAAAGTGGATCAAATTTAACTTGCAAGATTTGATTACAGACAGACAGACAGACAACGGGACAGGTGAAACTAAATAAAAGCTTGTAAAAAGCAGCGTGCGCAGGCCTCTGCACAAGTTAGACCCTTGTAGGTTAGGTCGAGATGATGGTGATACCGAAGGACTTTTAATTATTTATTTATTTTATTTATTTACGATTTATTGTACACAAGTAAATTACAAAACATAAAACATGAAGAAAGACGACACAACAGGTACTACTTATTTCTAAAGAAATATCTTCCAGCAGACCTATCGGAAGAGACAAGATATATAAAGATATGCAGATAAGACGTGCACAATAACTTTATATAAATCTACTTAAATTATACCAAACCAATTTACAAAACAATATAATATAATAATTAAATATAAATATATAGAATACCTAACCTATGCCTACCTATAAAAACATACTTTTAATATATACATACACCTACTTATATAAATATAAACAAATAAATAAATAACCTACAGTTAATTAGAGAGGGACAGATAATACTCCTTGACTCGTTTCTTAAACACAGTACTTGGTGTATTTGACAAAAGTGCAACATATTCGATGTGATTATTCGTACATTTTTGTTTTATAAATTGATCATTTAAACATAATCTCACGCGATTTCTATCTAAACCTATTATTACATTGGTTAGTTGTTTTTTTGCTATGAGACACTGAAAGCTACGTGCAAGCGCATGGGAATCGGGCTAACCGCAAAAAGACCCTGTATTGTTCCGTAACGTTGCTAATGGTTTGTTTCGTGTGACATTGGTTTAGAAATCTATTCAATTAGTACACGATAATTAAGATTAGTTCTAATTCTTAGTTTTACAAAAGCTATATTTTTTATGGCGTAGATAGTTGCCATTTAACAAGATAAGAATGGCTGCCCCATATCTTCCCGTGAGTGTGGTACTCCTTGTAAGCGTAGTCACACACATTCACACACACAGCTCTGCTCATATATTTAGGAATAATAATATGTTTTTTTTAGACAAAGCTCGATACGTGGTTTTCAAATATTCCCTTGGGAATTTCTAACAAACCAACCTTTGAATTAGGTACCTTATAGTTATATTCAACATCAACGGCCCGTTACAGTCCACTGCTGGACTCTGAGTCTCCTCCACTTAAGTGGAGGGTTTTGCCATAATCTCCACGCTTGGCAGGCGGGTTGGAGATCGCAGATTAAAAGGTTACTGTATCAGAGAGCGCTGCTGCCCGTTCCCTGTTCAATGTGTAGTCCCTAAGTCGCCTCTTACGACACCCACGGGAAGAGTAGGGGTTAATTATATTAGTCAGTCAGTAATCATGAAATTAAAACATTGAACAAAGTACGCTCATAATTTGTATTTTAACATTGAAAATAAATCCTTGCTTGAGATCTAATAATGTGAACCAATCTAGCTGTCTTAACTTATTATAATGTCCATGAGCTTGTTAGTTATCTCACAATAATAAATGTCAATCTGTTTTTAATATTTCACATCTCCAATGAATTTTAGTACAGATGACGTATATTCATACTGTTCGGTGTTCAAAGATTCCTTTTTAATGCTGGCAGGCAAGCATTTTGCTACTACTAGCGATTATTTTTTCTATAGTAAAGTTACGACAATTATCTTAATTTGAACGCCTCAGTTTCTACGCGCTAGTGCCGTGGATGCGAACTCAAGACGGCTGCGTACAAATGCGTTGTACAATATTATTCTAGTCTGAACAGAGCGTAAAAATCCAGTGTTTCTCTTTAATAAATCCTAGCATTTGAGCTGACTTTCTTACCACCGCATTAACGTGAGAGTTAAAATATTTTCCATCAATAGTCACACCAAGATCTCGTATTTCAATGACTTCTACAATAGCAGTGCCAACTAAGGTGTAGGCAGAATTAAATGGAACTTTTTTACGACTGTGTTCACATTGACTACCATGGCATTCTCACCACACCACCGGGAAATCCTGTTGATGTCATCTTGTAAGAACTGCATATCAGACGGCGAATTTACAACACAATAGACTTTGAGATCATCAGCGAATAGTGAAAACTTGCAATGATGTATACAATTAGTTATGTTGTTAAAGAATATTGAAAAAAGTATTGGGCCTGTGGCACACAGATTTGCACATCTCCAACAAAATTTTAATTAAGCTTCCATTGCTTGTTACAGGTAACCAATTAATTACAACTGATGGAATCAAGCAGAGTTGGTATATAAAAAGCGATATCTCAGGTGTTATCTTGATTTATTGGCGATTAAACACTTGAGAAACCGCTACACTAGCATTAAGTTATTTGAAGATGGCCACGGCTCAGCGGTGTTGTGGTGTCGGTATGTAATGTTCGAATTTTGAATAAATTAATAGGATGTTTTTTTTATTCTGTACTGTATCCCTATAATTATCTATGAAAAACGCTACCCTATCTACCATATAACTTTAGTAAATAATTTAAAAATTATCTTCATCTATCCTTTTAGTTTTAGTAATGAAAGAGAAAAGATCTCCCATTGATATTATTTAGAATAAATGATAACCTAAAATAAGGACGTATTTAAATATCTTTACGTCCGCTCTATAAGATTGTGCAAACGATGCGATATTATTTAAATTCGATGTTTGACGGCTCTATAAACTCGGGAACCGGCACAATGTGTGCCCGCTAAAACAGCCTTGTTAAAAAGTCAGTCGTAATTAATTTTTGGTAGTTCTATTATAAGAAGTTTGTATGAGGCAACACAAAGTCAAAATCAAAGTCAAAATCATTTATTTCCATAAGATGTTATTACATCACTTAGATCCGTCATTACATTTTTTTTGGTGAGTTCACAAACACAATGGCGGAATCTGTGGAGAAGAGCTGTGTATAATATGTACTCCTTCATTTGGCATCATAATAGTACAATTGAATGAATGAATGAATATTCACCCTTGACGAAAAAATAAAAAAGTCAGTTCAAAAATTTGCCGTTAGAGGTTATGAATTTTATTGCGGATTGATGAGTTTATTGTTATTTGTTACTGTAATTTGAACTGTTGGGAAGTTTTTTTACATTAGTTAATGTGTTTTACGGTGTAAATACTTAAGTTTTTCCATTAAAAAATACTACCCCAAAAACATATTTTATATGAAATGGTAACTTTGACCTTAGTCTATAAATTTTGAAGTAAAATACAGTTATTCAAGATGATGAAATACAGTTTGTCACAATAATAGAAAACCAAAAAATATAATTGAAAATAGATATATTTTTATTTTAAGTAAAATATAACAGTAATGCTAGAATTATCTTTAGATTTATATCAATCAATCAATCAATCAATCAGCCTATTGCAGTCCACTGCTGGACGTAGGCCTCCCCAAGGGTACGCCAAAGCGCACGATCACCCGCTTTCCTCATCCAGCCACCACCAGCGACCTTCTTCAGGTCATCAGTCCACCTGGCAGGGGGGCGTCCCACACTACGTTTCCCGAGACGCGGTCTCCATTCGAGAACCCGTCTGCTCCAACGCTCATCGGTTCTGCGACAGACGTGGCCAGCCCACTGCCACTTCAGCTTGCTACATTTCTGGACAATATCCACCACCTTGGTCCTCTGCCCTGCAATGTCTGCCCGAGGTAGACATATTCTTGGACAACTTCGAGCACTTCGCCATTGATCGAGATCGGTTCCGGAGTGATTAGTTCGTTGAACATGACCTTAGTCTTGTCCAAGTTCATCCGGAGACCGACTGACAGTGAGGCAGCGTCGAGACTGTGCAGCATTTTTTGCAGATCCTGCAACGAGTCGGCAAAGCGGTGGTGGCTGAGATATTCGCTATTAATGCTGATGCCCAATCCGTTCCAGTCTAGGGTTTTGAAGACATCCTCCAGTGCGTTGGAGAACAGTTTCGGAGAGATGACATCCCCCTGTCTCACTCCTCTGAGCAACTGGATGGGTTTTGTCTTATGATTCTGTACTTGGACGGACATCGACGCCATACTGTACAGGCTTCTCAGTACCTCCACGTACCGCCAATCGACTTGGCATCGCTGCAAAGATTCCAGAACAGCCCAGGTCTCGATGGAGTCGAAGGCTTTCTCGTAGTCCACAAATGCTAGAGCGGCTGATTATACTCTTGCGACTTCTGTATAACCTGTCTCACTGTGTGGATGTGGTCTACGGTACTGAAACCTTTTCGAAACCCAGCCTGCTCCGGAGGCTGGAAGGCGTCAAATCTTGCGGCGAGACGGTTTGTGAGGACTCTCGAAAACAGCTTATAGACGTGGCTTAAGAGCGCGATTGGTCTGAAGTTTTTCAGGAGAGTTTTATCTCCTTTCTTGAAAAACAGCGCCACCACGCTCTCACTCCACGCCTTCGGGGTAGTTCCATTGGCTATGATGGAATTAAATAGCTCCTTTAACTTTCTCAGTACTGGAGTACCTCCAGTTCTGAGAAGCTCGGAAGTGATTCCATCTTCGCCAGAAGCCTTCCCATTTTTAAGCTGTTTGAGAACCCTCTCAATTTCATCTTCATCTACGTCCGGGAGACCTTCAGTGAAGTGGCGTGTCAGTGTGGCTCTTGGGTGGTTCGCGTCAGGCGGAGGCTTTGGGGCATGCGAGGCATATAGACGGCCATAAAAGTTTTCAACCTCGGCGAGGATTTCCGGAACTGATGTGACGATTCTGCCTTCCGAGTTTTTGAGCTTCGTCAAGTGGCTCCTACCCAGTCTTTTAGCAGAGACTTTTGACCCCTGATTTTGCTCATTCGCCTCTCTTATGAGTTGCGTATTGTGGCTTCGGAGGTCTCGTCGCACTGCCTTGCGGATGTCTTTATTCAGACGGTGGATGTCCGACGACGGAGCTCCCTCCGGCATCTCGCGTCGAATCCTCATCAGTTCCAGAGTCCCCGCCGAAAGTTTTGACTTTTGGCTACCCCGCTTCCCCTTGAAGTACCCAGGTAGTTCCCACTTCGCGAATTACTCTTGGCACACTTTCAAGGTCCTTGTCCACATCTGCCGTGGATTCCAGTGCGGCAAAACAATCGCGCAGTTCCAACTGGAACTTTAGATTTATAAATTAATATGATTTGTTTACATTGCCGCCATTTTCATCCCCGAGCTTAGGGGTTGATGTTAATTGCCGTGGCCCGAGACGTGCTTTACCGGTTATTTAACTTTAAATGAGAATAAAATTAACGAAAAAAAAAACCTTTTTTAAAAACAAGCTTTTATTATTTGGAAAATGAACTAAAAAGTTAAAAATAAATTAACTCTAATTAGAAGTATAACACTTTATAAGTTCATTGTAACCTTTAACGATAATTAAGCTTCTTTGTCTACGACAAAATAATTCCATATCGTACGTAATCATATATTTTTAACACCAAAACTTTACACCTTAATTATTAAATCTTCCCGTTTTTATTACAGTCTCAATTTTATAAATAAAAAAGCGTGTTACATTGTGATAGCTTAATTATACCATCAAAATGTAACACGCTTTTATTATTTATAAAATTGAAACTGTAATAAAAACGGGAAGATTTAATAATTAAGGTGTAAAGTTTTGGTGTTAAAAATATATGATTACGTACGATATGGAATTATTTTGTCGTAGACAAAGAAGCTTAATTATCGTTAAAGGTTACAATGAACTTATAAAGTGTTATACTTCTAATTAGAGTTAATTTATTTTTAACTTTTTAGTTCATTTTCCAAATAATAAAAGCTTGTTTTTAAAAAAGGTTTTTTTTTCGTTAATTTTATTTTTAACTTTTTAGTATGTTTAATTCGAGATTTACTACGACGTAGTTAGTAGCGCGTAGCAGCGTTTTTCCTTTATGTAGTCCGTAGTACGTTCACATAATAATGTGCTGCTTTGAGCACTTAAAGTTTATGTATTTTATTTATATTTAAATATTTAATTTTTTTTGTTTGTAGTAGGGTAAACTAATGTTTAAATTAGTTATGTAATCACAAGTTAGTTATTTGTAACATTTCTCATTCTATCCATTTCTTTTAATGCATCAACATTACAAGGTTTCTTCGAAGTCAACTTGGAGCAGTCAAGTTCTTCGATTCGAAGTCCTGCTAAAGACTTAACTCTGCTTAAAGCCACATAAGCTTGACCAGCAGCAAATAATTTAGAGCCTAGATAAATAACAGCATGATCTACAGTAGTTCCCTGCATTTTGTGCACAGATGAAGCCCAAGACAAGACAATCGGAAGCATTCTTCTTTCAGCTGTGCCGTAATTAAATTTAGCAGGAAATTGAATTGATTTAGGCTGTATTATGTGAATGCCATCCTTGCCGAGGTCCATTGTAGAGGGATAAGGGCTTCAGTACAACAGGGTTCGCCCTGGTACCCTGAGGCGCAACGTTAGCGATATGAAATGTTTATACACTCTCATACCATTCAGCCCTCGGCACGTGCTCACCTTGGCATTGTGGCATCCATCTAATCAATCAGACATATAATAATCCACATTCATAACAAACGGAACGAACTTTTTCCCAAATCTGTTGGAGTTGCATATTCACGCCAACTAAGATGCTCGTCAAAACGAATCAAATGAGCGCAAACTCGATCGGGTTGCGTCGTTTAATTACGGAGTTCCTATGACCACCTTCCAGCTCCATCATCAGACCCTGGTTACCATGTAGTATCAAAGTACTCGTCAAGACAAATCAAATGGGCCCAAACTCGGTGGGGTTGCGTCGTTTAATTACGGAGTTCTTATGGCCACCTTCTAGCTCCATCATCAGACTCTGGTTACCATTTAGTATCAAAGTATTCGTCAATACCAATCCAACAAGCCCAAACACGACTATGTTATGTTGTGTATTTGTGGAGTTCCTGTGACCACCTTCCAGCTCCATCATGAGACCCTGGACATCACGTAGGACTAAAGATCTTGTTAAGACAAAACCAACAAGCCCAAACACGACTAGGTTGTGTTGTGTATTTAAGGAGTTCCTGTGGCCACCTTCCGGCTCCATCATGAGACCCTGGATATCACGTAGGACTGAAGATCTAGTCAAGGCAAATCCAACAAGCCCAAACATGACTAAGTTACGTTGTGTATTTGTGGAGTTCCTGTGGCCACCTTCCGGCTCCATCATGAGACCCTGAACATCACGTAGGACTGAAGATCTAGTCAAGACAAATCCAACAAGCCCAAACATGACTAAGTTATGTTGTGTATTTGTGGAGTTCCTGTGGCCACCTTCCGGCTCCATCATGAGACCCTGAACATCACGTATGACTAAAGATCTTGTTAAGACAAAACCAACAAGCCCAAACACGACTAGGTTGTGTTGTGTATTTAAGGAGTTCCTGTGGCCACCTTCCGGCTCCATCATGAGACCCTGGATATCACGTATGGCTAAAGATCTTGTTAAGACAAATCTAACGAGCCCAAACACGACTAGGTTGTGTTCTGTATTAGAGGAGTTCCTATGGCCACCTTCCGTCTCCATCATCAGACCAGCTCCAAGGTACCATAATATTGCATTGTCATCCGATTTATACATGAATGCAAAATTTCAGCTCAATCGGAAACTGGGAAGTGGATCAAATTTAACTTGTAAGTTTTGATTACAGACAGACAGACAGACAGACAGACAGACAACGGGACAGGTGAAACTAAATAAAAGCTTGTAAAAAGAACGGAAGGAATTAAAAAAACAAGGATTACAACGTAACTTCTTGAATTAGCTCCATTCAATGTTATCATTTATCAATAAGCGTAAAATACCTATAGAAAAAAAAGAGACTGATGCTTGTTTCTACATATTTGTATCTACGGCAAAAACAACAGTAATAAATCATGAGAACTCCCATTGACTTTCACCTTCAGTGTACTATGTTGGTTATAAAATGTTCGTTTTCTTTAATCAGAACTCGTTTGAGCAATTATATCACAGTCTAAGACCGGCTCTGTAACAACTTGATTCTTGCTCTTGTAGTTAGAATTAGACATGCACGTCTTTAATAACTCTTCTACAAAAATAGTCTTTGACTACGCTGTGAAATTCAATTCGTACGACACATTTATATATCACATTTGTAAAAACTAAACAACTTTCCTAGGGCGTCGGTGGTCGAGTGGCTAGGGCTGCTGTCTTCCGTCCGGGAGATGCGGGTTCAATCCCCACTACGTACAATTTCGAATTCATATATCGTCTGTGAACTGGCAATAAGTGCTATCTCTGTAATATAAGAATACTGTGTTTTTTATGGCAAATGATCCTATAGGATGACAGCAGGGTGATCATTTTAACAACGAATATTAATGAAGAAACATATTTAAAAGATTACGTGTTTTTTTATGTCATTCACAACATAATATTTCATAAAATAATTGTTATTTCTGCGTCCTGTAAAGTAAGGTAATAAATAATAGATAGTTCACAGACAATATACATTTATTCGACGCTCTTACGTACGATGAAGGAAAGCATCGCAATGAAACCTGCACACTCCTGCGAAGAAATTCAAAAGTTGCATGTGAAGTCGACCAACTCGCACTGGGCCAGTCCATGATCCACCTCATCGCCCATGGGACGGTGGGGGGGGGAGGGGGGGCGTATACGTGCTGTTGATGATGAAATCACATTCTGCAATGGACAAAATTTGGTCCTAAATTTTGCAATTATTAGGTTTATCGATTTGCCTTGGGAGATTCTTTTTTTTACATACTCGTAATATGTGAACTACACTAAGATACCCTTATCATAAAAGCAATCGATGGAAAGAATTATTGTTCAGTTTCATTGGCCAATCTCTGCGAATTGTTGTAACATCTTCTGTGGCCCAGTGTTCGAGACTTCGACGCCCATTACGGAGGTTCCGTGTTCGATTCCCGGTGGGTCTCTTTGTGAGACTTTCCCCAGTTTGGTTAGAACATTGCAGGCTGAATCACCTGATTGTTCGAAAAGAAATGATTCCGTGCTTCGTTGGTCCCGGCTGCTATCTAGTCGATAAATGAGCCATCTAAGTGGCCTTTGGCAGCCCTATATCACTGACAACAGGGTTTGTGAGGTCGGTTGTCCCTTACAACCCACACGATGATGATGATGAGGTTGCAATGCAAAATTAAATAGAGCAAAAAAATACCCAGTAGAAGTTTACTAAAATAGATTTTGTCTGAGTTTTCTAGTCGGTGCCGTAAACTTAGATATTGCCTCTTAGGAGAGAAATAAACTAATAAAAAAATTTAAACTAAGAAAAATCTTCTTAATCTTATCGAGTCGATAACAATTATTATTGTTCAGCGACAATGAAACAGTTTCAAACCATAAATATTATTTTAATCGTGTGAAATATAATCAAATGCAGTGACTAATCATAACAATAAAATGAAACTATAATAAAATGGAGTGTGGGAAAAAAAGTGGGATCTCATGCAAGATTGGTTTGTGAACATAACTTTTATTTTGATCTCGCCATCAGATAAATAATAAAAATAATTACTTATGCAACCTCTGAGAATGTAGACTGCTCAGTTACTTAGAAAGTAAGTGTAAAACAGCGGCCGACAGACCCTGATTCTAGTAGCAAAGCTTTATTTAAGTACAGTAGTGTGCTACTAAATTGAGTATTGGAATCTGTAGTAAAGTATAATCTATTCTGTTAGTGCTGCCTGTGAGAGAGACGACGCTTTACATAGTCCAACACCCGAGTTGTGTAAGATTTTCTTTTGGGAATAAGACTTTTTTCCATTAAAAGTATCCTATGTGTTAATCCAGGTTACAAACGATCTCCATTCCAAATTTCATCCAAATCCCTTGAGTACTTTAAGCGTGAAGGCGGAACAAACATCCAAACATCAAAATATATATTCACATTTATAATATGAATGTGACTAGCAGTCCGCCCGTGGCTACGCTCGCGTTATGTAAGATTTTCCCGTGGGAATAAGAGTTCTTCCCGTAAAAAGTATCCTATGTGTTAATCCAGAGTACAATACAAACTATCGCTATTCCAAATTTCATCCCAATCCGTTCAGTAGTTTTTGCGTGAAAGAGTAACAAACATACATACAAACTTTCGCATTTATAATATTAGTAAGGATAAGGATATTTTTTTTTATTTATTAGTAAGAAAGACAACCTCACTATAAATAAAGACAGGAAAATTGGACGTGTTTTTTTTTTATGTTAGAGCGTTGCTGTCAGAATCATGGCTATTTTGGACGCATTTTGTTTAACTAGACTAGACAAAGTTGGGTCGAGGTCACTTGTGAATGGACGAAAGGTGGACCTTTACATCAGCTGGGGATTGTATGTTTTTTTTTCTACTTTTAGCAGATTAGGTGAAGCCTAAGTTCATATTCCAGCAAGGTTAATAAGAAATTATAAAGTTAAAAATATTTTTTTAACAACTCGTTTTTACGCACTAAAAATAATTTTTATTGAGATTTTTATTGGTGTAGTACTCTTGTAGGACTTAAAACGAAAAACGTGGGGTGCATGGAATAGATATTCTAAGAAGTAGAGAACGAGGTGATGGCTGAAAAACAGCATAGCTGACGCTGTAAGTTTTTCATTGACTTACTTTTTTCATGTTTGTCTGTACTACTTATTGATACATAACGTATTAATGACAATGAATAAATGTCTTCTAAATCTTATTAGTGCCAGGGGTTGCTATGTGTTATGTCTTAAAAACTTAAAAATAGTTATTAATAGTATATTATTTTCAGTGCAATTCAATTGTTGTGTTTTTTATTATTGGAAAGACTTGCGTTTGACCATTATTCTAGCTGATGGAAATTCATTATAAGGTGAAAGATGGACCACGCTCGCCTAGAAGATGTTTATGTTTTTTTTATAAAAGGGCTATAATTTTTTGAGTTATGCTTCAAAATCGACTCTATGCACCCCACGTTTTTCATTTTAAGTCCTACAAGAGTTACTACACCAATAAAAATCTCAATAAAAATTATTTTATACTTTTTAGTGCGTAAAAACGTGTTGTTAAAAAAAAATTTTTTACTTTATAATTATTTTGTGCTTTTTAGTCCAGCGTATTTAAATGTTGCAAGATACCCTGAACATCACGTAGGACTAAATTGCTAAGACTAAAAATCCCAAGTATGCCGAGATTATGTTGTTACGATGAGATTACCTTATGACAAAATATCTTGTCTTGACAAATCCAACGAGCCTAAATACGACGAGGTTATGTTGTGTATTTGAGGAGTTCCTATGGCCACCTTCCAGCTTCATATTGAGACCCTGTAGGTACATCACGTATGATTAAAGATCTTGTCAAAACAAATCCAACGACCCCAAACACGTCGAGGTTATGTTGTGTTTTTGAGGAGTTCCTATGGCCAACTTCCGGCTCCATCATGAGACCCTGGACATCACGGTTGACTAAAGATCTTGTCAAGACAAATCCAACGAGTCCAAACACGACGATGTTGTGTTGTGCATTTTAGAAGTTCCTATGGCCACCTTTCGGCTCCATCATGAGACCCTGGACATCACGTATGACTAAAGATCTTGTCAAGACAAATCCAACGAGTCCAAACACGACGAGGTTGTGTTGTGTATTTTAGAAGTTCCTATGGCCACCTTCCGGCTCCATCATCAGACCAGCTCCATAATATCATAATATTGCATTGTCATCGAGGTTACATAAGTGTACCAAATTTCAGCACAATCGAATGACAGTACGTGCTCCAAAAATGAGTTTCAAGATTCGGACCGAACAAACCCACAAACAAACAAACAGACAGTCAAGAAAGCGAGTTAATAAAAACGTGTTAAAATGCATACACATTCTAGCTGCAATTGAGCAAAATGAAGATATATCATGATCATCATCCCAGCCGAAAGACGTCCACCTACCCACAAATACAATACTATAGTGTTTTTTTATTTAATTTAATTGAGATATTCCTATGTTCTTAAGTAACAAATTATCTAGTTTTTTCAGTAGTTACATGGTCTAGTCTAGAGATATAATAATAAAATGCTAAATTGTTATAATCCCAAACGACCCGGTATAGTTTCTCTAGAGAAAATATAGAGCCGTCTCGTCGGCTAGTGTTACGCTGACGAGTTTTGTTGAGATGTGTTAACTTGCAGTTAGGTTGATGCTGATGAAGTCATGTAACCTAACTGCAAGTTAGTTGGCATACCTAATATTTATTGCAAGACAGTAAATGCTACGATATATCCATTAATTATTATAAGCCACTCATGGTTTAGCAATTGATAAAGATTTAAAAAAGTGGTTTCAAATAAAATCATTCGTTTTGACAGTTCCAATATAAACTGTTAAAAGTAGGACATTGTGAACGTGTAAAGGAAGACATTGGAGACTGTGAACGTGTCACACATTTACAAAATTGTGCTAAACAGAGAAAGCCTGTAGAGCAGTTAGGACGCAACTGCCATACTTTCGCGCAAAATTGCGCGTTACGTCACGCAATTTGGCTATCATTATTACTATCACCTAAATTGTCCTTTTACACAACATGGGTACTAACAGTACTTTCTTAATATATTACAAAATATCTCTAGTATACATATACATACCCTCTATGTTCAAGAACTTTTCCTAATTCTCAAAAATATTTTTTTTACTTTTCAAACAAACTCCGTATGAAAATTAAATTTTTGAAATGTTTTAAAACAAATGCTGTTCATTTTCATGACAACCCAGCAGCGGTTTTGCGTTATTTTGTTAATTAATATGTTGTAATGGCAGGCTTGTCGTCAGGTTTTTAACCCACAAGTCAGATGATTCATCGACCACAAACACAAGTCATTCTAATTAACAATGCAAGTGGTCTGCGTAAATAATTTAACAAATACACTGGCCTTGTATTAGCAGGGTTACTCTAATCCTAATTTTAAAATACAGCTGTTCTTCTTGTTTAAGACCAATGAAAGAGAGGATATGAATTCAGATGAACGAATGATATTATTTTGAATGAATGATATAACCTATATGGGCGTATCTGACAAATTAAGATTTTTTAAATTGGATGTTTTACAACTTCTCTAAAATTGTGTTCAAAAGGTTCAAATTCGGTGATTGACAGCTCTAATATCAGTTTGTCCATCTCTAGTCCCTTTGCAATTTTTAAAATCAGAAAGAATGTATAAACATAAGAGTGTGACATTCTGAACTAGCCAAATTATCTAAGCACTTACGACTTTTTACAGAATTCTACCTACACACAATGCCGGCTAAACAAGTTTTTTTTTTTAGTTTTTAGTTTTACTAAGGTCACAGATTAGATAATAGTAAAATATGCTATGTATAAGGTTGTGGAAATTAAATATTCCTGCGTATCTGACCGCTTCCGTTTAATGGAATAACTGAAAAAAATACAGTTTTATTAACTATAAAATTTATGAATGAACTACAATCGCAATATTTGCGCTTAATTCATCAACGGCCTGTTACAGTCCACTGCTGGACTATGAGCCTCCTCCACTTAAGTGTTTGGTTTTGCCATAATCTCCACGCTTGGCAGGCGGGTTGGAGATCGCAGATTAAAAGGTTACTGTATCAGAGAGCGCTGCTGCTCGTTCCCTGTTCAATGTGTAGTCCCTAAGTCGCCTCTTACGACACCCACGGGAAGAGTAGGGGTTGGTGACAAATGTATTCTACTCTGCCGTCACCACACGGCGCTTAATTAGCTTTAGATAACTTATTAACCCAAAAGTAATTTAAGAAGTACTTTCAACATTTTAAAACCAAATATACCCAAAGTAATGTTTCTCATTTTATTTAATTGAGCAATAAACTGTCAAATAATGTAACGTTTATGTCGTAACTTATGATTATTGTTTGATTACAAACATTGCAATAACACGAAATGAACAATACATCGGAAATTGACCACGTCACCTGTATTCAGTATGAAAATCATCCTTGACACAAACTTTTTAAAAATTAAACTCGCAATGACGTTCACACTATTGTCAAAAAATAAAAATGCACGCTTATTTTTTGACTAAAATTTTTCGTTAGAAATCGTTTTACTATTTCCTGTGTTGAAAACTGCTACGTTTTCGTTATAAAAAAGATAATCTGTAAATTAGTTATTAACCATTGAGCTACATGTTATTAAAATACTTCAATGTTATTAACTAGTTTCGCCCGCGGCTACATTCACATTGTTTTTCCGTGGTAAATGTAACATAGGCCTTCTATTGAAGTATTTGAAAAAAAAAATTATATTATTATAATCACACATTGTAACAGTAACCTTTTAATCTGCGATCTCCAACCCGCCTGCCAAGCGTGGAGATTATGGCAAAACCCTCCACTTAAGTGGAGGAGGCTCATAGTCCAGCAGTGGACTGTAACGGGCCGTTGATTTTGATATAGGTTAGATTTGATATATACAGAATATAAAAATAAGAGATTAGACATAATTTTTAAAGCTCGTATTAGTAGATTAAATTTTTTAACAGTTTGGTAAATGTTTTAATACCTGTCTATACTGTGGCGTAACGAATGCATTGTTTTGTAGACAATGCATTTAGACTCAGTTTCAAGTAGTTTCAACACTGTTGTTGGGACTTGAGAGGCGTTGTAGATACCATCGTCTCACGCCACTAGGTTATAAAGATGTAGACTAGAAATAAAGTGGCCTTCAGATGAAATGATACGTACGTACACTAGGGAGAACAAAATGCCGGCAGCAATGTTATTTGATATTGATTTTTATTATTTTTTGTCACTAACTGGACATAAACACATAATAGATCATTATAGTTTTGTTAGTAAATGAAGAAATAAAAATTCTCGGCGAGATATGAATGCGAATAATACTCGTATACATAACCACGTTTTGAATTTTGTAGGAATATGTCAAGTGAAAATCTCTTTGTGAGACTTTCCTTAGCTAGGACATTGCAGATTTGCAGACTGAGTCAACTGATTTTCGGAAAATAAAGATGATTCCGTGCTTTAGAAGGCACGTTAAGGCGTTGCTCGCGGCACTATCTAGTCGTTACACGAATCATGTCGGTGACTTTTGGCACCAGGGTTGGTGAAACGGATTTGGATGAAATTTGGAATGGAGATAGTTTATACCCTGGATTAACACATACGATACTTTTTACGGGAAAAAGTCTTATTCCCACGGGAAAATCTTATATAACGCAAGCGTAGTCGCGGGCGGACAGCAGTTGCTATATATTTATACATCTAGACAAGGTAAATACAAATGCAGAATCGAACTGAACGAAACAAACTTGTAATGATAACTGGTAGAGAAGTCAGGTGGTTGGAGGCTAAAACATCCGGCTAAGTTACAGGTTAATCCAGTTAAAAGCAAGCTTAACACTTAACACAGCTTGAGATAGTTTTCCTTCTTACGAGAGAGAATTATTTATCGACTTTTAAGCCGTGTTTGGATACGTTAAGTGCGACACGAAACAAGTTGTTTTTTTTTTATATTATGGACACTTCGTCCATCTGAAAGAAATATTTTTTAATAACAAATGTCATCAGCTGTTGGCCAGATTTATTAGCAGGCTGAATCACCTCAATCAATCAATCAGCCTATTGCAGTCCACTGCTGGACTGCTGCCTCCCCAAGGGCATGCCAAAGCGCACGATCACCCGCTTTCCTCATCCAGCCACCACCAGCGACCTTCCTCAGGTCATCAGTCCACCTGGCAGGGGGGCGTCCCACACTTAGTTTCCCGAGACATGGTCTCCATTCGAAAACCCAACCTGATTGTCCCAAAATAAATATGATGGCCTTTGGTGGCGGCTTTGCACTGACACCAGGGCGAAGTGATATAACATCTATAATTTGACCAGGGTTTTTGTGAGGTTGGTTGTCGACATTACAACCTAGATGTTGATGAAGAAGCCAGCCTGGGTTCAATACAATACAATACAAATATTGTTTACATCACACACACAAACAGGCAGGTTCACATCTCTAATCAACTAATGATAGACTTTGAAGACACTATTTGATACTCCTAAAGGGGCTAGTCCGGGAATTTTCAAGATTTTTGTTGAATCAGATCTCATTATCTACGTCAGTAAATGTATTGATTTTCTAAAATATGTTATTGGACTCTATTATCTACGCTTACACTAAGCCCAAAACATGTTTGGTAAAAATCTTCTCGATACAAATGTTATCCAAAGCAGCGTCTTCGATTCTCGTTATTTCAATCTGAGACGTAAATGGTAATTTATTGGTCGCCGAAATTTAGTTACAAGATAGGTCTCCGACTGCTTTATGTTTTTCCTAAGCAATTTACAAATCAAATTAGTACTTTTAATATAAACTGAGAAAGTAAATTTGGCACTTACGCCATTTACTTGGAGCGCGCGAACATTATTTCTTTCTCTGTTAAACACGTGCGGAGAAGCTTAGCGTCATCACTTTCCTTTCTTGAGCTCAGTCGCCCATGATCTTTGCCGACGACGCGACGGATGTGCGCTCGGTGGCGCTCCAAGCCGCCCGGCTCACGAAATAATTTTATTTGGAGAAGACGTACTATGAGTAGGTCCATCACATCCGTCCGTCCGATCCGTTACATTGACAATATTTCTAAATCGATTTTTTATTAAATAAATATAGGTTGGGTCCATACCTGCTGCTTGTATACTTAGTAAGGTTTAGTCAAGTTTGTGATACTATCACTTTCAAGGTCGACACTAATAATACGAGTACACTACGCAAAGGGTATATGTGTATGTACAGTGGACGGCACATCAAGGTATACATTATTTTTTTTTCAAATTAGATGTTATTATTATACTACCTAGTTACAGATGTCGATCATTTTATTTTTCGAGTACAACACAGGCAGGCGCGAGAGGAATAGTTAGGTAGTTCTATTATTCAACCAAATGCGGTTTTTTAGAATTATTTTTATTGTGTTAGGTAGGTAAGATATAATTTATTTATTGATTCAAAAGTAAAGTTTGCATACTCGTTACGTAATTTTATAGCCTATACCTAGCTTATAAAAAACCAGCCAAGTGTGTGCGGGGCCAAGTCTTATTTCCAGTCAAAGAATTATATCCCTCACGGGGGAACAACTAAGGATTCTTCCCGCTGTCCCCCAGTATGTTCACTCGAAAACAGGAGACAGTGGGAATAAATATTTCCGTTCTCCCACGTTACAAATTATAATTATAAAATGAATGACTGATTTACGAATATTTTTATTCAAATGATATTCTGGATGAGTAATAATTATTTATAAAAAAATAATTATAATATTGAACAAAATGAACTCATATATTTTTTAACTGACAGTTTATTATTTTGTTAGTGCTCTGATTACGATAAAACTTGGGTTAGTGGACTATTCCATTAAGAAAACAACAATTTTTTTTCTATGAGTTAATAGGTTTGATGAAACTCGGTTAAGAGCACTATTTTGCCAAGAAAACAATGAGGCAATGTTAAAAATAAAAAAAAATCCAAGAATCTTAGTTTTTATGACAAAATAGAACCTCTAATAAATATAAGAAAATATTGTCACACTTTAGAAATTCTAAAATACTTAATGAATTTCTAAAGAGATATCGTTAGCTTTGCCGTGACAAATCAAAACTAAAACGTGTCAACGTCTTAGCAAATAACGTAAAACCTCTCGTGTGGTAATAATCGGCCCATGAAACTGAACAACTTTCGTTCCAAAACTTTTTTAAACTCGTATTTTTTTCAAACAAGGTGATCAGCTGATCTGTATGAAAGTTTAAAAACATTTTTGAGCAAAACAGTCTCAAGACAGCAGGTACCTCCTTTACGGTACAACCCTCCTCTTGCCCGTCTCAAGAGTCGCCGCAGCTTCCTCAAGAACTCCACACCCATCTAAAAAGACCCACTTTTAGCACGTAAACATCCTATCAGATCCTCGTTTCAACACATTATTACAATTTTTACGAACGAACACGTTATATTTTTATCACTAGCGAATCGCGATGCACAGGACTGTCCATACTAGGCAGTGTTGGCAGGGTCACCATGCATGAGGTATAGAGACACAGGAGCGTGTCAGAATGAAAGACGTGTTGTGCGTCAGACAAACATATTGACTACAAGCTACTTAGATGCTAAATTATATCTATCTAGATGTGGTTGAAGTGAGTCATACATATACTACAGTTGGCTGAATAAAATAGATTTTTTGCCTAGTGACAAGCAAAAAATTTAGGTATGAAGTTAGCTGTCATCGTATGTCATCAAATGTGTTTTAGTGATGCCAGACCAAGCGCCCTAATAATTTCAATGGTAAACACAAATAGTCGATGCTTTATCAATAAAATTTCGCGGCGTGGGCAGTCTGATATAATAACTAACTAAAGTAAAAGTTTTACAATTAAATATATTTAAATAGCAGATCAAGCTTTACACGTGGCGCAAGATTCTGTGCCATATTCAAAGATGAAGTTTGACAGTTGTGTAATTTTTTTATATATGTCGTTTGTCAAGGCAGAGAATCAGCCGTATATCAAATCAAATAAAAATATTTTATTCAAATTAAGATTTTTATGAATCATTTTTCGACGTCAAAGCTACCATGGATGGCACGGCTACAGGTTACTATTTGGAGGGCACTTGGAAATTAAATGATTTTATAAAAAAATAAACAACCGTGTAGTATTTTGAGCAAACAATTTTTGCATTTAGCATACTTTTTTTAAAACTTTGCATACCCAATTTTATTGACAAAACAGAAACTTTTGATCTTGATTTGAACCAAATATTTGATATAAGATTTCTTTGGTACCAATTACTCATCATAATGACAGTGAAAGAAAAAAATAATTGATGTGTTGAAGTGACGTGTGTGTGATAAAAATATTATAAAGACATTTATAGTGATCATCCTGTTTAATCTAACACAAAGAAAAAAATAGACACGATGAAAACATTATGTATTTCCGGAAACATTCACAATATTGATCGTATCAGAAATAAGTAGATACGTATCGATCGTATTGTAAATCGTAAATAAACATCACATTTTTATTTTTTTGCATCCAATTAATAAATTGACTTCAGTTTGGAAACAATGGAATAAAAATACTCGAAAATCTGTAGGTATTTTATAAATAAATTAAAGTGGTGACAACGGGAATTATTTTCCCCTTGTCCCCTATATAATTTTGAAGTGAAGATACTGGAAGACAACAACTACTGAACGGATTGGTATGAAAGAAATTTGGAATAAAGTTAGTTTATACCCTGGAACACATAGGACACTTACATAGGATACTTTTTACGGGAAAAGGCTTATTCCCACGGGAAAATCTTACACAACGCGAGTGTAGCCGCGGGCGGACCGTATTATAGTAATTCAAATTATACTTACTATTACAATGTCAAAATGTCTGGAATCTTGAAATACTAAATCTTTTATTTTTAGGTGAAATTATAATCATTACTACCCTACACTTCACTACACTAAAGACCAATTAAAATAAAATAAAAAATATATACTCAAAGAGCGAATCATACATAGTAATATACTTTGCGCGATTACATCAAATTAAACAAATATAATATTTTATCATTGTCGCAGAGGTCATAGACCCGCCTCGATGTTTTAGAGCGGGGTCTGTGCGGGGCGGCGCGGGGAGCGGCTGGACGACGCGGGGCGCTGCCCGCGCCGTCTACCTTAGACACACCTCTTGCGCAACAATTTTTTTTCGGCGTAGCGCCTTGTTGCATTGTATTAAATAAATTAGCATATAATCGAATACTGCTCTTTATTTCTAAGATTAATCGGCTGTAGACAGACAGTCAATAAGAAAAACTTATATAATAAAATAACCTGCTCGATACTAGCCCAAGTATCGAGCAGGTTATTTTACGAGAAGAGTAGGGGTTGGTGACAAATGTATTCTACTCTGCCGTCACCACACGGCACTGATTATGACCTATCTCCAATCTCTTCATTTTCTCTATCAGTTAACTTGACCTTGAGAAAAGGAGAACAATTTACTTCCTCGGGATTTTATGGATCTTATAGTATATTTGAATCTCCACCTCCGGCTGCGTACAGCTGTGTACTATCGTCTATCAGCTTTGCCCCTCCGGAGAACTGCAACTCATTCATGCGAATAGATTAGTATAAACACACCAGCAGCTGTTGGGTAAATAGGTAATGTACGTAGAATTGGGATGGAGTGGTCACGTACGCCTCTCTTGTTAGAATTTGGAAGTGTTGCGAAAGATTTGGTGGTGTAGTGGGTGAAACCAGTGCCTCTCGTATGTTGAACCCTGAAATGAAATGAATACTTAGTTTCGTCATTACCTTTTTTCGGGTGAACGTATCAATGTTTTTAGAATTCAGGATTAATAATATGATTGTTTGACGCTCTTATGGTGAAGGAAAACATCGTTAAGAAACCTGCACCCGCCTGCGAAGGTTTAGAATTCAATGGTTGTATGTGAAGTTAACGGACCCTAACGTGGTTTACTTATTTCTGACCGCTCTTGTTCAGGGTAGGCTCGTCCTCAAGGACGTATATGAGCTGATAGCAAGTACTTTGTACTCTATGCCGTATGGAAAACATACAAATTGCATAGTTGTTCATTGTCATTCATCACTACAGCTGACACAAAGTAATTATTCACAAAATTACATAGAAAAGTTCTTTCCTTATTTAGGATTGAAAAGTAACAAAACATTTGTCTAGCCTAGAAACTATTGGACCTTAATTTAATAATATAAGTCGATTACTGAGCTAAGTAGTATACGGTTTATGAGAGGTGACCTATACAATACAGGTCATCGGTATCATTAATTCTAAAGTCGTTCGCAACAATGAAACTTGAATCCAAACAATTTGCAGACACATATTTGCATAGGTGGTGGTAAAACAGCTACACGAACGATCTTAGACATATAGGAACGCGGATCACAAATAGTGTGCCTGATTATGTTTCATCGTCAACATGAAACAAAACAGCCTGATTTTGTTTATTATTCTGCAATTATTGAAAAAAGTATTTTTTCCTCTCTTAACCAGAAAGATATGAAAATTTGCTAAACCGTTATGCTTTTAACAAGACAATTACTTTTATGACTTTTATATAATTCCATTTTCCTGTCTTAAGAATGATCTCTTAAAACACGATGTGCTTAAAATATTAAATGTTGTAAAAATTTGTGACCCCCTATGATAAAACGATAATAATATGCATTTGCACAAATGGTTATCTGTTTGTGGCATCATTACCTCTCGGTTACACAGCTGTTAAGACACTTTTATATCACCGCTATAAAACTCAATCAATACCTGCACTTGTTTACGACTGATCGTCAGGCATTGACTGTAAAGTCCTGATCATGACATTACTCGTGAATGGGTTTCCCGAAGGCAAATAATAAAATAAAAATCTGTGATCCGAGAATGGATTTGTTTATAGTTGGGATTCTTGGGATACTATGAAACGCAGTGCTCGATCTACGACAAAGGTCGCGAAATGAAGTTGCAAAAAAAGTTACAAGATGCTATGCTACAATAAGATGTGTATTTCTTATTGACTGTCTGTCTACAGCCGATTAATCTTAGAAATAAAGAGCAGTATTCGATTATATGCTAATTTATTTAATACAATGCAACGCGTCATTCAATTGATCTGGTTTGTGAGTGAACGAATAGCTTAGCTAGTTAAATAAATGATTCAAGATATATTTAATGTTGTTCATTTGTAATTCACTTTCACTATCATTATCATTAAGCGAATCTGTCATTCGGTCAGTGCGCAGCTTTTTATTTGACTCAGATCAATCAAAATGTATAGGTATAGTATAACTAGATATCTCGTGTTATACAACCTCAACAACATTAACGGCCCGTTACAGTCCACTGCTGGACTATGAGCCTCTTCCACTAAGTGGAGGGTTTTGCCATAATCTCCTCGCTTGGCAGGCGGGTTGGAGATCGTAGATTAAAAGTATACTGTATCAGAGAGCGCTGCTGCCCGTTCCCTGTTCAATGTGTGGTCCCTAAGTCGCCTCTTACGACACCCACGGGAAGAGTAGGGGTTGCTGACAAATGTATTCTGCTCTGCCGTCACCACACGGTAACCTAACACGACTTTACACAACCAAGGGTATTTGACTATTCCTAAATTTACTATATTTTATAAATTAATATAAAAATATAGATTAGTAGCAATGCAAACGATTCACGAAGAAAAAGACAGAATCGGTTGGAAAACTAACTTACAGTTATTTTATTTCAATAGTTCGGTCCCTTTCTAAAACAGTTTTTTGTATGGAGATTGTATGGCGCTACTTGTGTGTGACGTCATAGGCCAGTATTCGCCTCACTGTGTGGTAGAATTCATAAGGGATTTTTAATTCTATACTGCCCATGATATTATTTCCTGCACGATATACAGACATACAGATAATCAAACAGTCATCTTAGACAAAAGCCGAAATAACAACCACCATAATAATAACAAGTGCAAGAGCCATTTGTTGTGCTTACCCTATATTTGTAAACAACATCGTCTTTGACGGTTTAAATTTTCAGCTTGTTATTGTTTACAATAATGCTACTTGTAATAGAAATTATTGTTTAGACTTTGAACAATTAAAATATTTGTCTTGTAAATAGGTACATGTCCCGTGGTTCTTCTTACTTACTTCATTTACGTCCCCACCGAGGGGCTAAAGCCTACCCTGAATAAGGAGAATTAGGCCTTCGTCGACCATGCTAGCCAGTGCGGGTTGGTCGACTTCACACACAACCTTTGCATTTCTTCGCAGGAGTGTGCAGGTTTCATCACGATGTTTTCCTTCACCGTAAGAGCGTCGAATAAACGTACATCGAAATTCTAAAACACATTGTTACGTGGTGGGGATCGAACCCGCGTCTCCCGGACGGGAGGCAGCGGCCCTAGCCACTAGACCACCGACGACGCTATGCAGGCTGAATCACCTGATTGTGAAAAAAGTAAGATTAGGCTTATTATCGACAGTAATAGTCTTCACAGGAGCCATGTCAGAAGACTTCTGATCCCAGGGTTTGTGAGGTTGGTTATTGACCTAAAAATCCATATAAAAAAGTACATACTCGTACCTACACAAATCGTAACTCTAACTCTATCGAAGAATGTAGTCCACTGACCTAGTAAGTAGTAGTTTTTGTTGTTTTCTCTGTAAGTTAGATAACGAAACTTATGTAAAGTAATTGCCCAAAACTAACCTCGTCTATTGTTAAGAATAACACAATCTTGTTTTGCATAAAATTATCAGGTTAACGGAATCTTTAAAGAACTGTTTTTGTATAGAATAATTTAGTGATTTTGCTTGGAGAAATTAAATAAACTTGTCGCTTGTGGTCTTCCTGATCAGTGTGTATCAAAAGTCTTTATTTATTTGAAAACAGTTGTTCAGTTCCTCAAACTAAGCTGTCACTCGAGAGGTTTCGTTTAGCGTTTTGTTATTGAATTGACTGCACGTGTATAGAAAAAAAAATGGCAAAAAAAAAGTGTTTATAAAAAAGACAAAATTGAAAATCGTGTATGTTATGTGTTATGCAATAAAGGGTTATTTATTTATTATATAATTTATTACTTTTAACCGACTTCGTTATCCTGAATGTTTGCACTTACTCGTTTATAATTATTTTTCCTCGCCGGAGATTTCTGACACCCAAGACACGGGTCTATGTACCTACTTTGGATTTAAGAGACCATATTTTGATCTTAGCAGAGTCCTATTTCTAACTCCTTACGTAAAATATTTTTTATTAATTTTTTTCTTGTTCTTTCTTTAATTTGGTACCTATGTAGCGTAACAATAAATTATTATCATTATTATTTTCCATGTATTTATCAGAGAAATTTCTTTCTACAAAATATCTAGATCTCTCTATAAAGAGACTGCGCAATCATTAAAGGCTATAAAATACTAGTTTGGCCGAACGTTACATTACTTCCTTCACTCCTCTATTGGCAGGTGTGGCAAACCTTTTATTCATCACGTCATCGGGTGTGTTTACTCAATATTGATCGCTCTAAGTGTTGTCAACACTTGGACACAGAATATATAATAGTACCCCTGGGGTTTTCAACGGTCTTTTATAAAGATTGTACACAAAATGTTATAATTATAGAAATGTTAAAGCTTGAATGGTAATTCAATACCACCTGACAAATTTATAAAGGTAACATAAATATTTTTATTGAAAATTTTATCATCAAATCAACACTCAAACAAAATTATTTAAATAATATTTAATGACAGCTAATGATTTCACATAAAACACATTAAATGAAATGAAAAATATTTTGTATATTTTAATAAAATAAATTGAATTGAAATTGTTATGAAAAAGTCCCACATAAAATAAAAAATAAACCTGAAAAGAAACTAGTTGCAAACCATGACTACCACGGCTATCGTCGTTTCAGAATAATTTAATAATATTTTTTTTTTTTTAAATCGCAAAATGTTTCCTATCCCGTCCTAACCTATAAAATCGTGACTCTGCTCCTGCAATATACTTTAAGCTTTAGAAATTAGCAATAAATACGGGTTTCCGTTGGCAATAGGAGTTATCAGCCATCGTGACTGGTACCAAGAGACTTTCCAAACTAGTTTAGTAGAATCCGTACCATTTGTAGCGAAACTCGTAAGGTGTGGGTAGTTGGATACTTAGCCATATGAAACCTAAGAAAATATAAATATAGCTGACCCAGCAAACGTTGTTTCGCCATAACTAAAAAAAAAGTTGAGATGGGCCACCCAAAAAATAGTTTAAGACCTATTCTCAGACCTACCGAATATAAACAAAAAAAAAAGAGCTTTGTGTAACCATAGTTAAACTTAACGATACGGTATTAAGAAAACCACAGTACTATGGTTGTAAAACAAACAAACAAAAATAAAATAAAACAAACAAACACATACATTATTTTTTTCCCTTTACGGAGTTAATCGCTATTTTTCGCTTCCAAAGTACGCGTGGACTTGAATAAGCAATAAGCACTCATCACACGAATGTTTGCCTTGGGCGGGGTTCGAACCCGCGACCGTGTGCTTCGTAGGCAGATGTACGCGTACTTAAAACAAAGTAAAATCATTTATGATTAAATAATTATCTATTATAGTAACTATACTGCTTAATTAGTAATATTCTACTTGTATAGAGCTGCCAAAGGCTTCTGATATGGCTCACGTAACGACGTCTATTCCCGTCAGGTACGACGTGTCTTCTGAAGCACGGAACCTTCTTTACGGGCAATCAAACAACTAATCCAAAATTTTTCAGATATTGATATTATTATGATAGATGAAGTGCTACTGTAGCTAAAGGCTTCGCCAAGGAAACTTGATCTTATAAAAATATCGAGACAAACGAGATAAAGTGATATAACAAATACCAAACCATTTACTACGAAAAAACTTGATACATGCTTGAGTCAATTTCTTCTGATTCGTTACGCCACGAGAGCTGTAATCATCTTGTTACCATCCAGTCAGTATTATCACTACATAAGAAATGTTTTATTTTTTCTTGATTTTAACACGTCATAATAATACCCTAAAAATTATCTCCTTACTAATATTATAAACGCGAAAGTTTGTAAGTATGGCTGTATGGATGTTTGTTACTCTTTCACGCAAAAACTACAGAACGGATTATGATGAAATTTGGAATAGAAATAGTTTGTACCCTGGATTAGCACATAGAATTCTTTTTAAGGGAAAAAGTCTTCTTCCCACGGGAAAATCTCATATAACGAGAGCGTAGCCGCGTATGGACCGCTATAGTAAGTTTATAATTAGTTTCAAGTATCTACCTATATTTAGGTCCCATCCGGACCACAATGTACCTATTTTTACTATCTAGTATCTTTTGACAGTATTTCTTTAAAATCGCCTACTAATAAAAACCGTTTGTGCACCAACTTGTCATATCATTTTAAAACTTTGCAAGAATATTTGCAAATATTATAAGTACGTAAATCAACAATACAATACAATTTGGTAATATCGAGCTGATCTGATCATGGAGTCAGGAGCTACATGGTGGAACTTTTCATCATCTAATAGTAAACCGTCGTGTTTGGGCTCATTTCATTTGTCATAATCATTTTGTCATGACATATCAAATACGAAGTGCCGAGAGTCAAGCGTGTTTTTTTTTATATTTATTAACTTCTTTTTTTCACATGTGCGCTACACTTTCCAGTTGCTAGTTTGATAGCTGTCTCAAACATGGAAAATCCATGAAAAGTCAAGTCAACACATAAAATGGCCGAAAACAAAAGCAACCTAAAATGCAAATACCTACTGTTTATACTTTTCACTTGGTCCCGTGGTTCTGACGTTCACAAATCTTGTGATGAATTTAAATAAAGTAAAAAGTTTCAAATAAATTCAAAGATGATCTAAAAATACCCTTCTTTTGCCCCTTGGGACTTGCAGTGTCGTATTCGGCGCAGCTAATTCGACTCGTTCGTAGGCAATTTTCGCTGAAGCAAGAAGGGTGAATGTCTTGGGCCTTCTATATTTAGAACTTACATTTTGAAACCGCGATATCAAAATTGTTGAATAGTTACGTATATTTAGGGACACTTTGAGATATTTATTTTGGAGAAGAAATCTTAAAGGTGATTCCAACAGCACGTATGAAGAGATTGTTAAATGTAGATCAAACAAAAACAGTGTCTGGAGAAACAGGAGTCGAAAAGGATTTCGTACCGTGACTTCGTGAATGTATACTTGTTATTTAAATTTATAAAAGGACCTATCGGCGCATCTCATCGAGACCACTGGCGACCGCAGGGCTGGCAGCTTCCTGGCTCAAAGAATCAGTCTAGCCATTCAGAGGGGGAATGTGCCAGTATCCTGGGCACCATGTGTGGCGGGGACGCGCTGAACGAAGTGTTTTTTTTGTGACTCTTTTCTATTTGACTTATTTGTATTTTATTTGACTCATATAAAATAGATGAAAAGATGACATAAAAACAATATTTAAAAAATGCAGTACTCCATGGACATAGTTTTTTTTACAATAGTGTAGACACGTTTTTTTAATCAGAGTTCGGACATCTCGCTTCACTCTCTATAAAATGATATTATTGTCGAAGATATTTTAGTTGTTTTTCCTATTATTTTTTTGTTAAGTTTTTAAATAATTTGATTCAATTATAATTTGTCAGCGATCAACAAAATAAATTCTATAATAACCTAAACATTATAGTATTTATTTTCCTCATTGCAGAAAAAAAGTAATTTCAGACGGATGATTTCTCCTTTTACAGAAATACTTCTGCTGATATATAGGTAATTACTTGTGAAAACTGAACGTGCCATATCATATTTCTCGCTCTTTATCTAAAGGTTGCTTTTGACACTTTCGTAACCTATACGAGTTATTTTTTCAGCGTGAGTTTTGCGTCAATCTCGAGATCTGTCATCTATTTCTGGAAGCGCTATTTTCCTTTCCAGACCACATTTTCTTCTGTTGTCCTAAATTTTCTTTCTCTTTATATGATGTTCTTCCTTCTGAAATTCCTCGCCCTATCAACTTTCACTCTCTTCTCACCTATACAAACTCTTCCTTTGTTCTTTTATTAATTAAGTATATTGAATTTCATGATATTAAATTATAATTTCTCCATTTATATGTTTATGTTTATATTTGTGTCTATGCTTTATCGTTTCTTATTTTTTATTTTTTCTGTTCATATTTATATATTTTTTTCCTCTATCTACCCTTCTTTCCTTAGTTATTTGTTTGTGCTTGTCTTGTGGTGTCATAACTTTTTTATGTTGTGTTGTTTTAGGTACTCCTGTTGGACCCTCCCATAAACCTTCGAAATTTTTCACCGAACATTCTTCTCGTTTGTGTTATGTTGAGTGAATACGTTGTCATTGGCAAAATACGTCCAAACTAGATGTGAAGCCATTGAAAAAAAATATATATATATTGTCTAAGTAAAAGTATTGCTGATTTATTTATTTGTGATACTGGATGTGAGTTATTTTCGAGAAATATGCCGTGTTCGTTATTGTATTTTTTTTAAAGAGCATGGTTGTGTTGTGATTAGGGCCTTTACCCCTGTCCGGGAGACGCGGGTTTGGTCCCCACCACGTATCAGTGGGTTTTCGAATTCCAAATAAATTAATTCAACTCGAACTTTCAGTTGAACTTATAAGGGGACCAAAACTTTTGTGTTGACTCTACATTCTTGAAGTTAGCTGTTAATGTTATTCATGATTCACTTAGTAATAAATAAAAAATTAAAATATATTTATTTCAGACATGGTATACATCATATACAGTCCCAATTATATGAAAAATCATCCAAAATATACAAATAAAGAATTATATTTGTGAACTTTGCTGTGTTGACTCTACAATTTAATCCAAAATTGGCTTAGTAGTGTCGTTAATTTGTAAGCGACACTACCTGGTAGTACGACTAGTAGACCCTTGCCAAAAAATGCAAATTCATGTTTATTTGAAATTCAGAAACCCACTGATACTATTGTTCAAACCTGTTAAATGTTTATTTTTTGTGTCCAAAACCACGGCAAATTTATGCGATATTATACAAACAGCACAACACTTATTACTTACACGATAACGACAGTGAACTTGCCACCAGTTACATACAAGCTTATGAATTAACCAATAGGGCGGTACAAGACTCGTACAATGCGCACACATCAGCGCAGGAGCATGCCTACAAGAGAGGAGGAGACGAAGCTTCGAATAATAATATGGTGCAATTAGACTCAGACCTCAACATCCAAATTAAAAGTATCACTCCAGCTCCAAATTGTTTTAAACAGTCTACATATTGTTTGGTAAAAAGTTACACCATTTTTAGCGTGTCGGCTTTGGAAAGGAGGGGGGGGGGGGGAGAAGTTGGGTTTTATCAATTTTTCTTAAATATATCGAAAACTATGCGGTTTAGCGCAAAAGTTCAAAGGACAAAAGTAATTTGCATTAAATTGCAAACAAAAATAGTCTATAACATAGTCTCACTAAAGTGAACGGTTCCACAGTTACGGAGGGTGTAAAGTAGCAATTGTTCGTTTCTTTTTAGGTTTTTGGAAAAATATGACGTCATCACAAGGATACTATTCAGGATTGTGTTTTGTAAAAACAAATTGCGATTTTAGTAGCCGATGGTATGTTAGTGATAAGCCCTTGAAGGAACGACAACCTCACCACCCTTTCAAGGGGCGCTACTTTTTAAGGTAAAAGGCTTCTGAAAGCTGAAAGCCTTTCCATAGGTCTAGGCCATATAAACCAAACCAGAAACCCACTCTGAACTCATAAAACTAATAAAAATGTCGAATGTTAAATGCGACCTTATTTTAATGTAAATCATCATCAATCGTCATCAGTATTCAGTCCTCTTCAATCATAGCACCCTCTTATTCTAAATCTTCGTTTATGATGTTCGTGCCCCTGTTATCACAGGAATTACCGCATATGCTTAAGCAGTTTAGACCACTCTTTCTGCACTCGCAGTTACGGACGCATTTGTCTTTGCAAGCGCATACAATGAGGGAAAGGAATTCCTGGGGAGCTGGTGGTCTCAGGTGTTCACCCCCACTCGAGCGGATTCTTGTCCTCATTCAGCCACTGCTGCACCTGGTGGTAAATGAATGCTGCCTGAAAGCTGAAGTGGGGGAAAGCGCAGACGTTGAATTTGGATTTCCAAAATTTCTACATAGCTCTGCACTGCAGCTGAATACGTAATCTCTTCAGAAGATGCATACGACGCTTGAAAGTTAAATAGACAGAATTAAGCTCATCTTTATCTACACTAATGAAAGCATCACTAGTTTTCAAAAATACAGCAATGATGCCTCTTCGACGATTCTGAAATAGCACTTCTGGAACTCTGCTAAACGTGACAAAGTTTTAACACACTCTACATTTGAACAGAGCGTCCATGTCACACTCACATGTCCCACGTGGGTACAGTAATCTAATCAAATTTTATAGGTAATTGATTAAATGGTCGATGATAGTGAAAGCGGGTCCACGTGCGGTCAACAGACGTCCTTGGTCGTTGCGACAGACTTTGGGCCTTGAAAATGGAGGGAATTTGGAACGCGACCTCGAATTATTGTTTTTTTTATGTTTTGTTACTTGTCCGCTTACTCATGTTAATATTGTGCCAAGTATTTTTATTATAGTGCGACAGTGTTTTGTTGGTCTGTCTGTCTTTCATACAGTAACAGAGCTAAGGATGGTTGCATTGCACAGAAATATTAGAGACGGGGATAAGTTATTTTCACTTCTCCAGCTCTGATGATTATTTTGTGCTCAAAAACAGAAAGGATAAATACGGACATCTTTCTCCTCTAGAGAAAGAAAACTATTTCAGTTGTAAACGCGAAATAATTGACGTTCTATAACAACATTGAGAAGTTATGGTGCTTTTATTCATGATATTTGAAAAGAGCATACTCTCGAGTGCTTATAAAGTTGAGTCTTAGAGGTCTAAGCCCGCCGTAGCAATTTGTACAGTGGAAGGAAAATTTCTAGAATGCTCCTTAATTTATCATTCAAGTCTGGTGAACGATTTTGTTAGCATGTTGTCCTGAGTGTCACGATTAAAAAAAAAAAAAAAATTCAAAGTAATATTATGTAATAGATCGTCGGTCTAGAGGCTAGGGCCGCTGCCTCCCGTCCGGGAGACGCGGGTTTGATCCCCACCAATGTGTTTTCGAATTTCGAATTCATAATGTACGATATCGTGATGAAACCTGCACACTCCTGCGAAGAAATTCAAAGGTTGTGTGTGAAGGCGACCAAACCGCACTGGGTCAGCGTGGTCGACTAAGGCCTAATCACCCTAATTTAGGGTAGGCTCGAGCCCCTCGGTGGGGACGTATATGAGCTATTGATGAAGACTATTTTTAACAAATTGTTTTTGACCCTAATCGCTGTATCCTATGCGGTCGCGGACTTTATGCATCCACAATCAGATCCGGTTGTTGGAGCACTTTTTTTGGGCGCCAAAACAATGGCTGCTACCTTTCTTGATCCGGCTCGTTCGCACTTCCAACACAATGCTGGTTTCGAAAATGATTGGGTGGTGTTCTTGTAGATCTCAATTTTATTGTACCTATTGTTAAATTTGTGTCTGCGTCCAAATCGTGAGTAAGGTAATTTGGGACACATTTTTTGGGCTTCAGCAAATTGTGTGTTACCTCATGGTGTGTAGTTTTAAGAATTGTATTTCATTTGACAATAAGATAATGCCTGTTTCTGTCTCTTGGACACAATAGTATTACGCTAAAAAATATATAATGTTCGATATAGCTTGTAATAAAATGGTATATAGACTAAAATGTGAAATCACGTATTTTCATACAATACTTATAGCTCGTAAATGAGTTGATGAGAATTATTGTTATATTTTTCTCGTTAAGGATTTTAATTGATTTTCTATTTATTAGCATCTTGCCAACATGAACCGACCTTAACCTTAGACATCTTACATTATATATTACGCATACCTATTTCACAAGTGCGTTACCTAACTGTCTTCCAACAAAGGGTCATCATCATCATCAAACACAACTAGCCTGCTCACTGGCATGCGAGTTGACTGTCTCACACGCCGACCAAGGCGGCCACGCTCACTGAGCGCGAAATTAGTGCCGATTCTTACTAACGGCGGCGCGGCGTTTAGTTTTTAGTTAAAAATGTCAAAAATAAAAAAAATATAGTTTTGGCTTCTATTGCTTCCCATTGAATTTTCTTCGACCAGTAATAATATTTTATTTTTTAAATGCTTGATATAACCAACACAGACACCTTGGCTTTGGTTTGTTTTTTTTTTATGATCATCATCAACGGCCCGTTACAGTCCACTGCTGGACTATGAGCCTCCTCCACTTAAGTGTTTGGTTTTGCCATTTTCTCCACGCTTGGCAGGCGGGTTGGAGATCGCAGATTAAAAGGTTACTGTATCAGAGAGCGCTGCTGCCCGTTCCCTGTTCAATGTGTAGTCCCTAAGTCGCCTCTTACGACACCCACGGGAAGAGTAGGGGTTGGTGACAAATGTATTCTACTCTGCCGTCACCACACGGCCACATTTTTTTATGACACGAGCAGTAAAATAACAAATATTATAATATTTGTTATGTATGAGCAGTAAAATAACAAATATTATAATATTTGTTATTTTACTGCTTGTTTAGCTGTTTTTGAGGCAATTTAACATGCATGATGATCCTAAATATTTTATTAGCAATATTTACGCATACAAAATAAAAAATAGAAGCTGCACACCATCAGGCCATTTTTACAGTCTAATACATTACTAATAACCTTATATAATATACTATCACTTGCCAAGTAAAATCGACATCAACTCTTGTTACCTACCCAGTTGGAGCACACTTGTACTTTCGTGCGCAGACGCACGTTGCTGGTGCGACTTCCGAGCAATTAACAGTGTAAACACACGAGTATGTATCATGATCAGTGATCGGAGTACGTAGATTTATTTTATATACTTGCATCATGCGTGATAACCATAAACATGCTATTTTATTAAATATCATAAAATAAAACACGTACAGTTAAAGCATACAAAATCGTTTATTGTTAATACAATGTATCACTTATACAACTATCAGAATTCGCTGTATTGGCGTCTACAGATGAACGATCAATTTCTACATATAAATGGATCGTCGATCGGTTCATAATTCCGAAAAAATATAAACATAATTTTAAAATTCCGGAAACTCAGAAGCATATTTATATTAACTAACATAATACATTTGAGATCAATGACCTTAATTCAATCTACCTACTCCGATCACTGATTATGATAATAAAGACGGAACAATGCACCTTGGTCACCGTAACGCATAATATGACGCTGCAAAGCCGCAAACAATCAATGTCAAGTAAATAAAATAACATTTTATGCATTCTTTTGCGCAGAATAAAATCATAATGAACTCTTTATGGAGGCATCGCATTTTTAGATTGTTTCGTCTTTAGCAATCTTTTTGCAAGAGATTTTATCCTTTTTAGTACTATTTTGTTTTCTCCACTTGTCTTTAGCTGCTGTTAGCTGGAAAAATAAAACGATCGACTAGGGACTTCCCTATTTATTTGTAATGGGTCCCATCCCTAATCTTCTGTTCGTTGACGTTTGTTTTTTTGTCAAGTACTTATAAATATTTATAAATGTGTAAATATATTTGGACGTTTAGATGTTTGGATGTTTGTTCCGCTTTCACGCCTAAACTACAAAACAGATTTGGATGAAATTTGGAATGGAGATAGTTTGTATCCTGGATTAACATATAATAGGATACTTTTTTGCGGGAAGAAGTTTTACTCCCACGGGAAAATCTTAGCTGCGGGCGGACCGCAAGTAAATAAATTTAATTTTAATGTACAGTGAACAGCTCATCAAGCTATACACCGGGCGAGATATCTTGCGCGTTTGTAATACGGCCTAGTTTGCAACAAAAATGTATAGCTTGATGTGCTGTCTACTGTACGTTTGTCCGTATAAAAAAAGTGTTAAGTACTACTTTAAAAACTCGATTGTTTTAGACGTAAGGTTAAAGATGATTCAGTTTAAAACCACAAACATCTATTGTCTATGTTACCCAATGAAAACAAACTAGACGGTTAGAATTGCGTAATGAATAGTAATAACATGGCAATCTATAATTGGTGTACTAAGTGTATCTACCGAAGTAATAAAATTAAATGGTATGCACCACCACTCTTGCTTTCACTTTGGCATACCCAATGCTTAATACACAGGTAGATAGCAACTTATCGAGCAGGTAGGTATACCATAAGGTAATCGACAGAAAGCCTCACGACTTACGATACCTGTATTAGAGGGTTCCCTACTTGAGTGCGAAAGTTCTTGGTTCGATTTTTTTTTTATATCGAGCACGGAGAATCGGGTGAGAGACGCTACTTTAGGTGAGAACAAACAGTCAGAAGGACAGATGGACATACAAAAGCAATTTCATTTTGGCTCGCGCTTCGTGCTCGCTCGGTCAATAATAGACATAGTGGACAAATTGTACAAGCTATCTTATCAGATGGTCATTGGCAAAGAATAAATAAAAAGAGTCTAAAAAGTCGGTATACTAGAAGGTGGTTTTCTCAGGCAGATTCAAAGAAGCTGCCTGAAAAATACAGTCAAGCTAACCGCATAGTTGTAGCGATTTAAGAACCCCCGAAGACGTGAGACCTGCCTGCTTCAGTATTTGCACTAAATAAAAAGGGGCCTCGCGCCGCTTTACCTACTTTGTTTTATCATATAAGGTGTAAATAAATAAGCTGACACTATTTTAAAGGATCAACCTACCCATGAAACTGTGAACAACTTTCCACAAGAAACATGGGCTGTCGGACGACAAAAAAGTTGTCCCTTTCATACAATACCGCGCGGCCAGCTAATCGATTTACTACAGAAGATGCATATTTTTGTCGTCCATATTTCTTGGGGAAGGTTGTTCAGTTTCATGGGTAGGTTGATCCTTTAAAATAGTGTCAGCTAATTTATTTACACCTTATATAAGTGAACAAAAATAAAACGGATTTAGAAGAACGATTCATTTAGTCCAATAATATCATAGACATAATGTAAGTAGGCATAAGTTTTTATACTGTTGGATATCTCAAATGGAGTCTCGTTTTTGCGTTCTCCATTTGCATCGCACTCATAATTCCTAAAATCCTTTTTAAAATTGTCTAAATTATCCTAAAAGTTCAAAGGCGTTAAATTATATAACTCGACTTATCCCGTTTTGGAATATCAGTAGCAAAGAGACCGAGACGAATCTGTTCGCAACTAGCGACGTTACAGGAGACGTATTTTTGATTCACTCGAATTTGCAATTCGCATTCGGAAACGATTCACACAATGTAATTCATTTCGAATAATGTCGTATTTCCGTATTTTTGAACCATTCGAATACCGTGTTGTCATTATAACATGATTATAACTCCAAACATAAATATGTTTGTTGAAATCATTTCACACATAAAATATTCTAAACGGTAAACTATAATTCTATACAAAATTTTTAAAACCACCACTCGCAAAGCTTTTCATCGAACGGAACGTAACTCAATGACAAGATGCGGAACGTTGGCAGCAGATGTTCTCAGTTCTGTCAATATCTTTATATCGGTAGGTCTGTATTAGAAATTGAAAAACGAAAAACAAAAAACTACTACTTACTACAAAAATATAAACAAAAAAAAACAATAATACTAATAAATACTCATCAACGGTCCATTACAGTCCACTGCTGGACTATGAGCCTCCTCCATTTAAGTGAAGGGTTTTGCCATAATCTCCACGCTTGGCAGGCGGGTTGGAGATCGCAGATTAAAAGGTTACTGTATCAGAGAGCGCTGCTGCCCGTTCCCTGTTCAATCTACTCTGCCGTCACCACGCGGCGCACTAATAAATACTAATACTATCAAAAATACGAATTTTGGGAAATCGCATACGTTTGTCGAGATTTCGAATGTTTTTTTTCGTATTTACGAGTGAATCAAAATGCGTCTCCAGCACATCATGCTGCTTTAAAAGTAAATAGCGCGACCAATCAGTACACCGAATTCAACCAACCGTCACAGAAAAGCGGATAAATCGATTAACGAAGTATGAAATGAGTACATCAGTTTTTTTAACTAACAATAGACTATTTTATTTTTATGTTAGCATCAAGGGTTTATCCAGCCATAAATCGTTCTTACAACGTCCCCACTGAGAGGCTCGAGCCTACCCTGAATTAGAGCGATACGAACTTTTCACCCGGTCCATGGATGACCTAACCTTGGTAACCAAGAAATTACCATATGTCAGGGTGTAATAATAATCATACGTAGGCAAGAATTATTTTTAGTTTCTAGTTAGAAAACAGCATTTCTTGACAAAATATCAAACTAGTGTAACGAAGGCCTAATATTTTATAAGCGAGCGTCGGTGGTCTAGTGGCTAGGGCCTCTGCCTTCCGTTCGGGAGACGCGGGTTCGATCCCCACCACGTGCCAAAGTGTTTTCGGATTTCGAATTCATATGTACGTTTATTCGACGCTCTTATTATAGTGAAGGAAAACATCGTGATGAAACCTGCACACTCCTGTGAAGAAATTCAAAGGTTGTGTGTGAAGTCGACCAACCCGCACTGGGCCAGCGTGGTCGACTAAGGCCTAATCGCTCTAATTCACGGTAGGCTCGAGCCCCTCGGTATATGAGCTGTTAATGAATGAATATTTTATAAGCATTTCTTTTACAACATAATAATATTCTCTGATAGAACACCGCGCTACACAATTCAACTAAATTCCTAAAGATTACGCCATTTATGAGACACAAACACCCAGAACTAGTTTATTAACATATCATCAGCATTATGTCAAGGTTATTGGTGAAACAAGAGGCCGTAGGTCATTATTTTAAAGTTATTACATTATTTTAACGTAATTTTTACCAGAATAGTCCATAAGATAAAAAGCCTTGGAGAAGATAATCAAGGTCGTCAAGGTAGCCAAATATCTGGTTATAAATGTCAAAAGCTGCAAAAAAAAATTTGCTCGATGATTTACTCTCGTATGGAAAGTATGTTTTCTTAAGTGCTCCGGAGACGGTCAAACGGTTTGACTCAAACCTTACGTGTTTGATCAAACCGTTTGAGGTCGGTATAAACGGTTTGTCAAACGGCTCTGCGCAGTCTGATTCTTTACGCTGTCGTAATTACACTTCTGACGCGTCAAACACAACAAAAATATGAAAATGCATCAAATATGCTTCAAACACGTAAATGTTTGACAAACCGTTCGAACCCACTTTTGTAAACGATCAAAATGGTTTGAGTCAAACCAAACTTTACGTGTTTGAATCAAACCGTTTGACCGTCTCCGGGGCCCTTCACGATGATAAAGTCATTCTCTTGACTTCTAGCATCTTCTAGAAAAAGTTTTGTTTATTTCATTTGATAGAAGGAGATAAGAAAGGAATTAAAAAGTCATTTTCCCCTAATCATAGTAGTAATTGTCTTAATCCTTCGTGTCATCTTATTATTCTTATTCTTGTTACAGGAGGAAAACATAGCTCTGCGTCTGATAAAGCAGCACTCAGATGTTGAGGAGCCGGAGAGCAGCCCAGCGGTTCCCGAGGAGTTGTACGGGGGCGCTACGGCGGCGCGGACGTACTTCGACGAGGGCGGCTATGTGTCGGGGGGCGCCAAAGACAGCGACCCCTACGTCAGAAACAGGTTCAACCAGGCGGCGTCGGACGCCCTGCCTAGCAACAGGCCTGTGCCTGACACGAGGAACGCTATGTAAGTAGAATACTAGACTCCTTGATACTAACACTATCAAGCCCAACAAACTGACATAGAAATGTTAAAATATTTGGAACGTTGACTCGGCAAAAATGGCTGACCAGAATTTTGCTCACAAACGGCTGACAAAACAACGGCTATTTTCAGTTCAACTCATAGGGCATATGCCATACAATCTGCGTACGATTTCGTCCCAGTGGCTTTCGAGACCGCGGGTACGTGGGGCTCCGACGCGAGCTGGTGCGCAGCGTGGGTCAGCGCTTGAGGGACCGGGGGTCAGATCCCCGCGCGGGCTTCTTCCTCGCGCAGAGGATCTCTCTTGCTGTGCAGAGAGGAAACGCTGCCAGTGTTGGGCACATTTGGGCGGGGGGCGTTGTTGGGCGGACTTTTTTTATAATTTTAAGTAGACTTGAATTTTATAATTTGTACTATGTATTATTATATATTTTGTGACATTATTAATAAACAAACTTCCATTAAAATTTATGCATGATATTAACATTATAAAATAAATATTGCCATACATACATGTATAACATACGAGTAAATCTGTTTTTATCCTACGGAAAACTTCTTGCTCCCCAGAGTTTAGAAAACAAAACCAACTGAACGGTGAACACTAATAAGGTCTCAATAAGGCTACGAATAAGGAAGCTAGGTAAATGTTGAATGTACTCGAATTACTAATTGACTTCAATTCTGTACCATTTGTACAGAATAGAATGTCAAAACACATTTTATGAGATAGCGAATTGATATGACAACAATATCTATGATCCCAACATAGATATCTTTTGTATAGACCAAAATATATAGAGATCTTTGGCTTGTTTTGGTTTGATGTTGTCCATAGGGATGACAGACACGTTTTTTTATATTACAAGAATCGCTTTTTAGTTGATATTTCCAAACATCCTCTAAAGTTATTCACGAAACGAAATACATTTTATCGCCATGAAGAGAATAACAAAAAAATACATTTTCGTGGTCTTGCGAAATTCTGCGAATGTTAAAACTATAAAATATTGTACAATAAAATTAAATGTTGTGTGCCTTTGTATTTTATTACGTGTTGCATATTTTATAAACAGGCACAGTTAAAATTTATATGTTTTATAATAAACCGTTTAGCTGATTATCAATATTCTACATTGCCAATAAAATAAAATATTCTTAAAACGTATATTAAACGGATATTCTTAAAGTGGTTTGCCTATTAAGGTGACGTCATAATTTCATAGAAAACAAGCAAGAACGAATTTCGGCGCTGCCACTATGCCCTCTGCGGTGTAGTTGGTAAGCACGTTGGCTGCGTATAGGCCGAAGGTCGTAGGTTCAAGTCCCGCCGGAAGGTTTACGTTTTTGGTTGTTTTCTGTGAATCTATTATTATTATAATATTCCATGAAAAACAATTTTATTATAATTAGTGGCAACATTGTTATATACATATAGAACATTGTTATAAGAGGGGTGAAAGTAACTTATTTAGCGCCGAGACGGAGGGACTAATAGTTCGAGGCACTAAAGACGGCTAGGACTCTGTACATCAATTTTTTATTCCTAAAATTTACATTTTCACCAAAAAATTATAAATTTTGTGCGTCCTTGTTGTAAAGCAGTTCAGCAATTACAGTCAAATCACAGTACGACAATATTAAGTTGATACAAATCCATAGACGAGATTCATAAAAATTACATATATTTTCAATTCGGTAGAATTATTTCAAACAAACAAAACCATTTTTAACGTGACCTGAACAGAGTTTTTATGTATATTATCTCTACAAGGGAGCGAAGCGATCGTCTTTTATTTCCTCTGAGAGTAAAGTTGCTTACTATTTTTGTCTCTTTCTCTCTAGCGATCTATCCGGTAGCTCTCCCCTTTAATGTGATGATTTGACGTCACTTCCGTAACGCGACCTTGAAATTTTACCCTTAACGCGCCTAAAGAAGTTTCACTTCAAAACGGGAAACGTAGTTTGGGATGCCCCCCTGCCAGGTGGACTGATGACCTGAGGTGGTGGCTGGATGAGGAAAGCGGGTGATCGTGCGCTTTGGCGTGCCCTTGGGGAGGCCTACGTCCAGCAGTGGACTGCAATAAGCTGATTGATTGATTGACATATTTTGTAGGAGTAATAGAGATATGGTTTATAGTCAAGTGATCCTAGTAAGCCTCTTAGAGGTAAGGTCAGGTCAAATAGACCCGGTCCGAGGTCGGCTGCTTTCCCTTCCATGCCAAAGAGGTCTGACTTGACCTCCGTCTGTATCCGGATACGTGGGCTTCTCAATTATTGTAATTATGGTGTTACTAATGTGATAAACTCTAAAATAGGTAGGCGAAGAATGTAATAGTTTTATGACAAATTGTTATATAGTTAAAAAATACTTGCGATTGTCGTTAGTATATAGGTACTTGCCGTGTGGTGACGGCCGAGTAGAATACATTAGTCACCATCCCCTACTCTTCCCGTGGGCGTCGTAAGAGGCGACTTAGGGACTACACATTGAACGGAACGGGCAGCAGCGCTCTCTGATACAGTAACCTTTTAATCTGCGATCTCCAACCCGCCTGCCAAGTGTGGAGATTATGACAAAACCCGCCACTTAAGTGGAGGAGGCTCATAGTCCAGCAGTGTACTGTAACGGGCCGTTGATTTGATTTGATAGTGTTACTAATGTGATAAATTCTAAAATAGGTAGGCGAAGAATGTAATAGTTTTATGACAAATTGTTATAGTGTTAAGCTTTAATAATCACATCACATCACACTAATTATAAATGTGAAAATATATTTGGATGTTTAGATGTTTGGCTATTTGTTCCGCTTTCACGCCTTAATTACTGGACAGATTAGGATGAAATTTGGAATAGAGATAGTTTGTATCCAGGATTAACACATAGGATAATTTTTACCGGGAAAGTTCTTATTCCCACGGGAAAATCTTACATAACGTGAGCGTAGCCGCGAGCGGACCGCTAGTGAGAAATACTTGCGATTGTCGTTAGTGGATGAACTTGATGTGGATATTTTTTTTTTATATGAACTTAAAACATCAAATATGACAAAACATCCACTCCTTTGTGAGAGACTGGTATCTGCACTAGGGAATCCCTGTCTGACAGATTACCAGGCTCCCACCCAGAGACATCGTAGCAAGTACAGTAGTTTTAATATGGTAGGATAACAAGTGAAAAGTATTCAAAAATAAAAATAAACTTGTTTGTTGGAAAATGACGTACTTAAATAAAAGTCAGAACATTATTTCAATCGTTAGATCAGTATCAAAGGCTTACGAATAAACCTGTGATTCATGAATAATAACAAAGGTTATTCCATACAATACGTCAAAAACTATCGTATACACGTCATTATCTACTTATTTGATAATCTGGTGAGTTGAGAATCTGGTAAACTGCTCCGGAGAGATAATTTTCGTCAATTTGGTTATTTATTTTCGATCCTACAAAAATGTTTTAATGCTTAATTGTATTTTTACAGGTGCCGGTTAAAGAAATTCGAAGATGATTTGCCGCAAACCAGTATTATCATTACATTCCACAACGAAGCCAGATCCACCCTCCTGAGGACTATTGTTAGGTGAGATGTCAACATAATACCATATTTCACAAATACAGGGTGAAAAAGTATAAGCGATGAGGGGACGAGATGAAACTGAATATATTTTTTTATAAAATATGAAAAAAGAAAAATTCTAATTCAAAAATGCGTTCATGTTGTATCAGGTGAAATCAGGTCTTAAGAGTCCAAAAGAAGTTATAGAGTATATTGTGTCAAGTGCTCTTTGTTTACCCGATAAAGATAATTTTTAGCGATAATGCGGTATTTTGTTTATTTGGATGAATGTTACAAAAAGTAATTATTTTACAGTGTCCTGAATAGAAGTCCTGAACATCTCGTCAAAGAAATTATCCTGGTCGATGACTTCAGTGATAATGGTGAGTACCTACTAACTATTAATAACAAGAAACTCAATTTTATATTCACAATAATCCTACAAAATTATTACAACACACTCTACGCAAAATATAAAAGTCAAAAAGAAGTGCTAGGGATGGGACACATTACGAAAAATATTGATATCCGTAGTCGATCGTTTTATTTCTAACTATTTTTAGTATTAGGTAGCGCATAGTTATTTTATTTCTTTTAACAAATTGCTTAAACGCCTCCTGCCAAGCTAGTAATTGAACATGAGATATACAATGTAGAAGATAGATGCACTATTAACTAAGCTATCAATGTAGCCGGTGAACGTTTTCATACATGAAACAACAACAGATACATGAAGTAATTTTTGTTGTAAATTACTCGTACATACCTACTTGCATCCAGACATTTTTTGTTACCCGTCTGTACAAAACCAAAGAGGTTAAGAAATAAAAGCTGACACTGTATATCCAAATAAAGCGATTCAAGATCTCTGATCGATCAATCATAAATCAATAATTTAACCTTCTTGACAGGTTTTAATGCCAAGAGAGCGAACGATTGTTTTACATTTAGATAAGTGGTTTTATTTTAATATTTTTTTTATTTCTTTTTTTTTTTTTGACAGTAGGTAGACAATCTTGGTCTAGAACAACGTCAAAAACAGTCAAGCGCCTGACCCATAAAACCACTGAGAATCAGGTAAAAATAAAAAAGCCATGAAACGATTGACAAAAGGGTAAAATTTGTAACAAAGATAAATGATACTGTCGCAGCTTTGTTCCTCAATATTTTGAATGGTAAGAATGAACTTTACCCTACGGTACCCACCTTATATTATAATACCACACGAAAACCTTTTTGACGGAGTTGTGTGACGCACAATAGGGGATCGGACTGTTCTCCATATTTTATGAATTTACCATATTTTATTAATTATTTTTAAAATATAGATTAATAGTAGACGATTCGCGAAGAAAAAAAACAGAATCGGTTGAAAAACTAATTTACAATGATTTTTTAAAGTTTTAATATGTCTGTCTCTTTCAAAAACGATATTTTGTATGGAGATTATATGGCGTTACTAACAAATGACATCGCAAGTGGGTATGTGCCTCTCTGTCTAATCTTGAATTTCAAACCTTTATAACTCGCTCAATTTTAAAGATAGAGCAAAAATTTTTTTTGTGTTTGATAGCAGAAACTAAGAAGTTTGGATTTATAAAATAAAAAAAAGAAGTCCGATCCCCTATTAGTAGTCATATAACCTGGTAGGTCTGCGGTTTTCCATTTATCCGCGCGAACGGATAACTTGATAGATTTGTACTTTCGTCTAACCAACGCTCTAAAGATGCGTTTGATCCAACTACACCAACCCGCGTAAAAAATAACGCAGTTGGTTTTAATTTCTAAATAGTTATGTTAATTCTTCAACACAATTCATCATTCACTGTTTTCTTTTACTCCGCACAATTACTGTAAGACTAGTTTTTTACACATTGTGTTAGAAACAACAATGGCAGGTTCACAGCTGATTTCCCTTTGCTGCAACACTAGTAAACAGTAAATTGGCCTTCGTGTGTCGACAACTACTACATTATGTACAATAAGTGGAATGATATACTTTCTGGACAGTTCTGGATATCAATTTTAATTGTTTCTTTGATGTCAACCTAGCTGATCTCAATATAAAAGTAACTTGGGGTATGTGTGTATAATTTCTATGATATAAATGACAGAATTCCGCAAAATGATAAGGTACATTCAACATTCTGAATCGTATATTCCTTCATAATTTATTTCCGGAAAATTACTTTCACCGGATTTTTTTCCGGTTGTACCACATCACTTCAACAAAAAAATAACGTTCAGATAAGTGACGATATCAGCTGTTGATGAAGTGACATGCCTCCTCAAACCTAATGCAGTGCATTAAGTATATATCATGCTTAGATAAATTGACACACGAAAGAAATCTGTAGGCATCTAAAACTACTTTCGAGATCTAATAAAGAAAAATTCCGAGATTGATTTAGAATCATGGTGTAAATCGTTCCTTTTATTTTTAGACGACCTGTCACTTACTAGAGTAAGTATATTAAAAATCCATCTCTACCATACAGCGGAAGACGGCGCCGCTCTCCGAGCCATCCGCAAAGTGAAGGTCATCAGGAACACCAAGCGCGAAGGCCTGATGCGGTCCAGAGTTAAGGGAGCTGATACAGCCACGGCTCCGGTCCTCACCTTCCTCGACTCCCACGTGGAATGCAACGTGCACTGGCTGGAGCCTCTGCTGCAGAGGGTCAAGGAAGTAAGTCGTGATTTCTAGCATGTATACGCATTCAATATTTTTGATTATGGAAAACAACTAAAAAATTAAACCTGCGCCGGTAGCTTTTGAAGCCGTGTCTTGCGACTAGCGATTAACTTAAGGCGTGTCTCCTGCCATGTTTTGGTCTACACAATACACATAAAACATCTCAACAAAACAAAAAAAATACATGTTTATCTATGGTTCCTCTACACAAATTGTCTATGAAATGTTTTGGAAAACATTTCGAAAACATTAACCAAACAAGCGAGCCTATCAAACCTCTATGTCGAACCGAAACATTTGTCCGAAACATTGCAGAGCAGGAGACGTCGTTTGAAACATTTGTTTTTGTGTATGTGTAGACGAATTTGTGTAGAGTGTAGAACAAAACATTGGCAGGAGACACGCCTTTCGTTCATCATGAAACATAAATACATATTCTTAATAACTACACACGACAATTAATTTTAACATCTCTTACAGAAATGTTGCGTATTTAAACTGAAGACTTATTTGGCATAAAGTGCCTATATTTAGCGTCTATTACTTACCATCAACTGGCTGACCTCGTTGCATCTTAGAATGCGGTCTTTTAGTAATACTTTATAGAACAAGTACCGTTCGTTACTTAACTCGATTGGACTTATACTTACACAATAGATTCAGATTGTTGCAATTTCTCTGAAGTTGGTTATCTTGTAAATTATCTATCCTATCACACGTTAGCTGTTAGGTAAGCTGCTGCGGTGAGTGTCGTTCGGCAATAGGGAATATGCATTAAAAAAAAATTAGCTTTTTCATAGTTCATCTGAAAGTATACTGACAGTCAAAACAGAACAAACAGTCAACAAAAACGAAAAATCGAAAATAGACTAGACAAAACATTTATATCTGTCCCCCTTTTCATCATCAACGAAAACAAAACTTTCTATGGCGGATGTATGGCCCGCGTGACCAATGACATCAATGGTCATGTCGGACCTCTCTGTCTAACCATCAATTTTAAAGCCTTATAACTTTGTTTCTGTGCAAGATATTTGAAAAAATATTTTTTATGTGTTTATATGGAACTTAAAATATTTCATATAATGAATTTTAAAAAAATGTGCATATTCCCTTTTCGATAGCTTTTTTATTTCGATGGTAGAGTAATTTGTAACAGCACTGAGCTTACATACTGTATGTACTTAGTATATTTTAAGCTCAGTGCTGTAACTGTAACCATGTTCATCAACAGCTCATCGTCCCCACCGAGGTGCTCTAGCCTACCCTGAATTATGGCAATTAGGCCTTAGTCGACGACACTTCACACACATTCTTTGAATTTCTTCGCAGTAGTGTGCAGGTTTCATCACGATGTTTTCCTTCACCGTAAGATCGTCGAACAAGCCTACATATATGAATTAGAAATTCGAAAACACATTGGTACGTGGTGGGGATCGAACCCGCGTCTCCCGAATGGGAGGCAGGGGCCCTAGCCACTAGACCACCGACGTTCTCCCGAACGGGGATTATACAATTATAGTTTAAAGAACACCTTATAGTCTTATTATCTAAACATTGGGCGTGGAGCAAGTCAATGGAGATATCCGACATATTTTACACATGTGATTAATAAAATTGTCGCGAAATGCGTGGTAAGTGACAGGACGTCTCCATATATTGATACAGTGCATATTTTATATATCATGCTAAGATAATCGACACTTGAAAACAGTTCAGAAAGGGTAACATACTACACATTAAGTAGTTTCACTTAACTACTAAGTACTTATGCGGAATATGTAAAATCTTCCTTATTTCGATGTATCGCCATCATTAGCATAATATTGACTTATGTCGGTAGCTTGTCAAGTTTCTCAACTACTATCTAATAAATCAAGGCAATGTTATGAAATGAAATACCTGAGTACGTAATTTGTAACCTCGCTAGACAACATTATTAATAATAATAATAATTCATCTCGATGGTTTATCTATTCAATCCTAATTTGTAAGTTACAAGTTATACATGTCACCATAAGAGTAAAATTTTGAACTGCAACCGATCATTTACAATTTAATGTATTATTTTTCAATTGTTTATATTCTATCGATATTATATCGTAAAGATTTGAAAAAAGCTGTTATGTTCATAATTGGTCGGGTTTTATCTCCCATAAAATTGTGAACCGTGTTCCTGATTGGTTGGTCGTATCCATTGTTTTATTTTTTATTCATTGCCACAGCCAAACTGACCAATCAGGGACGGTTTGCAATTTGACGATTTGACTTCGATAGATTATAAACTAACGACAAATAATACGTTAAATTGTAAATCGTTGGCCGCAATTTACAATTTTACGGGATAAGTGGAAGGAGGTGAGGGAGGCCCCTCACCTCCTTCCACTTATCCCGATCCTGGGCCAGACTTTCCCATCGCCACAGTAGACAACCAGCTCGTCTCGCTCTCGCCACCCCTTGCGGGGCCGACCACGACATCTTGCTGCGTTCTGGGTTTTACATCCCTAAACAAAATCCACTCGACACTTTCGTTTCCCACGCGTTTTCGAAAACTCATTTCACCGACTATGTTCTGAATTCAAATTCAACTTGCGCCATTACCAGGAGATCTCCTGGCATTTCGACAATTCGTGCGACGATCGTTCGGTAGAACGTGCTCAGAGTCGTAATGTCAAGGATATGATCGTGATTCGATTAAACGTTCTCGATCGTGACGAGGTTTATCTGATAGCTTTATGTTGAAGAATCGGCATTGTTTTGTCGTAGTTAATTGTAATTGTATAGTTATTGCTTTGAGATGAAATAATAATTATAATGTAAGTTCAAAGTGTTTTGCAATCTCCGTAGCGTGTGTGACCACCACTTTGACTGAACTCATTACTCGAATCACAGATGCGATCATCATCAAAACAGCATCTTTTTCACTATTAAGTGTTTGATTTTCATTATGGAGGTTGTCACGAAGTTCCAAACAAACTAACTTCGTGATACCTAGATGGTTAAATCAATTGATAGTTTCAAGCCCACGCCCTCTATATTACCACTTTAGTAGAAATATCCATTAGGTCCGTTAAAAAAATATATTTGATTGTCTGTTAAAATCTAAGATGGTGCTTTGGAAGGAACGTACGGTGTGTTAAAAAAGAGAAGAAATCAAAAGTGGTAAAATAGTAATGTCATCCCTTCCAAATCGACACGTCTTAGTATTGCCACTTTTGATTATCCAATCTTTTTTGGCGCATTATAAAGCTATTGCTCTTGGCTAATAAAATTATTTACGGAAAAAAATCAGCACATAAGTTATGTCAGAGGCTTTCGCCGGCAACTTTGACATCAGAACTTGTGAGGTCAGATGTCGACCTTACAACCCACATGACACAAAAGAAGATTATCATACAAAACAAGCTGTTTAAAACCAGATTTGACTCGCATCTGACCCTGACTTAAAAAAACTTTGATTGGAGAACGAATTATTTCAGCACAAAGCGTAATTCACTCACTGGTTCACGCAATGAGTCGCCAATTCAAATCGAGTTTAGATAGCTACGTGGTCGTATCCCTTTTGTCCTTTAAATACGCATTCTACTCTCTACCTTTCGACTATGCTAATTTTAAGCTTAACAACGAAGTCATCGCTACCAATGGCCTCTCTGTCTGGCATTTTAACCTCCAATTACATTTCAATACTGAGTGTTAATATGTCATTGACCTCTTACTTGAAGATTGACAAGGTCATTATCATGGTATTTGTGAATGAGTGATCAATAGTAAGTATAGATGAATGAATGATAAGTGTTTTATTTACTCAACAGTTAAGTAATTAATGATGCTACAGGTGTGGTCCTGCAAGTTTTATCTGAGAGAAGATCGACGCTAACCGCTTGCCTTGCTAGCAACAGTCTTTGCTAAATAGTCCAGTTTGATATCAAATTTTTGTTTGGGTCACACTTCGTTAAATTAGTACTGTAATGACTTGTAGTTAGCACTCTTACACAAAGTCTGAAGCGGCCCTTAGATTATACAGCCTAAGATCGTTAGCATTAAAACTGTTGTTTTTTGTGATATTCAATTCAACAATTCATTGTGTATGTGTCGTGGCCATATCGTATAATTGATCATATCATGAAATTTTCGATCATTTCAGGAAATGGTCACATTTCATGAAATTTTCACTGTCCATTGGCCACATCATGATGTGCCTTGGCCAGATCAATGATAAGAAATCGTTTGACGATATGTTCAACTAAAACGCAGCTGTATGAAATGGTCAAGATTATTTGATCATATCGTAAAGTTATTACATTTTTTGCCGATAGAGGCACTGGAAGCACTTTGTTTATGTACCAACATGGCGGCTGCATTATTTCTCGTAGTGAAAAAGTGAATTATTTGTTATTAAAATGAGGAAGAAACAAAGAGTTATGCTGAAAAAATACTCTGAAAATGTCTGTCGGACTTAGAGAACAATAAGTACCAAACATAATTTAGATTCTTTTTAAATATTTCATGGACGCCCTATTTTCACGATATGGCCAATCGTGGACGACAAAATCGTGAAATGCACACGATTTAAAGATCTGGTCAAATTTAGTTGGCCACATCATGAAATGCGACCATTTCATGAAATAATCGAAAATTTCATGATGTGGTCAATTCTACGATATGGCCACGACATATGTAAAAAGAAATATAAGTAATTTTCAGAAGCACAGTGATATACACAATTTTAATACTAGAAATAAAGACAAGTTGGTTGCTTATGTCAGCCGACTACATAAAATTAGTAGTTCTTTTAAAGGCAATTGTATACGCTATTACAATAAGGTCCCTACTGATATTAAAAACTTACCTTTAGACAAGTTTAAAACAATTATAAAACAGTTTAAAAAGGTAGGATAGGATAGGATATCTGATTACTTAGAGGACAGATATCCATGGGAATAGATTGTTCGTGTTGCAGGCTTTTTTGTTATATAATTAGTATGAATTTTTAATTGACAATATTTATTTAAAAAAGGAAACGCAAAAGATGCGACGACTGTGGAGTTTCTTCGGTGAGCTGTTCTCCACAGATTCCGCCATTGTGTTAGTGAACTCACCCAAAAAAATGTAATGACGGATCTAAGTAAGTGATATAATTACATCCTATGGAAATAAATATTTTTTTATTTTGATTTTGAACACTCCGGACCTTCCTGAATGTCTCAAACCACAGCCAACGGTAAATATCACCAAAAGTGCTCGATAGGTGATATTTTTAGGTCTTGTGTATTTTTTTGGTTTTTAGTATTGCTATTGGCTCACGAGTAATTTTTCTAACGCAAAAAATTGCCTATTTGTTGTTTGAATATGTTTACCGTATTTGCCTTTTTATTTCCAATTTCAAAATGAATCTGTCATGTTCCAATTTTGAATCATTTTATGTTATTTGATCAGAATTTATTGTATGTAACCATGAACTATAGCATCTTTTTTGTTCGCCCTACATTCTCTTGTGCATTGCGTACACCAGCAGTAAATGGCCAAATGACGGGACATTTGACAGAATGCCGATCGCTATTGCCGATAAATGATTTCGAGATAATGACGTTCTTATCGATCAATAAGGTGCCATTAGTCTGAAGTTGAGAATAAAATTACTGGTTGTCCTCTATGCTGAAATTGCGACAGAACGTAACGTAATATTGTAAAAAAAAACGTAAATTGACAATAGAATCTGTTATACTGGAATATATCGACAGATTATAAACTGATAATGAAGTCACTCTCTTTGTTTAGCTGTGTTTCAAACGAACTTTCTGAGATACAATCGCCTAAATTAGATTGTGAATCTTGCCTTTATGTCAATTGTAAACCATCCTTAAAACTGCAATACTTTACTTTTAGGACTTCTCCAAAACATGCAACCTAACTATCCGATTAGCTCACTTTTATTTTAGGACTTCTCCAAAACATGCAACCTATTTTTATCCGATTAGACCAAGTGAATTTGTATGAAAAATAAAATTTAAAGAGCTGTGAAACAAAAGTTGTTCATATTCATGGGTTAAATTACCTGAAAGTTGTTGCATTAATTATTTAACATGTTGTTTAATAAATTACGTAAGCACTTGGCTCCACCACATTTTATGTCTCTGTCTCCAAGTAGTTTATTCAAATTTCATCCAAATCCGTTCAGTAGGTTAAGCGTGGAAGCGGAACACACATCTAAATTTATAATATTAGTGTGATTCTGTAATGCAATAAACACATCACAATATTTTTCCCAAACATTTGTCCGATTAAATTACCGCTAACTCCATCCATTTGCAAATTATTTATTGGCAATTTTCGCAAATGGGACTGATAAGTCAGACGTTCTCGTAATGGACTGCCGAAGTGGATTCTAAGTTACAAAAGCTGTTCGCTTTGAAATCTCTGCATTACATGCACAGATACCACAATTTGCGCCTCACTCAGTGCATCTATGATTGCATTGTGGTTGATGTCATAAGATGGAGATGTTATTATGATGTCAGCTGTGTTTACTATGTTACAAATTTTGATGTTAGAGAAGATTTGGGATTTCTTTAATTCTCATTTTAACCATTATATTACACCGTGTGGTGACGGCAGAGTAGAATACATTTGTCACCGACACCCACGGGAAGACCCGTGGGTGTCGTAAGAGGCGACTTAGGGACCACACATTGAACCATTATATTACACGAATTTAATTGTGTTTAATAAAATTTACTTTGATATCTTGGGCATAGAAAATACGTTTTTCAGTCCACATTTTTACGTTTGTTTTTTTTATTCGGCGCCATATAGTAATAAAAAAAACGATTAAATCACACGCCACGTTTCCTATTATTCGTATTCGAATGTTGAGTGTGAAATTGACTCAAGCATCCCTAATAACATTATCTCTATTAAACTCTGGCGACAATACAATATAAAATCTATTAACTACGAAAAAAATATCATCTAAAAATTAAAAACACGACTGCGACGACAAAAAAAGCCAGTGTAATAAGAATAGAATAGAATAAGAATAATTTTGTTGTGCTCAAATTAAGGTTACAAATATTTTATCTTGTCTAATCATCGCACTAGGATTCCCTGTATCGCAAGGATTAGGCCTTCCACTTAATGCAAACAATTTGATTATTGTAAACAATACTACAAAAAGTATCTCTATAGAAAATTAAAATATATATATATTTTGATATCTTCGTGCGAGAGGAGTGAAATTGATGATAATCACTTCTAAATTATCAAAATAATTTGTAACATTATTTTCGTGTCTCCTAACACTTGCACCAGCTTATTGAAGCAAGTGAGCGGAAGATGATGCAATGCTATCATCACTAAGTATACCGTCACTAGGTGGTCGACGTACCTTCACCCCTATCATGTTTCGTCATCACCAAGAAATAGGGTTTGAAAGATTGTCACCTATTCGCTTCGATAACGGGGATTTTCTGCATGATGAGATGGTTGCCTGGAAGAGATTGCTAGCTGCCTGAGCAATAAAGCCTTCTGTTGATATATTTTTGTTTCACGTTGTGTTATTTTTTATATTATTATTTTCCTTTTCTTTTTTATTACTATTATAATTGGTGTCAATCACATCACATCACACTAATTATTATAAATATGAAAATATATTTGGATGTTTGGATATTTTTTCCGCCTTCACGCTTACAGTACTCAACGAATTTGGATGTTTGGAATGGAGATAGTTTGTAACCTGGGATCATCAAAATCTGCCCTCATTATTTTTTATTACATAAGCGATGATAAAGATATAATTTTATCTCTAAGTTTACATTTAAGTTTTTACCTTAAAATATGAATAATATCTAGAGATGTTTAACTGGGAATCGAACAGAATATTCTTGTTTTAAATCGAAAAGAAGTACATACAACGACAACACACACAAATCGTTTTAACGATCAATCGTTTACACAACACTCCATTGTTCCTTTCATGCAAAAACAAACCATATTGATATATGATCCCACTTCAACAGATATGGACACTTGAGGTACAATCGTAACGTAACTGCCTGTGAACCTCTAATATTGAACTTAAACAGTTGTCAATATTATTCAATATCACCGCCGTCATTCAAAAACGACAAGTCTTAACAGAGCCCTGTCACTGACACTGTCCATCCTTTCACTTTTGTTCACCCTTGACTTGAGACCATCCACTGCTTTTGACTTCTGAGTCAGAGGTCATGTTGAGTTGGTTAAGTGTTATTGTAGTTACTCAGCATCCGGTTTGTCGTGACATTCGGCGCAGGCGCGGCCTTGAGTTGTAGTAGACTGGCATTGAAAGGTCTAGAACATTCAAGTTTCTGCGGGTCATCTTTCTGTTTCGTGGTCATCTTAGATTAAGTAATACTAAAATTCTTAGACACCGTGATATTATATTCGTGATTTTTTTATTTTAACTAAAACTGAACAACTTTCCCTATGGAACATAAGTTGTCAGATGAAATTGAAAAAATTGCATCTCCCATAGTAAATCAATCACCTGACCGCGCGGCTTTGTATGAAAGGTTCGATTATTTTCTAAACTGTCGGTTTACGTTCCTTGGGAAAAGTTGTTTAATTTCATGGATTGAGCCCTTTATCAAAGAGTTTAAATTTTCTTGAAAAATGATTTAGGTCGTTAAATAAAAAATACGAGTTCGTTATTTGAAATCCAAAGCTATTTCTTCGAAACTAATTTGAGCGAACATTTTAAACCGAATGCTCAGTAATACATTCGTAGTAATTTCAAAATTGTTATTCGTTACGATGATTGCGGATAAAAATTGCTACATTGAGCAGGTTTTAATAAACTGTTTAAAGTGTATGTAGAACCTTGATATGTTTTTAAAGCATCACCTTTAAAATGTCAGTTGAACTAAATGAATTCTGTAAAATCAGCCTTTAGCAAATTTTCTGCAAATACCCGTTTTATTCTGTCCAAATTTTGTTAAAAGCGTTAGCACCAAATTGAAAAGAACTAACTTTCATAAATGGTAAATTGTTTTCAAGAACTAAATAATTAATAATAAAAGAAGCTGCAAACAAAACAATCATGAATATCGTTTTAATTAAAATACTGTTTTTATTTAGCTACTACTACGGTAGCGAAAATTATAAAAAAATATTATACACTGGACGGCAATGAATCCGGGTCATATGAAGACAGGTATGACTGTTAACTATAAGGTGTATAAAAAACAATAGAAAAGACAATTAAACACACTTTAAAATGATAGCAATGACTTCTTGGTTATTAACTTATGCCAAAAATGGCAAAATAAAAATGGGACTTTTCTAAGCGGACCGCATACCGCGGTAACAACAGCTAGCACGTAACACAAAAAATAAACAATTAACAAAAATAAGCTACGGAAAATAATTGAGATATTCTAATTTTTTTTTATAAGATGTGGTTGGCATATTCTTTTTCTTTGTCTTTTTTTCTTTATTGAAGAATAAATTACAAAGTGACAAATAAATTTTTATTACTCTATTCTAGGAGTATTTATTTGTCTATTAAACACAATGTATTTCACTTAGTTAGCGTTCTTAGTTTCCGAGATTTTCAGGTGTGTTCTTAACCCGACCGGATTATTTGCTGTCTAAGTTTCAGAGTTATTAGCCATACTAAACTGACCCATCTAAATGGGCGACCCGATCCTGTAAACTGCTATGTTTATGAAAACCTGTTAGCGGAAACCTTTTAAATGCGTTTAAGAGCATAAAGCACTAAAGGTCAGAAGTTAAAAGCTTTGTTAATAGGTCTTGTTAAATGTCTGCTTTTAGAACAGTGTTTGCGAAATGTCCGACCGTTAGTTAACGTTTCTATCACCTTTGTTTAGTCTCAGAACAAACGATAACAATACGGAACCCTAAAAAGCCAAAGGTGGATAAAACTGGATGACTTTTCACGTGATATAATATGCGTGAAAATAATATTTTTTTTAAATGTGTGTCACCTGAATTTAAAATTCTTCCGGAGTTAAATACCAGTTTGTTTAAAATACCAAAGGTTGTATGTGAAGTCGACGAACCCGCACTGGACCAGGGTGGCCGGCCGACTAAGGCTTGACCACCCTAATTCAGGGTAGGCTCGAGCCCCTCGATGGAAACGTCTATGAGCTGTTGATGATGATGTTTAGTCACTAAAAGTAGAGAAGGTTTTTAGGACTGTTCAGACCAGCTGATAAAGCTGAAATATCGCTGTAATGTAATACTTTGCAATACTTGTAATGTAATGTAATACTTTTACTAAACTTGTTGTTTTAATTTCAATTAATTATTACATACAAGTTAACTAATTTATAAAATTGATTTATCACGCCTATCAACTCACCCGTCTTATAAAAATTAGAGTAAATATTGGTCAAGGCCTCTTAGTCAATCAAAGATGAGCAGAGTAATTTCATACATCACTCAAAGTAATAAAATTACACTAATTGCAAATTGAACGACCATGTTTGTCTTTGTATGCGTAACGTTATTGCGTTTATGTATTTTTTAAGCGATGTGGCGGTGATCTGTTTTTTTTTACTATTCTGAAATTGACCTATAGACCGCTATTTACCCGACTACGGCGAAGCAAAAAGGAGGGTTATGATTTTTTTACCCACGACGAAGACAGACGGAACGAAGGCGGTATGCTTGTTTCGTAGGTTGCTTGTTTGTTTGTATGTATGCGTGTTACCATTTATCTCTAAAACCACTGGACCGATTTAGTTGCGGTTTTTTGCATTCAAAAGGTATAGTTTCAGAGCAAGTTCTTAGATATGTTTTATGGAGGTAGACTATCAGGGAGCGCTGCAGCAGCCAGATAATTTTGGCACTACAGGAGTTCTCAAAAACTACTGAACCGATTTCGATGCAGTTTTTTGCATTCAAAAGGCTTCATTTTGGAGCTGGTTCTTCGCTTCTAAGCGACAAGCTTTAGACCTTTTCCTTAGGTCTTGAAAGATGAGAGTCTCTGTGGCTAAGTGAGCGGGCGTTCGAATCTCATTACGGAGATTCCGGGTTCGAATCCCGGTGGGGACACTTTCAAACGAAAATCTCACTATGAGAATTTTCCCAGTTAGGATATTTCAGGCTGAATCACGCGAATGTCTGAAAAGAAAGATGATTCCATGCCGATCCAAGCAGGCATAGCTTTGTCAGTGGTCTTTGGTGGATCCTAAAACACCGACGTTAGGGTTTGTGAGGTCGGTTGTCGACCTTATAACACACACGATGTAGAAAAAGTATCGTGTTTTATGCAGATAATTACATATAAGGTGTTAATTTGTTAACTACGTGTTATTTAATTAATTACCCAGTCACTAATTAACATAATCTGTGGTGTCCTACGTCGTAGTAATAATAAAAAGACAAAATTATTGCACAAATAAATAATTTCTCTATCAGATTCTAATATAGCGTCGGTGGCATAGTGGCTAGGGCCGCTGTCTCCCGTCCGGGAGACGCGGGTTCGACCCCCACTACGTATCAATGTGTTTTCGAATTTCGAATTCATATTATGTACGTTTATTTGACGCTGTGAAACTTACAGTGAAAGAAAACATCATGAGGAAACCTGCACACTTCTACGAAGAAATTCAAAGGTTGTGTTTGAAGTCGTTCAACCCGCACTGGGTCAGCATATTCGACTAAAGCCTGATCACCCTAATTCAGGGTAGGCTCGAGCCTACATACATTACATTTTATCCCCGTAATGCAGATTAACTAATTCATGAATTTATGTCCAGGATCCAACGCGAGTCGTCTGCCCAGTGATAGATGTCATCAGCATGGATACCTTCCAGTACATCGGGGCTTCTGCAGACCTGAGAGGAGGGTTTGACTGGAACCTGGTCTTCAAGGTAAGATTCCAAATACCAAGGGCGACACTCAGATACGAAAACTTAACTAAGATTGTTCTTAGAAATGTCAAACGGCGTACTTAAAAACTTAGTTCTGTATTGTTTTTGTGTACTGCAAATAAATTTCTTTCTTTCTTTCTAAAATTGTTCTTAGAAATGTCAAACAAACGGCGTACTTAAATTGTTCTTAAAATGTCAAACGGCGTACTTAAATTGTTCTTAGAAATGTCAAACGGAAGAACAGCGTTGTGACGTGCCTCGTGTCGTCGCAACATTATGCTGAGTTAGGGCCCATTCAAGGGTGCAGTACATCAGCGATAACATATATTTTATTGTTTCTCCTTAGTGTATACTCTGTTTTGTATTTGTTGTTCTTGTACTGTATCATTAAATAAACGTTTTCATCTATCTATCTTTTCATCTAAACGGCGTACTTAAATTGTTCTTAAAAATATCAAACAGCGTACCTAAATTGCTCTTAAAAATTTCAAACGGCGTACTATATATTGTTCTTAGAAATGTCAATCGGCGTACTTAAATTGTTCTTAAAAATGTCAAACAGCGTTCTTAAAATTGTTCTTAGAAATGTCAAACGGCGTACTGAAATTTTTCTTAGAAACGTCAAACGGCGTAAGTAGGTACTTAAATTGTTCTAAGTCGATTCCGAGCCGCCGAAGTCAGTGACTTAATTTAATACATTTTTGGCGTTTCATTTGTAATAGTATTTAGCCAGTATCAAGTGATTTTGCTAAGTTGAGATACACAGACTACCCTTATTCTAAGACTAGGTTGCTGTGTACTGTGAAGGACTCCAGCCAGTCATTTGATTTTAGAATTATCGAAGCCACCACATGGCCGCTGCAAGTCATGAATAAATGACGGCAAAATGAAAGCGTTTTAATTGTCCTATTAAAGTTTATACTTAGTTCCGAGTCATTCACTGGATAATACACTATCTAAATTATACACTAAACACTCAAATAAACTAAAAAAAAAAATTAAAACGGAAGCCCGACCGCCATTGCCCGATTGCCAAATCGGTGACTTAGGAAGTTTAGACTTTGTATGACTTTTGATTTTAAATGTAATCTGTTTTTGGAGATTTATTGCTCAGTTCAATATTTTTTCGAGCATGCTTAGCTATTTGGACAAGCTTTGTCTTGCTGCTTATATTTGTCACCGTAAGATTGTGAACGCCGTTGGTTTATAATCTTACTCGCGATATTTTAAACTTACGGAAAATTCTGAACTGAAACCAACCATTTACAATTTAACGTATCATTTCTCGTTAGTTTATAATCTTACGATGTCAAACCGTCAAATTGTAAACAAAGGTGCAAAGTACATAATCTTTCGGGTTTTATCACCCGTAAAATTGTGAACCGTGTTCCTGATTGGTCGGTTTTGGCAGTAGCTACCTACAGAATGACAGCCAAAAATAGCCGCGCTGGACACGTCAAACGTTTAACCAATCAGCGTGCAAGGTGCGTTCCGTCACATGTCAGTTCACAATTTGACGGTTTGACATCGTAAGATTATAAACTAACGAGAAGTAATACGTCAAATTGTAAATGGTTGGTTTCAGTTCACAATTTTCCGTAAGTTTATAATATCGCGAGTAAGATTATAAACTAACGGCGTTCACAATCTTACGGTGACATATACATGTCTACTCTTAGGCATTTGCATGGGCATAAAAGGTTCTAAGGTCCCTTCAAACTTTGTCATAGTTTTAAACCCTGCCCTCTATGACGTTATAAATGCATTGAACATGACTTTCTCCATAGTCGCTGTAGGAACTTGTATTGCTGAATTTACCTTGTACCAGTCCGAGTACTGTAAGACTTGTGGAGCGAGTTCTTTACTTCATTTCAAGGTAAACAAGTCTCGACACTAAACGGGTTAGCGAGTATGTATGTATGGGTTATAATTATAATTTATAAACACGGACAGCTGTCCATTATTTTGATCGCCATGATCTGTCTTAACCAAACAAGGTATTTACTCGGAACATTTTTCCGTATACTGTTCAGCGTTAAAACGTCTTTATACCTATCATAAAAAAAAATCTATAGAACAACTATACTTAGCTGTTTTATCTTACTACGGCTTAAATTAATTTTAATTAAAGGTGAATTGATTTTAGTAAAGCAAAACTAGTGGCATAAAATTGATTTAATTTGAAATTAAATTAGATAGCCACTACTTAGTTTTTTTTTTTTTGTTTGCCACTATTAACATCAAAATATCGTAGAACGCCAATTTGAGTGAACAGATAAATGTATATTAAAAAATAATCAGTCAACATATCAAAACAATGTCTCTTCCTCAGAGAAACAAAAGACAATCGCTTCGCGGAGGCGACGCGCGTCAGAAATCTTTGGTCTCGTCTGACAATTTTCTTCAAATTTTCTTTGATCAGTCAGTGATGTTGGCTTTCTTATTATAATGACGATGAAGGCATGACAACATCCAAATTTATCTCAATCAAGTATTCTGACATATATGCGTGTTCCATACACCCCGGCATGGGGTCTTCTCTTTCCATCAGGCAAGAGTGGCAAGACTGAAGTCAATAACAAACCCAGCCATACTATTATAATCAACAAATATGTTTTCGAATTTGTATTATGTTTTTTCAATGCTCGAGCTCCTACGGTGGTGGTGAAGGAAAATAACGATGAAACCGAGTGGTCAAAGTCAAAGTCAAAATTATTTATTTCCATAGGATGTTATTACATCACTTAGATCCGTCATTACATTTTTTTGGGTGAAATCACTAACACAATGGCGGAATATGTGGAGAAGAAATTCAAAGGTTGTGTGGGACTTAAGCCCTTCGGTGGAGCCCTATATGATATATCATCATCATTATCATCATCACCATCAACCCCCACCGAGGGGCTCGAGCTTATACGAGCTGAAATAATTTATTTTTATTTTATTCTTAATTCCAGTGGGAATATCTATCGCACGCTGAAAGAAGTGCTCGCCTCAGCGATCCCACGCAAGTGATCCGAACACCGATGATTGCTGGAGGCCTTTTCAGCATCGACAGGAAGTACTTCAACAATCTCGGGAAGTACGATATGAGGATGGACGTGTGGGGAGGGGAGAATCTGGAGATCTCTTTCAGGTGAGTGGAGGTCTAAACTTGTTTCTAATGAGAAACAGAATATAATGTAAAATTATGCTCTAGTCAAAGGTCAAATTACTCAGAAGTTGTAATAGTTTCTTACTCGGAGAACTGACGGGCGCTAAGGCAAGAAGGTCATCGAGTGGTGTCTGTACTGGAAAATGCGGTGGGAAAGGTGGCAGTCCAATCATTGTAAAGATCCTTGGAGGATGTCTTCATCCAGGCAGTGGACATATTTCGGTTAAAATTATGATGTTAAGTAGTTTTTTAACGAGTAATACCTGTAAATTCCAGGGTATGGCAATGTGGAGGTTCGTTAGAGATCGTGCCGTGCTCGCGTGTGGGCCACGTATTCAGGAAGCGTCACCCTTACACATTCCCTGGAGGATCTGGAGCAGTTTTCGCTAGGAACACCAGAAGAGCAGCGGAAGTGTGGATGGATGAGTACAAGGAACTGTACTACAGGTCACAGCCGCTGGCAAAACAAGTTGACTTTGGAGAGTAAGTGACAAACTTAAAGCATAATTTTTTAAATACTACGCGAGATGAAAGACCAAAGTTAAGATTGCAGGACGCCACCGTTAGATGCTGGTCGTTGACGAGATTTGGGGAAGGCAGTGGACTTCAATACGCTGACATCTCAGATTAGAAACTACGAAGCGCAGCGAAGGAGTTCTTGAATCACACTGTTCAAATTTTAATATTTAACTTGTTCTAAGCTATCTTTAGACTCAGAATACTGACTAACCAAATGAATCAACAGACGCCTTTCTTACACAAAATATCAAGGTTGCCTGCAAGAAATTGCCGGGAAGGAAAAAATAAGGCCGCCCATCTGTACACAATTTTTCTTTGTACTGTATTTTTCTGTGTTTCCTGTGTGCAATAAAATATATCTTTTCCCACAGCATATCAGAGCGTCTGGCCCTTCGTGAGGGGCTTCATTGCAAGCCGTTCAAGTGGTACCTTGGCCACGTGTATCCTGAACTCCAGGTTCCCACATTATCCACCACGGCAGGTCGCGCTATCAGGCAAGGGGTCCGCTGTGTCGACACTATGGGGCATCTTGTTGATGGCACGTTAGGTAAGCAAGCATACTAGACATCACATTGTAATTTAATTTCATTCAAGTAAGGCATGCAATGTTAGTCCAGGATGAAAGGACAAATTAAAAATAAGAAACCTTAGCCACGATTCAAATACTATTTTCATTTTCAGGCTTGTATCCCTGCCATAATACAGGCGGCAACCAAGAATGGCGATATGAAAGCGGACTCATCAAGCATCACAGCTTGTGCATATCGTTATCATCAGAAGATCGAGTCACGGCGGTCCTGGCTGCATGTGACCCCTCGGATGATGCCCAGCTCTGGCGGCGGAAAGGTCTCCTGATAAGACATGCCAAACTAAACGCATGCTTAGATTCTAGCAGGCCCGCATTGTACTTAGAAGAATGTGATGATAACAAGCTAAGTCAACAGTTCGTGTTTTAAAATTTGTGATGAAGACATTTGTGGGTTGTGTAGTGCATGATCAAATGCTTTGATCAAAAGTAATTGAAGATTTACTGAACTTGTGGACAGCAAGTTTAGAGACTAGATCTTCCTTCGACTAACTCGTGTAGCTTTATAACGTACAAAATAATAGGTAGGTAAGGTACTTACATCGCATTGATATAGAAAACAGTATCGAAAAAAACTATTTTAAGCCAAACTGATGTTAACTGGATCATCATCACTGCAGTTTTCCAAGTAAGAATGTCATCATCAGACCAACGGAACTTGTACCAAATTCACATCGGATGACAGAAATTCACATGGCAGGAAAGGGGGATACTTAGCTCAAAGCAATGACGAAGAACAGGTGGACCAATACCCCGTTAAAGACCTGAATATACTGGTAGATTATAAGAAAGATGCAGTAAGTGCCTATGGGATGGTGGCCAATGACAGACCAACAAAGCCCTGACGATGTTCCAGACAAATAAAATAGGATAAGCAATGTAAATATTGTGATATTCATACTGGCAAGGAAACAAATGCAATGGGCCTAAGCAATGTGAAGTAACGCTGGCTGAAAGAATCTGTAAGAGCCTGAAGAAGTCAAAGCTCTGTTTCAACTTGGGAGTGCAAAGATAAAGTTTTATCATAGATCATAATATTACAATTCGCAATATATTCTGTACTTACTTTACGTGCTAAGGATATTTTCTATGGTCTATGTAGAGTAGGTAGACCTTTAAAGGAAAGACTTTAAACACACGTCTTATGTAGGATAGCAATCTCACTTTTCTTTAAGCTTTATAGGTAACAAGTTTGCTAGAGAATATTACTTGAAGGTATACTTAGTTAAGGCACGCGTTCTATATTCTTATAGCAGAGATTATCTCTCTATATCTAGTTTTTATTCATCGTGTTTTTATTCTAGTGTCAGTGTTATAGAACCGCCAAAGGCCAAAGGTCTCGTGTAACGACTGGATAGTAGCCGGAACCAACGGCTTAACGTGCCTTCCGAAGCACGAATCATCTCTCTTTTCGGACAATCAGGTGCAAACTCCTAAGTAACCAAACTGGGGAAAGTCTCACAAAAAGTTTTTGCTTGACAGTGTCGAATCGAACCCGGAATCTCCGTAATGAGTGGCGAAATCTCGACCACTCGGCCACGGAGGCGTCTTATATATCTAGTGACTAATTCGGATTACATTGCTGTGTTCTGGTTCCACTTGAAAAGGTAAACTTGTATTGCAGCAGCAATGATCAGTTGTTAGCATCTGATTGTTATCGTTGTTCTATGATGGCGTCGTTTTTATATGGCTTAATTGCACTATGGATAATCTAAGTAATCTGGATATGACGAGTTATAATAGTAATTTTTAGAAAGAAAGCAGTCTCATTTTGGTAAGCTTAGCAACTCTTAAAATGACAAATATCAACAGTCAATTCTTTAGTATAAGATTACTTTTCTTGATAATGATTCTTCCCGGAAAAGTCGTAAACAAAGTCAGGGTGAAGAGTATGGCATTGTAGTATATTTTGTTTTAGGCGATCGTTTGCTACTTGACAACAAGATCTTCAAGTCGTATTTGTTTTGTATTTACAAGTAACAAGTTACAATTTGATATTCATTGCGTAGCCAATTCGCTTAAACTGTAAGCCCTTACCGTTTTATCTCATTGTATATGCAATGTACGTCGAATTGTACTTGTAATTTGTAACTTGTAGCTTCGTGAAACGGGGCCCTGGTGCTCTGCTTATCCCATAAACTACGTTACACGAGTTTAATGTTTTTCTGACCTCAGTCCTTGTCTATTAAATGAAGCGCTGAGAACTTAAGTGCGTCAACCCACAAAATACTCAATACTTACTTACATTATTTGATTGAAGGTTCGAAAGTCTATAGTGTGGCAGCGCCATCTCTAGGAATAAGTGCGAAGGCGGGTTAATCCACTTTTCTTATGAAGTTAATGCAATTTACGTACCTTTAATCAAATTAATGTAAGTATTGAAAGTTCTCAGCGCCTCCTGCTGAATTTTTACTATTTCAATGCCGCTCGATTCCAGTCCATGTCAATTATTTTTGTTATTTTTAAGAATCTTTTCTGATATGCAAATATCTAATCCACACTATGACAATTATGAACTTGTTGCACGCAGCTTGTTTCAGACGTTGTTCATTACTTCGTATATTATTATGCCAATAATCTTTCGCACGGCTCGCAAAATATAAAAGGTACTTATACGAATTCGATATAAAAAAGTAGCATTAGGGATATATTTTAAAAAATATATCAGAAATAAAAAATAAACAAATTTCTAGTATCGATTTCTAGTTGTGAATTATTCGACATTCCATTAAAATTATGATTTCATTTTTCATATCCGTTTTAAAAGAAATACGATATAAGTGTGTAAGGAAACATTTTGTTCGTACAATATTTTGTATGTAGGTACTACGATACAAGTACTTAAATTAGATTAAATGTTAAAGTAGTTACCATGAAGTCATGTATAAATTAGGGTTGGGTTGCATTTATCCGAACGGTACCGCACTTTTATAGATCTTTTCCCTTTTTTGGCTCAAAAGCTCCATACGGAGTGCACATACGGATATCAAAGAGAGCTATTTGCTTGGACCCGTTTTTAGGGTTCTGTAGTCTAAAAGGAACCCTTATAGTTTCGCCATGTCCGTCTGTCTGTCTGTCCGTCCGCGGCTTAGCTCAGAAACTCTTAGATACTCCAGTAATACTAGATACTCTTACTTAATGAGATAATTAAATTATTTCAAATCGCTTGGTGGGCGCACTATCTTTTCTAGAATGTTGTTTGTAAGTTTCAGAAAGGAAATAACGTTTACGCATACTTACATACATAACGTTTATCGTTCTTGCTACCGACTACATACGTCTCTGAGCGATAGAAAGGAAGAAGAAAGAAAAAAAATGCGTTGCCGGGCGGTAAGATGTGGTTTGACCCTTAGAGTCACTAAGTGCCGGGAACGTGGAATGTGTATTATAAAGACGTTTGGCTTTAAAATTATTAAATTTTAGTTAGCTTTTAAATTACGACAGCTAGTTCTCTCTAGCACTTTTACACCCATAATATATGTAATTTAGTTATTCAAGAGTATTTAATCTTCTTATTTAATAATATTGCGAAGTAACAATTTGTAAAAGCGTAGATTTTTTTTCTGCAATGAATGACCTATAAAGTGATTATATTTAAAAAATATATATTGTTTTTATTATTGGGATTCATAACAAAATGATATTAAAAAAAATTAGTTAACTACATATTTTATTTCTATAATGATGTTATAATGAGTTAAGTATTTTTATATTATATTGTTTGTTTCAAATTCTATTTTTTTTTTGTTAATATTTTTTTGGCGTTCTGTCAATTGTTTTCTACTATCAGTGTTTAAAGTATGACGGTTTGTGTATTTTTTTGTCACGAAATTTCTAATATATATTAAGTCTCATATAGATAATTGTACAGAACTAGCTTGTAGGTATAATTATATATTACTTTAAAAGTATAATAGAAGCAATTGTGTTAAAGGCCATTAGATAAGTAATAAGGTAAATATTCCTACATTCAATTCTATGTGATGTGTTATAACATAAAAAATTCAACGAACTGCTTCGGCTGAAAAAAAAGCCTGATGAAAGCATTCGCCATCTGTTGAGAAAAAAAAAACGCGAAAATGGTAGTAATTAGGTGCTTAATCTGATCAGTACTTAAGTGTCTCAAATTTAAGTCACAATCTATTTTAAGCAAATAAACCAGAATCAGAGCTGTCGTAGATATTTTTAGTTTAAAAAGGTTAACAAGCGAAAGAAATGTAAAAAAAAACTGTCTGGCTAAGAGTTTGAACATAGAAGCGATTAAAACGAGAACGCGATATACAGTACTAGGAGAACGCGATGTACGTACAGTACTAGGCGATATATATTGCACATAGTAGTATTCGGTTTTGTAGAGTCAGACCAAACGCAGCGACCCAGTCGCCGCGCCCAAGCCCTCATCTTCTGCCACTCCCGTGGCTCCCACTGCAAACCGCAGCTCCCCCTCGCAGGGGAACAGTGACGTTGCAGAGGCGGTGAAGCTGGTCTCTAGCTTCACCTCCCTCTTCAGCTTCACTGATATTCTGCGTTATGCAGACCATATCCGGAGCAATGTAGGAAACCCCGATGCCCTCCTCCAGGGTACTCTCCAATTCGCCCCATTAGTTCAAGCAATGGGCAGTTTCACACTACCCCCCCATTATGGATAGTACACCCTTTGTAGGTCGTACTAAACCCCGTCACCTTAAGTTAGGTTTCTTCAATGCCCAGAGCATGAACGGCCTTCGCGATGAAATAGGTAGCTTTCTTCGCGATCACGATCTTGATGTCTTCCTCATCCAGGAGACATGGCTCAAACCCCGATCGCGGAGCCCTCGCCTCGCTGGCTATCACGTCGTCCGAAATGACCGCACCTCCGGAGGTGCGGGCGGTACCTTAATTTACTTTAGGCGCTCGTTGCATTGCGTTCCCTTACCAACCCCTCCTCTCACCGATATGGAGGCCTCTGTCTGCCGTTTAGGCATGACCGGCCACCAATCGATTACCATCGCTTCGGTTTATCTTTCCGCAAACCCCGCGAAGCAGATACTCCAGGCCGACCTGGAGGCACTGCTCTCGTTAGGTGATTCCGTCATAATCGCCGGGGACCTTAACGCCAAAAATCAAGCATGGAATTGCCTCTATACTACGTCTAGAGGCTCCGTGCTCGAGGCCTTTTCGGAGGCTCTGAATTTTGACGTTATCGCTCCCCTCGAACCAACCCATTATCCCGACAATCTGAATCATCGACCTGATATTCTAGATATAGCACTCTTCAAGTGTGTCAATCTCCGCGTACGCTCTATTCGCGTCTTTCACGAGCTACGCTCGGACCACCGTCCCGTTACTATGCTCCTCGACTCGCGCTCTTCTCCACCGGGAAAACCAGACTCTACCGCGCCGCCGATAACCGTAGTAGACTGGAAGAGAGTGGAGGAAACTCTGCAATCGACCAGTTCCTCCCACTTAGACCAAGTCCCTCAGACTCTGGTAACTCCCGCAGATATCGATTCTGCAGTCAGCTCCCTTACAGGTCACGTACAGTCTGTCATTGCAGGCTGCTCCAGACAGATCCCGGCGGCGGTTGACCGTCGTTGGGTTCTACCTGATGATATACGTGATCTGATAACGGAGAAAAACGCCTCTATGCGTCGTTACGCATCAGCCCCTACCGATTCCAATCGCGTTTTCATGCGTTCTCTGCAACGTCAAGTTAGGGATCGCGTGGCCGAATGGAGAGAGCGTCGCTGGGATAACTTCCTCGACGGTCTTAAACCATCCCATCTAGCCTTCTGGAAGCTTCAACGCTCCCTCAAATCTGAAACGGTTTCAGTAATGTGCCCGCTCAATAGACCCAATCAAACCCCTGCCTTTGACGACGACGAAAAGTCCGAGTGCCTGGCAGATAGTTTACAGGCTCAGTGCTCTCCAAGCACTTTGCCCTGCGACCCCGCCCACCTGCTAGAAGTCGAGTCCGAACTCGCGCGCCGACAGGCTCTCCCTCCTTCTGATCCTCCTCTCGCCCCGGTCACGGAGCAGGAGGTCCGCGATCTTATTAAAGCTCTCCCGCCTCGAAAGGCTCCCGGCTCGGATGGCATCACCAACCGAGTCATTAAGATCCTTCCGGATCATCTCATTTTTCTGTTAGTTAACATTTTCAATGCCGCTATGGCTATCGGTTACTTTCCACAATCGTGGAAGGAAGCGATTGTCATCGGTATACCCAAGCCCGGTAAACCGCCTACCGAGGCCTCTTCCTTCCGTCCAATAAGCCTACTTGTCAACTTTGGCAAGTTGTTTGAGCGAGTCATCCTCGCCAGGCTTAGGGATTTTGCTGACGCAAACAGCCTCCTTCCACCCGAGCAGTTTGGCTTTCGGGCCAAACACTCTTGTACCCATCAGGTCCATCGGATTGTAGAGCATGTCTACACCGAGTTCAATAGGAATACCCACAAACCGACAGGGTCAGTCTTCCTCGATGTGGCGAAAGCCTTCGACAAGGTCTGGCACAGCGGACTCGTATACAAGCTGTACAAGCTCGGTGTGCCGGACAGGCTCGTACGTCTTGTACGAAACTTTTTGTCGAATCGTCGCTTTCGCTACAGAGTGGAAGGTATCCTCTCGTCCTCTCGCCCCATTAACGCCGGTGTCCCTCAGGGCTCCGTGCTCTCGCCCCTCCTTTTCGCGCTCTACACGAGCGACTTACCGAAGACCCCTTATTCGCAGATCGCTCTATTTGCAGACGACACTGCAATCTATACCTCAGAACGAGACCCCTCTACCCTTGTCTCTAGACTCCAAGCGGCTCTAGACGCCATCAGCGACTGGTTCCGCAAATGGAGAATAGAAGTCAATCCCGATAAAAGCACAGCAGTGCTCTTTCATCGTCGCGCTCGTGTTCAGAGATATCCAAGCGTCTCTCTGTTCGGTCGCCAGATTCCGTGGTCCGACCGCGTCAAGTACTTAGGCGTCACTCTCGACTCTAGGCTATGTTTCCGCTATCACTTGCGAAACGTTCGCAACCGCGCCGCGTTCATTATAGGCCGGCTCCACTCCCTCCTTTGCAAACGGTCGAAGCTCTCCCTACGTAGTAAGGTCCGTCTTTATACCGCTTGCGTCCGTCCCGTAATGACATACGCGTGTCCGGTGTTTGCTCATGCGGCTCGTTCCAATTTGAGTCCCCTTCAGGTGATTCAAAATCGTTTCATGCGCAAGGCCACGGGCTGTCCGTGGTACGTGCGCAATAGGAATCTCCACATTGACCTCGAGGTCCCCTCCATTAAGGAGTACGTGCGTCAAGCGTCTAAACGATATTTCGATTCGGCCGTTACTCACCCGAACTTTCTGGTGAGAAAAGCGTCAATTTACTTTCCGCATCCCACTACGCGATTCAAGCGTCGTCCTAGACACGCTCTCACAGATCCGGACGATGAGATCACCGTCGCGATTAAAGCTGCCATTGCGTGTAGGCCACACACCAATACAGAATGCCCTTCAGGTAGAAACCGCCCCCGCCGGCGGGGACGCGGAACTAATAGTAGAATTAATTCAGTAAGACCCGGTAGGGGTCATTCTTCTCCGACGCGCTTCTCGCCCTGGCAACGTTCTGGGCCGCGGTCCGAGCCCGTCTGAGGGCGCCCCCAGATACGTTGTCATAAAATTCCTAAGGGGTACGAGCCTTCTGCTCCCCCGCAAGTCCGCGCCCACTATATTACCACTCTGGTATAAATAGTGATTAGGTCCGTCAAAAAAAAAAAAAAAAAAAACGGTTTTGTAGAGCGTCGTCTCTCTCGCACGTATCACTGACAGATTAATCTCTTTCCAATGCTCGATGTGCAATATTTGTCGCAGTACTGTAACTAAAGCACGGTCGCCGAACAGAAAGAATTTCATACGTTGACTGTTATTACCTGTCTCTGTTACTCCTGCGTAAATATAGTGCCGTCCCACTCCTACAGATGCAATGCCCGAGTGCGACGGGAATACATTTACGCAGGAGTAACAGAGAAAGGTAATAACAAGTCAGGAAACCCAACGTTATTGTTTAATATCTATGGCCTATTATATCAACTAGGTACTATAAATATTATAGTTAAATTTTATTACTAAGTTTAATGTTATTGCAAATTCTTATGAAATTGGTATCAACTTATTACATTCCTAGCAACTATAACGTATACATTTGTAAAATAAAATTATTAATTAAATAGATTATAATTATGAATGTAGTATACTATAGTAATGAATATCCAAAAGTACATAAGGATTTTCAAAGATTGTATGATAATAGCGAGTTTGAATTGATTTCGCTATCAACCTATCAATCTAATTATGCAATTTGTAATTTAACAAATTAACTAATACAAAGACAAAATTAGGTTAAAACATTAAAAACCACTTTGTAGTGAGCACAGATCTTAATAATAGGAACTTGACTCTATCTTTTTCAAATAACAATTAAATATTCTGCGGGTGTTCCCAATGTCGATTATTTTAACAAATTTAAGCAACAATAACTTGGTTTATTCCTATATATTAAAGGTATATTTCGTTTCAATTTTTCTATGTATACACATAGAAAAATTGAAACGAAATATATTTGCATTTGATAATATACCTGTATTACACTGTATTAAATACAAAAAGAACTGTATTGTAGATAGGTAGCGATACATAAAGATCTGTGTCAAATATTTGATTTTTGGCAAATTGAAAATTGGAAAAGGTTGGTCTTAGGACAGAACTTGAACCTGATTTTTCTCTCTATTCTTGCTTTGACTAAGACATTATACAGGATTATTTTTTAATCAGTGTGCGTATTATTGTTTATAGAGCGTCGGTGGTCTAGTGGCCCGGGAGACATTTGTTTTCGAATTTCGAATTCATTATGTACGTTTATTCGACGCTCTTACGGTGAAGAAAACATCGTGATGAAACCTGCACACTCCTGCGACGAAATTCAAATGTTGTGTGTGAAGTCGACCAACCCACTCGCGCCCGCCTGATCGCCCCAATTCAGGGTAGGCTCGAGCCCCTCGGTGGGGAAGTATATGAGTTGTTGATGATGTGCATGTTATTCAGACCGTCATATAAAACAACTTTTCTCAAAGAAAGAACATCCCAGTGTTTCCTTGACCCAATGTTCCTTAGGAAAAGTGAATGTACCCTTTATCGCACTGATTAAAAGATAACCCAGAATAAATAAAAATCGTAAAAAATCATCGTTTTTCCTACGTTTGTTAAAAAAAGCAATGTGACTGTCCTAGTCAATTTTTTTTTTATTCGTCTACCTTGTTCAATAAAATGAGTGATTTTATTTAAGTGAGAAAACGAACATTTCGTGAAATAAAAAACATTTTATGACACAATTTATTTTATTTTTTTACCACCGATTCACCATTTTGTTAAAGAAAACTAATATTTACAGAATGAAAATCACGTCCTCATACAAAAAAGTTACACATTAGGTACACTTTTTTAAGTTTAAAAAAATATATATTGATTTGTATGGTATGGTATGGTATGGTAAGGTACTATTTATGGTATTGCTGACAAACAACAGAAACCAACAATTTACAATACAAGGTTAAAAACACTTTTAGGTTTTCGCGGTTATTAATATTAATAACACATATATCCCGGTAGATATGTGTGTTATTAATACAAGATTGAGTCAAAGATATTTGTCACTTTTACAAAATAACAAATTTGTCAAAGGAACAATCACCAAATAAAAGAAATGAGCGTGTCACATACAAAAACACAGTGTACAGCTTATTAATCAATTTTACTCGTACGAGTAGTATGAGACATTTATTTTATTTTATTTATTTTTATTTTATTATTTATTGTACACAATAAAGTTAACAGAAAATGATCACATAGAAAAACGACACAACAGGCACTGCTTATTTCTAACGAAATGTCTTACAGCAGACCTTACGATTATTTTGTCATCTTACAATAATACAGTATTTTTTTTGGAGAACGTTATCTTATATCTTGTAAAAACGTCGGGTGACGTAGATACAGCTTGGGTAGATTCTCTAAAATCATATTGAAAATATTGTATTTCCTACAGCTGACTTATCTTGTAATCAATATGTACTAAGCAAAGCCTACTATATGTATTAGACAGCCGATATACTACATTACTTAGATAGATAAATACATACTTATATATAGTTATACAACATCCAATAGTGGAAAATGATAGAAACGAATGCTCTTCTACAAACTTCAGACTTTGAAGATGGTATACCACCTATGTCAGATTATAGCTGGTACCTAAGAGATTCGCTCTGGAAGGGGGGAGACGATTAAACCCGCCTTTAGAATTCAAAACGGCGGCCATGTTATTTTGTATAAATGAAAAAAGAAATCATTGTTAGCAGAAACTTATCGTGTGGGTTATCAAATGAAAGGACTTTATAAGGCGAGTCCGAAAATGTATAACACTAATACTTTTGTTAACAAAGTTAAATACTGCGAAAGTTACAAAACATACAAAAATCGTGCTCTATATCAAAAATGGCTTATACTTGGGTTACTATAGGATGAGCTCTGACAGATTAAAATTTTAAAAACTTTTTAACATTATTTCGTTTATTTATGAAGTAAAAATTACATACTGTTTAATGATAAAATAAGAGGTGAAGTTACTTTTTTTATATTTTAGCTATTATGGTTTTTAAACTGAATATAAAAAAAAAAGTTGTTTACGTCACATGAACAATTTTGAAGCTGTCAGATCAGAACTCATCCTATAGTAACCCTTTCTTTGCCTGCCAGTACGTAATGTACGGCGAAGAAAAATAAAAAAAATAAAAACTATAGTAACCCGACTTTAATGGATCTTTTTTAATTATTCCCTAAAATTATTGTATACAACATTCATTGAAGCTCAAACGCTATTTCAACTCAATATATCTCCGTATTTTTTTGATAAAGTGAAAAAAGACTAAAATACGTGTCCAATACTTTTAATTAATAATGTAGGTACCTGATAGATAAAGATAAATAACGGTAAAGTATGATGAGATGTGATAGTTCCATAACATCTTGCAAAATAATGAATTCATATTTCAATAATACTCTTTCATTCTTCTAAGGGGATAGATCACTAGGCACTTCGTACCTCGTACCTATTTATGGTGCCCCGTTATTAGTGTCAAATCTTTTCAGGGCTGAAAGTAGAAGTACTGATCTTCATTTCATAAAAAAATGAGATCTATTGACACGTTAGTTTTCGAGTAATTAAGCCAAACAACTTGTTTACCTAACCATAAAAACATCACCCTCAACCAGCTGATCAATACTACATTTACAACAAATAGCACACTAGAATTTCATTCATGCACACACACACGCGCCGCAGCACTATTAGGGCATCTAGAGTACCTAATGTAGATGCAGATCTTTTTGTCTTATTTTATGATTATTATTTTTTGTTAGAAGACAATCTTTTTAACTAAAGTGTAGATGTTTTTTTCTACGTGACTAAAATGATTACTACATTCACCCCTGAAAATATTTGACACCAATTACGGGGCACCTTATATAGTAATATATCAAAATACATAATACTCCATTATTACTTAGCATCTAAGTATAAATAAATACAAATACTATTGATATAAAAATAATCGTTTCTTTAACTGGTATAAAATTCACTTCATAGCTTTAAAATATTTTATTACTCCTATTATTTCAAATTTACAAATTAAATGTTTTCAGAAACGTGTAAAAAATATTCAGTCTTAATTTTAAACTATCCCACTAACTGTTAAAAGTACTAAACCAACCTAAATCTATTTTTTGACCGTCACTGGTAGGTATACTAAATAAGTGAATCCATTTTAAATGGCTACAAAAATGATTTAACAAAATTTTAAATTTACCTACTTACTGAAGTATTTACCAAAATACACGTAAAATTTGCTTAAATATTTAAGGTACTTATCGGTACTTATTGTTAGGAGGCAAAGCAATCAAAGATGCGTTGCCTTTTCATAAATCACAGGAACTTTTGTCCCAACTTGTTTTTATCACAGACGTTTTTTGTGATGTGTTAGAAAATTATTAACTAAGGGTCGACACAGACTGAGTGCATCTGAACTCTACGTGGTTACGCTACGCTGATGCTGTTGTTGGTCCAACTGCATAAGGACAACAATTATGTCAACTGCACACTATCAACAAAGAATCTGGACGAAATGGATGTATTTAAAATGCGTACATTGGTCTAAGACAGTAGCATACGCAAGTTCTTAACGTATTTTTTTTTCGTATAATATTATATTATAAATAGGAAACAGAAAGCAAACACATCTCCTTCGTCAAGCGTCTTTTTAAGTGACAGGCACTATAATATACTGTATTTAACCCTACTGTAGAGCAGCCATTTTGAGTTTATTTTTTAATTGGCCTAGTGCTTGTGTTGCAAAATCCACGTATCAAGCGTAACCGGACTTTTGGGGGAGCGGAAGGCTCTTACCCCTAGAGTTAATAGCAACAGCCTAAGGGCGCCCACTTGGGGGCACGGACCTCGGCCTAGGACGTTGCCATGGCGAGAAGCGCGTGGGAGAGGATTGACCCTGACAGGGTCTTCCAGGATTATGCAGAACTTGATTGGGTCTACGGCGTCCCCGCCGGCGGGTGCGGTTGCTACCAGAAGGGCATTATGTGGAGTGTACTATATTGGAAATGGCTATCTCAACAGCAGACTGAATGGGATCGACAGGTTCGGATGCTTAGGGCATATTTTGAGTATCGTACTTTGAAGCAATAATAACACTGCTGTCGTTTTCTAATGCGGCTAGAATACAATTCAAATGCAATCTATCTGTATTGACCTTATATTTAAGTTCAAGTGCATATTTATTGTTTGAATTAGCAAATAGGTAAGGAAATCTGATATGGTAAGTAATCACTTACTCAGCGTTTTGTGGACGTTATTTATTTTTATTTTCCTCTTTTTCCATTGTTGTCAGCTCATTAAGTTTTCACTGAGCAAGATTTGAGAGGCTTTTTCCATTAATAAAAATAAATAACATTGAACACTCAATAATGATTCTTGATGATTTTAGCAATTTTACGACAAAACAGTCCAGTAACCTTTTAAGAAATTTCACATTCCTGATAATTAAACTTTTCAATGTGATACAGTCAACCTTGAAATACATAATTGCCTACTCAATAATAAATGAAAGATCAATGATTGGATATGCTCATTTTGGTTTTAATAAACCTGCCGATAACCTTGATAGCCCTAAAAGCGTAGTTAGGGGACAATCTCTGCCGAAGCAGATAATAGCCGGCAAGGTTCATGCCGAGTAGCATAAAACACAAGACACCAAAGTCAGTCCAGAAGGAGACACCTGACATGCCCATCATTTTCATAAAGTACCTGTTGACAATAAAGAAGAGGTAAGTAACAAAAAACATATTCAACAAAAAACTATAGCTGCTGTCAAGGAACACAGTTTTCAAATATTATAAATGACAAATTTTAACAAGCTAGTGTTAACAGCTAAACAAATTTTGATAAATGAGACACAAATAGAATGTAGTATTTTCTGTAAGTTAACATCCAAATCAATCAATCAGACTATTGCAGTCCACTGCTGGACGTAGGCCTCCCCAAGGGCACGCCAAAGCGCACGATCACTCTCTTTTCTCATCCAGCCACCACCAGCGACCTTCCTCACACTCAACACTGTTACTAGGATCTGTGAGGTCAATCATCGAATAACAACAAAATAGATGCACTCACTTGACACTAGTATATTCGCAATAGACGGCTTTCTCAGGACACTTAAGGTCCGCCCTGCCGTAGCCGTAAACTGCGGCGATGAGGCCTTCGAGTCCATATCTCATGTAAGAACAGGACCTGGCCAGGCCCCAGATGAAGGGTGGAGGCTCATCGCCATTCCCGATGCCGTAGACCGCCAGCAGCATAAGAGGCACGCTTAAGCAGGGACCGGTGAACACCGAGTTCTGGAAGTACAAAAGTATCTAGTTAAATCCAACCAACAAGTACAAATATGTAGATACGAGCATTATTCTGAATACAAATATTACGATACCTTGAAAAGGAAACTTATTTCGCAAATTGTTGTTGCAATTTTATTAACTATTTCGTAGCTACTTGTTGCAGACACATATTCTGAATACAAAATAACACAAATTAACTGAAAAATAAACCTAGTTTTACAAACTTTGTTGCAGTTACTAATAATGGTCTGTTGTGCAAACAAAGTACAATCATTATAACCGAAAGGCATCCAATACTGAACTATGATAAAAAATAATAATACAACCTCAAATTACGAGTAGGTACTATAATGATCCGAATACTATGTAGTATTTATAATAAATAAAGTGGTCTAATGAAATGTGCGTGCAACATTATGAGGTTCGTTGAGCAACTATCAACACAATGTAACCCCTTGTACCCAACATAGGATTCGGATGGGTAATATTATATTAATAAATGTTATAATGTAACTTACAACAACATTCAACATTGAAGATATCACCGTCCCCATTGATTCTGATATCAGCGCCACCATGATGCAAATCGTGCAGAACATTATTATCCTGTCCATCTCCATAGGTTGAGCCGTGAGCGGATATGTGATGGCCAGGTAGATCAAGCTGAAGAATATGGTCGCTGGAGTCCTGGACACCACAAGAGCAGCGTAGTAGGGTTTGAGGCCGTACCATCGGTTGAAGTATTCTCGTTTTACTAGTTGGACTTCAGATGGAACTGGAATAATAAATATAAAAAAATATAAAGATCCTCAGAAAGATTTACACGAAAGAATATCAGTTGTTTGAGAATACAGCTGAATGTAGAGTTTAGCTTGATTACACTTTATCACTTGATCAACCTACTCACTGATAAAAGCGTCGGTCTAGTGGTTAGGGCCGCTGCCTTCCGTCCGGGAGACACGGGTTCGATCCCCACCACGTACCAATGTGTTTTCGAATTTCGAATTCATATGTAGTACGTTTATTCGACTCTCTTACGGTAAAGGAAAACATCGTGATGAAACCTGCACACTCCTGCGAAGAAATTCAAAGGTTGCGTGTGAAGTCAACCAACCCGCACTGGGCCAAAGTGGTCGACTAAGGCTTAATTGCCCTAATTCAGGGTAGGCTGGAGCCCCTCGGTGGGGACTATATGAGCTGTTGATGACACCTTATTTACAACAAAGCCGAACATGTATCGGTATTAGAATCTTACTTTTGTCATCATCATTTGAATGATTTGATAACCCCAATCTAACCATCTTAGACTATACTTCTATGACGACGGTCAATCTTAAGCAGATATTAGAGAAAGACTTTCAATGGATTCTCCAAACGGTAAATAAATGAAAATACTTACAAGCTAATAATATAGGCATCATGGTGGTATACAACATGGCAATGATACAGGCGTAGCAGAAACCGAAGTTGAAGATAGTCTTGGAGGCATCTTCGCCCATTTGGCTGAATAAAGCCCCAACGATGAGCCCCAGGAACAAATGCAGACCGACACGCAGCCAGAGGTAATCCTACATGGAGGAACAGCAGATATATAAATAAGATTCAATTTAATATATTGCATCAAAGAATTTATGAACAAATAAATAGGATACAGACAAAATAAAATGGTAAAGAAAAAACTAGGCTACTGCATCGATTAGATAGCAAAAAAACACTTAAAATTATTTAATAAGTGCCTACGTCAAAGTGCATAATAAAACAGATATAATTGATGAAAAGCTTTCAGTATATCTGATAACAACGTGAGAAAAAATATGCAATTACTTTAGTAATGTCATTAAAGAATAAATGAGATAATCAAGACAATGGCCTCGATTCGGGATGTCACGCTCTAATCCTTTATTTAAATTAGTCCGTCCTTTTTACCTTTTAAAGATTGAAAAGGGACAGGAGATGGCCATCCTAATATTAGAGCTGTCAAACATCAAATTTGAACCTTATGGTCGTGTCGATTGCACAATTTTAGAGAGCACTTAAAACATGCGACATAAAAATCTCTTAAACTGACAGCTATGCCCTTATTTTAGGTTATCATTCGTTCAAATTAATATCATTCGTTCATCACCTCTCTTTGATTGGTCATAAAAACGAAAGGGATAGCTGGATTTTAAAATTAGAATTAGAGCATGACATCCCGAATCGACGCCATTGTCATACTAATAGTGAATATAAAAAATAAATTCTTCATTGTCATGCTATTTTTATATAAAGAAAAAACCCAGATTTTGTTTTCTGATTTCTTAGTACTAAAATAAAACTTACATATTAAGCGTAACCCCAGGTACCCTACACACCAAAGTAAAAAAGACAACAATAGGTACGCTTTTTACCATCCAGTTTTATGATAAACTGCTTTCATTATCGTAGCTGTCACATCAAGAAGGTTAGATTTACGTAACTTATAAATTATAAAAAACACTTACCCTATTCCTAACAGTTTGTAGCAGCATCCTCTTCAAAAGAACTAAGAACTGTTGACATCCTGTACTTCCATATCTATAGTTGTGTTTCTCTACCACTCCTCCACTGTTCAGCTGCTCTATATCCATGGTGTCCATGACAACATGGTTGGACACAGTTGGTTCAGCTACGGCGTAGTCTCGCCAACGCTGGCAGCGACCGTTTTCGACCGCTGTGACCATCCTATCGATGTGATGAGAGCCATATTCCCCGCTCGATACTTCTATTACTGTTGAAAAAATGTATCATCATTCATCATCAACATCTCACATTATTATATGTCCCCACCGAGGGGCTCGAGCCTATCCTGAATTAGGGAGATTAGACCTTAGTCGACCACGCTGACCCAGTGCGGGTTGGTCAACTTCACACACAACCTCTGAATTTCTTTGCAGGTGTGTGCAGGTTTCATCACGATGTTTTCCTTCAACGTAAGAGCGTCGAATAAACGTACATTATGAATTCGAAATTTGAAAACACATTGGTACGTGTGAACCCGCGTCTCTCGGATGGAAGTCAGCGGCCCTAGCCACTACCACCGACGCTCTTAAGGCAAATTAATTTACTCGTATCTTTATGCAACACCAAGTAATTGCAGAATCATTGTGATCTGACACCTATTGTTCCTGGGTTCATTAAGAGATCAGCATTACAAAAATGTCTTCCGTGTTTGGATATTAGATAACGTCTCTCTCATTTTGTTCAGTTTATTATTTCCTGATAATCAATCAACTTGCCCGCACTGTGCCTCCGCTTGACAAACCATGTCTTTTAAATCTATACATTGTGTTAGGTATGTGTTCATACCTATACGGCCTCGTTGGTTATTGCTGGCAGTTAATATTTATAGTATCATCGGGTTTATTTGAATTTAAAAGAAACAAATATGTTCCGAACGCTCGAGAGCTCGTTCTATTTTAGTCTGTCTTGTATCTCGAGGATGTAAACAAAAATAAAATAAATATAAATTATCATCTAATCAATTGTATACATATATTACCGCCTCCACGTTTCCTCACATTATTGTAACTAACACCTTTCCTCCACAATACGTTATTCAACACAATATATTTATTTTATTTGATGCTTTAATTACCTGATTACTAATGACCTTCAGGCTGAACATATTGCTTTGTGCGTGCAGTAAGTTTGGTTTGCAAAAAGAGAGATTGAGTATGACTCAGGAAAAACATTTTTAATCTGTGTTGGAAACTTGCAGGTGTGCGCTTGCTGTTATTATTTATTCTGTGGTGCAAATCATCACTATCTTAGACCATCTTGGAAGAAGCAGCGTAAGATAGAATGCCCACAAGATGGACTTAAAATCTGGTCAAAATCACGAAAAGTCATTAGGGTAGCACAGGACCACTCCAGTTATGGGGGGAGGTCCTTTGGAGAAGTCTAGGTCCAGCAATGGTCATATCGGCTGAGATGATTACTGGATACACGTAGCGTTCTTTCAACGTACCAAAATCAGCTGGGTTATAAGTCCTAGGGCACGGCAACTGCAACTCCTTCAAGAATGGCACCACACCAGCGCTGGTGCCCTGGTAGCCGCATCTGCCGTCGGCCACGACGTAAACGTGGTCGAACTCCGCGAAGAGTCTAGCTGATGGTGTGTGGAGTGAGCAGACCACTGTTCTTCCGCCTCTGGCAACCCTCTTCAGTAAGGACACGCAGGTGGAAGATGCCACGTCGTCAAGACCGCTGGAAGGAAACTTGTCATTAGCAATTTATACATCAACTGGACCTGCTGGGTTAATATGGCATGTGGCCTACGTACGATATTCCTCAAACCATTTCTTTATCATGTGGTTTGAAATGAAAGGTCATCAACTGACCTCACAAATCCTGGTGTCTATGTTATAAAAGCCACTAACATGGCTCGTGTAACGACTAGATAGTAGCCGGGACCAAGCTTAACGTGCCTACCAAAACACGGGATCTTTCTTTTCAGACAATTAGGTGATTCAGCCTGCAATGTCCTAACTGGACTGAGGAAAGTCTCAGAATTATATTTTTGCTTGACAGTTTCCCCACCGGATATCGAACCCGGAACCTCCGTAATGACCGGCGAAATCTCGACCACTCGGCCTCTGAGGCTGATATTCCTCAAATCAAATTGATTTACAATCTAATTGCACTGTGACTATGCAATTCTGATGCACCTGGACCGGCTGCATTTGGTCAAAATGCAGTGCAGCTATAGAAAACAGTCAGAGTGCTGCCACTGGAAGTAACTTCGACAAAATTTTGTAATAAGTAAAAAAAGAGAGTCGAACAAAAGTGTAGTAGGCTAGGGACGCTGTCTTCCGTTTGGGAGACACGAGTTCGATCTCCACCTGGTACCAATTTGTTTTCGAATTTCAAATTCATACATTTAAGGAAAATATTGGGAGGTAACCTGCACGTGGTCGGCTAAGGCCTGATCGCCCTAATTCAGGGTAGGCTCGAGCCTCTCGGTGGATATATATTGAAAAAAAAAACTTAAACGTAATAACGAATCACATATAGGTACATACTGCCGGTCTATCTTGTACCCATTTATAATCAAGTAAGTATGACTACATAATGTTTTATTTATAGGTACGCAAGTCATTATCAACCACATCAACTGCCCGTTACAGTCCACTGCTGGACTATGAGCCTCCTCCACTTAAGTGGAGGGTTTTGCCATAATCTCCACGCTTGGCAGGCGGGTTGGAGATCGCAGATTAAAAGGTTACTATATCAGAGAGCGCTACTTCCCGTTCCCTGTTCAATGTGTAGTCCCTAAGTCGCCTCTTACGACACCCACGGGAAGAGTAGGGGTTGGTGACAAATGTATTCTACTCTGCCGTCACTATACCTGCTATATTACGACTATGGTATACTTAGCGAACGAAAGAAAGAAAAAGAAACCGTCAAATAATAATGAATATAAAAAAACTCACGTGGTAGGTTCATCCAAGAAAACTACAGGAGGGTTGTTGAGGAGTTCCAGCGCAATGGACAGTCGCTTCCTCTCCCCGCCCGACAGCCTGTCCGTGACTGTGTTCCGCGCCTTGCCCAGGCGCAGCAGTTGGACGATCTCGTCTATCTGTGAATTTTATCATAAATCTGTATTACAATACATATAACAACAATAAAAACCTAAATTCAGTGGCCAGTTATAATAAAAATACAATTGTTTAATAAAAGTATAAATATTACGGGTAATTTATAAGGGCAATAGAAGCTAGGTATTAAATATTTTGATTTATTTTATTACGTCATCGTAAGAAAAATTAAGTAAATAATTGGACAAATCGAATGTTTGCAAGGATCCTATATGGTATTTAATAGAGTTGAAAGAATTGTATAATCTAATCATCCTAGCTATTTCCATTTGCAAGATCATCGTGCCTAGTTTACTGTTTATTATAAACTACTCTACCAAACTAAACATAGTTATACAAAAAAAACATGAAAAAAGAGAAACGACTAAGATTTCTAATATTCCTATGAAAATTTCAATGCCCGAGTCGGAGTATGAGCAAAAAATTACAAGAAAATCATAACATAACAGTCAAGTGAAAAAAAAAAAACAAAAATGCTAATTGATAATTTAATGTTTGATGTACAAAAACTCATAACCATAAAAAAAGTTGAAATAAGGAAGTACATGAGCAAGACAGGCAAGTCTTGACGCCATCTTCGAATAATGCAAATAGCCAGGTTCATCAGGTATTACAGGCTTAAAATAGACAAACAATAAAATATAATTTGTGATAATTATTATTACGCGAAAAAAAAACAAAAAACATACTAAACTTAGCGTGTTAATGGGAAAAATAGCGTACTGAATTGCTAATTGACGGACAACAAATATTAAGATGTCGCTGTTGATTGTGACGTGGAAAAGCTACAACAAGGATTTTGTAAAGTTGCCGGCATAATGGAGAGCATCGGTTGTGTAACGGCTATGGTGCGTGCAAGATGTGACGGTTCAAACTCTATCACGTCTCTATATATTTTTGAATTTTCATCAGCCGAAATACGTCCACTGCTGGACAAAGGCCTCACCCAAGACTGGTTGGACAGTTTACTCGCAGTATACACCGTGAAATTTACATCGTTTTGTTCCCGCCGTGTAGTGATAGTACCCGTCAAACTGAACAACTTTTCACGAAAAAAAAATTTCCTGCAATAGGCTGATTGATTGATTGAGATACAAACATTACTTTTGATAAAATAGTACTTATCAAATCGTGACATGAAGGAAGTAAATCTTTCCCTACACTAAAACTATCACAATTTTCGGGTTTGGTAACCACGGTTATATTTAATATTGTTACCTCGATATTTCGGAACGGTTGTACGCTTTATGGTCACGAGAAAATTGTGACAATTTTAGTGTAGTGAACAACCACGAAAATCATCTTTCCCTGTGTAATAACAATAAGGAAACTGATAAGATAACTTAATGTTATAATAGTATACTCGTAATGTCAAAGGTTTTTGTTTTATTTTGCTTCAATGCTACGCTAAAATTTTAGTTGTTTTAATATCCTTGTACCTACGTCTCAAGGTTAATGTTTATTTACTGTGTTATTTATCAGCCAAAAGCTTTGGCCATATTATAATTATTTATTATATTTTATAACAATATCACCTTGACTTTGACTATTTACACCTTATTGCGAAAAAATGCAAAAATATGCTAAGTGACACTCTAAGTGTAACATTGGTAATGTTAGGTAGATGGTTACGCTTCTTGGCATCGCAGCACATGTAGGTAGTACGCCTGCCTCTGAAGCTCGGAGTTGTTGGTACGAATCCACCAACGCGAAATATTTTTTTTTTATGAAATATTCACAATCCCGTAGCTTAAAATTCATCTACTCATAGTGATCAGCCATTTTGTTTGTTTGAAGTTTGACCGTTTTCTAATCAGCTGCCATATATTAGCCATCACCTCCTGGACTGTGATTATGAGGAGCTGCATCCAGTATAAGTATAAGCCTCTTGAGGCACTTGTGCTTCAAGATGAAAACCAATTTTAGATGTACTTCTCACAACAGCATTCTTCTGTTTATCGAAGCGCTGGTGCCCAGTTTCAGGCCGGCTGCCATGGCCATCGTCTCCTGGACTGTGATGAATGAGTCGGAGTATAAATAACCTCAACTGGCTACAAAATTGTAGGAAATTTCGGATTCACTTACCACGACAGCTTTCTTTTGTTTGTCGAGAGCGCTGCCCAACTTCAAGTCGGCTGCCATGGCCATCGCCTCCTGCACTGTGATGAGGGGCTGGAGCAGGTCTTGCTGCATGATGTACCGCGACAGTTTCCTGAACTGCTGGAGATTGCGAGGTTCGCCATTTGTGCACACCAGCCCGCTGGCGCCTTGTACTCTGAAAAGAGACAAAAAATAAGCAACCAGCAGCTGCCTTTTTGTGCGCTGACAACAAAATAGTACCTATAATTATTCATTTATTCAAATTATTTTCTTGTTTAATTATTTTTTATACAAGGTGTCCAAAAAGGGTAGGTATTTGCACTTTTAAATATCAATAAATCATCTTAATGAGGGTAGATAACCAAAAAATATATAATGTCATACGTGGAATTTATTGGAAATTTAGTTGCAATGGATTCGTATACCGGAGTTCAGCGTGCATTTTGTGTACGAGTTTATTATCAAAACAATAATTCGATAATAACAGATCGCCGCTTATATCGCGCGCAATTCATATACGGGACATTTCTTTATCTCCTAGTGCGAATATCATTAGAAAATGGATTAAGACATTTGAGGCTACAGGGCCAACTTTAAAAAACTTTGATTGCGGACGTCCGAGAGAAATAAGGCTACTTGCAGTTATTCAAGAAGTTCACGAGTCGATAAGGCAAGATCCCTCACTATCACTGCGAAAGCGAAGTCAAACCGTAAACATTGCAAAATCAACATTGCACCTGATTTTCAATTAGTGCAAGAATTAAAACCCACAGATTATGAACAGCGACTAAATTTTGTTCAAGAGATGTTTGCGCGCTTTTCCAACTTCAACAATGTCTTGTTTAGCGATGAAGCAAATTTCCACTTAAATGGCCATGTCAATAAACAAAACTGTCGCTATTGGTGTGATAAAAATCTTCGTTATAAGCATATGCGTCCACTTCACAGCCCTAAGGTGGTAGTGTGGGCAGCAATGTCCGCCAAGGGCATAATCGGCCCCTATTTCTTTGAGGACGGTAGGGGGGGGACATGCACTTACAGTTAACGCGGACAGATATTGTAACATGATTGAAAGTTTTTTGGCACCATCTTTACAGGCATTTAGAGGTTTCAATTCGGCAACATTTTTTCAGCAGGACGGTGCCAAATGTCACACAAGTAGAAGGTCTATTGAAGCATTGAAAGAGCATTCCCAGAAAGAGTTATCTTAATAAACGGGAACCTTAAATGGCCCCCTAGGAGCCCGGACTTAAGTCCACTTGATTATTTTTTATGGGGTTACCTAAAGAGTAAGGTTTACATAAATAAGCCGTCAACTCTTAGCCAATTGAAAAACAATATTGCAAGTGAAATAACAAAAATCACTAACGTTTTATGTGAACGTGTCTTAGGCAATTTACGGCCACGACTTGAAGAGTGAGAGTAATGGACGTCATTTGGACAACATAATTTTTTCGTCGTAAACTTTCCATTGTATGTACTTTTTGCAAATAGTAAGAAAATTATGAAATGATATATTTTTCATTTATGATTTTCGTATATAAACTGCCAACACCCTTTTTGGACACCCAGTATTTAAAATGATATTTATTCTGGTTTTTAAATGCATTTATTTAATTAATACAAGTGATATGATACTAGTGTAATAAAAACGAATAGTCTGAAATGAGGAATTAATTCTAATATTTCGAAATGGGCTCGTAATGTATCTAAGGTATAGTAATTATAACTAAGTACCTGTTTAGTCTAGCCATGACCTAGCCGTCCTTAAAGCAGGAAACGCTGTGCCCAATACAGTGTCTTTTAATCATGAGGTAATTATAGACGCACTGTACGCACTGACTGACTATCAGCTGCAGGCAATATCCTAAATTTAGCAAGAACCGTAATGGCGCCATTATGTTTTTAGTTCATGTAATAAAATATATCTCCAAGATCTGCGGATTGACTGAATCTCTAATTAAGGGTAGATTTAAAGAAAGAACACATCATTTTTCAATATTAGGATCCTTTCACACCTACCGATCCAGTCTGGTCCATCTGTAATTAGGCACACGCCTACCGATGCGGAAAATCCAGAATGTCATACTAAAATATACTAGCCACCATACAGGCCTCTTTTCATCGTATAAAAAACCCATTTAAAAAATCTAAATCATTTATTGTATGATTTTTTATTATAGTAAAAATAAGTTTCAATAAATTAAGGGTTGGGACAATTAAATACAGTAGGTACCGGATGTTATTTTCTATGAGTATGACATCTGTCGAAACCCTAGCCAAATACTTTGAGCGCATTCCGAATAAGACTTTCAGCGCTGTCAGCGATCAGTAAAGCATTAAAACGTAATAGTTTTGATAGCTGACAGTAATTCGGAACGCGATTACGGGTTCTCGTCTCGGAACGCAGGGTTTGCTGTTTGGGCGAGTGGGGGTCAATGCTTGTTTCCGTTTTGTACAGACAGTTTTTTGTGTACTACATGCTTGCGTTGGGCGAAAAAAACTGTGCGAGCAGATTATGATGGGCCGTATTCTGCTGCCATATTTTTTCCGTCCACATTCCGTCCGTTCATAACTATGTGAGCATCTTTTTTACAGACCTGTTTTTGGATGAAACTTTTTGGGCATCCTTGTATTTAATAAACGCGTGTTCGTCGTAAACTTTGTACACAAAAAACAGGGTGTAACAAACCACGGGCATGAATCTTTCCCGTTTGGGCCACATCTGTGATGGTAACTTGGTCTCGGGAGGTGTACGATGGGCAAGTAGAAGGCTACGACCGGTAAGTAGGGTCCTATATTTAGGGGGTTCACTACTCCTTTTCAAAACATGAGGGTAGTGTAGTATTTAAGTTGAGCGAGCAGATAAACCTAGTTTGGAATTTGCTTCAATTCAATTCAATATTTATAAAATGGCTTCTGTCATTGGGGTGACAATTCTGCCTGACTAGCTGCACCTATCAGACGCTGTCAGCTATTGCCAAGATCCACGGAATTAGGAACTCGGTTGGCGACGCGCCATGTACCGCCTAATTCGAGTTGCCAATACTTTTCAGCTTATATGCATATTCGATACCGTTGACCGCACTTACAGCCTCCGGGCCCGAGTGGTCGAGCATTTCATCATCAACAGCCAACAACTCATATACGTCCCCACCTCACGATGTTTTCCTTAACCGTCAGAGCGTCGAATGAACGTACATTATGGATTCGAAATTTGAAAACACATTGGTGCTTGGTGGAGATCGAGCCCGCGTGTCCCGGACGAAAAGCAGCGACCCAATACACACCACCGAAGCCTTTCGAATCGGTAGATCGAGTGTTCATACTCGTACAACGAAAATCTCTTTAAAACACTTTGCCAAGTTTGAATAAGACAATTATTGCAGGCTGGATCACCTGATTTAAAAAAAAAAAACCATACTACAGAAGTCCTGGCTATTATTTCCAAAGTAGTTTTTTATACCAAAGTGGTAATATTTTAATGGTAATAGTTACATGAGCCATTTCAGCGGCCTTTGGCAGCTCTTCAGCTAATAGGGTTTGTGAGATTGGTTGTCGACCATAATCCACACGATGAAGAGACCGCACGTCAAGTATGATTTTAAACTGAACTTTGGCACAGTCTTTGATGAAGAGCCTTTGTAATTGTAACATCAACATATTGGACCTTAGACTACTGCTGTATGGTCTATCTAATCATTGGACATTAGATATTTTAGGTATATAAATGGTAGACAAGCGGTCAGCCGCCGCTATGCACCAGGTCGATCAATATTATCACGTGCCACATATATTATTATCCAGTGGCTGACAACTTATCACTAGAACAACGTTTTGAGTGCCAACTAAAACTGCTCGCCCTTTGAAAAAAAAAGTCGCGACTTTGTGTTCGTATTTCCGTGGTACTTGAAGCGTGATTTTTCTTGGATACTAAGTCACCTAACTAGTGGACTGGACGGACACATAACCAGCTCGTAATAGCATCCAAGTTATTATAAAGATCCTGTCTACTGGCTCGCAAACCGGTCTTTTTGAATACTTATATCATGATGATTTAGTTTCGTTCCACGTGACTTGAACAGTTTTTGTTGCTACAAAAAAGTGGAAATCGATTAACTCGTATATAAAAAAAAAACTTAACTGGTTTTTAGCTATTATTATAGAATACGAACGCGCGTGTGCGCCTTGAAAAATTACGGGAAAAAAAAGTTGGTTTTAATAATGTTTTGATAAAATATTTTGTAATTTATGTTTATTTTAACCATGAAACAGTAAAAAATAAGTAGTTTTAGGCTTGTATGTGAATTTTAAATATCAAATATGCATTGATTTCATTAAAAACTGCTGCAAAATTCCCTGTTTGTGTGTCAAATAGGGTGTGGTGTACTAATATGGCGCCTATGGTAGGAACCATACAATAAAATTAAAAAACAGGGTTAACTTTTTACTAAATAAGTTGTGGCCATAGCTTCGACGATGTACGAACTTCCAAAAAAATATAAACAGAAGTATTTACTAATAACCCTCACTATCAAAATATACCCAGAGTAATCCCAGCCGCTCTAATATTCGTACTCTTTTATCCCTACCTTCTCATAATACTAGTTTTTACTCCCATTCTTTCGCCGTCCATGCTGCAAGGCTGTGGAACTCTCTACCATATAGACCCTGCGTTCCGAAACGCGCTGAAATCGATTAAAGCACCCATAATCGCGTTCCGAATTACAGTTAGCTGTCAATACTCATACGTTTTTTTGCTTTCCTGATCGCTGACAGCGCTGAAAGTCTGAATCGGAATACGCCCACTGTCCGTGATTGTAGCACTATCTCTTTATTTAAAAAGCGAGTTAAAGAGCATTATCTTTCGTTGTCAGATTGATCCATTATATTTATTTAAGTATTATATTTATTGTATTTTAAAAAATATTATATTTTATATTTTTGGGTATATATTTTAGTATCATATTGTGTTAGTTTATTTATATATATTTACATAATATTATATAAGTAATTCTTGTGATTGTCTTGTTCTTTTGTATTTTATAAAGTTGTGCACGTTTTATTTGCATCTTACTATCTCTTTTCTCTTCCGTAGGTGTGCTGGAAGATATTTCTTTAGCAATAAGCGGGCCTGTTGTGTCGTTTTTTCAAATGTTCGTATTTTTGTCATCTATTGTTTACAATAAATGGTTAAATAAATTAATAAATAAATAAATACCCCGAAGTGAACACATCTAAGTCGCACTGCTTTCATCAGTGACGCATCTATTGTTTAAGAGTTTGTTTGTCACCGATTCACGGAAACTGAGGATTGAAGTAAAATATTTTTGTAATGGATATTCAAGGCCAAGGTATGTATATTTTAAAAATACGAATTACTTTTGGGATTATAATTTATTATTCAATTATTTTGAGTGCTACCCCATTCATTTTTATGTGCAAATTTTGAAGTATTGCTTTAATTCATCTTAAGTTTTAACTTTTTTATTAATCTCCTTTAATGCTATATTTCATAGAAAAAATTATGCGAAATCTTCCATTACGATATTTTGTATAAATATGATCCATCTTGGTCCACTTTTTTGAGTTATCTGAGTAAATACTCAAAAAATTCAAATTCAAAAGCTAGTACCACAGAGTACTATAATATTGGCTAGTAAGTACTAGCCAATATTATTAATTATTAAAATATTAATATTTTTTATTTGTAATTAATTGTTATTTCCTTTTGTTTTGTGAAGTCGACCAGCACTGGGCCAGCGTGGTCGACCAAGGCCTGATCGCCCTAATTCAGGATAGGTTCGAATCGAACCTCTTGGTGGGGACTTATATGAGCTATTGATAAACCAACTTCTATGCGGGGTTGTTCTCCTTAGTGTAAACATACCCTTAGTCTTTGAATTAAAGTTCATGCAAAATACGTTTTTTATACATAAAAATTTTTCACCAAACTGGTTAACGGTTTATTAGCGAAACAATGCACTCTAATCTAACATAAAAAGTACCAACTTCATACAATTAACCAGTAATAACTTCAGGGGGCCGTTTCACGAAGCCACAAGTTACAAATTACAAGTAAAATTTGATGTACATTGCGTAGACAAATAAATACGAAGACAAATGTAGACTGGTTTTTTGCAAAATACCTAACTGTTTTTTGCTGTTAGCTTACAAATTATGCATCTCCGTTACATAAAAAACATGGTGGGCGACTTATAAGCAAAAAATTTGCAAACGTCACAACATAACCGCTTGAATACCTACATCATCAAAATATGCGGCACGACGACCAAGTATATAACCTTGACATCCATAAAGTCAATGAGGCTAATTCTCCCTGTCACGCTCTAATCCTTAATTTTAAGTTCGTCCGTCCTTTTCACCTTTTAAACATTGAAAACTGACAGGACCAGGAGATGGCCATCCTAATATTAGAGCTGTCAAACATCGAATTTGAACCTTATGAACGCGTCGATTGCACAATTTTAGAGAGCACGTAAAACATCCGGCTTAAAAATCTCTTAATTTGACTCTTATTCTAGGTTATAATTCGTTCATCTGAATTCATCGCCTCTCTTTCATTGGTCATAAAAAATGGATAGCTGGATTTTAAAATTAGAATTAGAGCATGACTTACCAAATCGGGCCCAATGTCATTGACATAACATCTCTCACTATTGTTAGTTTTTTATCTTTCATTCAAAAACAACAGTTTCTTACGTGATACTCAAATGTTTTTGTTATGTTGCTGGTTTTCACTCTAACTCTTTTTCTGTTCATGCGGCAAGACTGTGGTTCACTGTGTTTAAGAAACGAGTCAAGGAGTATTATCTGTCCCTCTCTAAATAACTGTAGGTTATTTATTTATTTGTTTAAGTAGGTGTATGTATATATTATAAGTATGTTTTTATAGGTAGGCATAGGTTAGGTATTCTATACATTTATATTTAATTATTATATATTGTTTTGCTATAATTTAAGCAGATTTATATAAAGTTATTGTGCACGTCTTATCTGCATATCTTTATATATCTTGTCTCTTCCGTTAGGTCTGCTGGAAGATGTTTCTTTAGAAATAAGTAGTACCTGTTGTGTCGTCTTTCTTCATGTTTTATTTTGTAATTTACTTGTGTACAATAAATCGTAAATAAATAAATGAATCTACTAATATTATTGTTACACTTAATCATGAAACCATCGTATACGTTATTTTTTATTTTACTTCACATGAATGTTTTATAATCTTGCTTTGACAATAGGCTTCCGTTTAAATTCCTTAGACAGGAATACAAAACATTTTTTATTGTACTTAAGTACACTTTTATTATATATTGCCTTATTAACTATGCCAACTTAACAACTATAGTTTTTTAATATTTTTAGTTTAGTTCAATTAGATATTGTTTCTGTGTTTTAAACAACCACTTTAAAATCATTATAAAAGTGTCTTAGAAAAGTTATAACAATATCAATGCCATAGTTAATGTAACTATTCAATAAAATTAAACAAAAGGTCGTATCTATAATTAGATCTAAATATAATCTATGATTGAGACCTGAGTACTCTAAACTTTATTATTATAAAAAAAAATACTATGTAGATAAACGTTTTATTGTTGCACGTAACGGTAACCATAAAGTGACGTCCTATTAAGTTTCAAATTTTCCCTGAAAAAAGGTGGTAAGTAATTAATGTGTGCGTGCGCACATCTGGCGTACTTACTTTCTTATGTTAACAAAAAATCTAACACTAGTGGCTCTGTGAGCTATAGACCTCGCGAAGTATATATACCTTATCTTATATATATTTCTGAAATGGCTGATTAATAATTTTTTTATGTTAACAACCCTCATAATTCTGTCATTTTATAAAATTTCCAAAAACTGACTCGATATAAAAAAAACTATTAATTTAATAAAAACCTGCTCACAAAATTTCACGAGAATCGGTTGAGAAACGTGACCTGTAGATGAGAAACAGATCGACAGATGGACAGGATAGACATACAAAAGCAATTTTGGCCAAGCTTTTCAGCTAGCGTTTCGCGCTCGCTCGGTCAATAAAATACAAAAAATTAAAAATAAGTTACTTCTACAACAGTTCTTGTTCTTCTACGTATATAAGTAAAGTTTCATGTCTGTGCCATAAACCGTTAATTAGTAAGGTAAGTTTCAAGGCAATTTCTTAGTTCAAATCGTATATCACTTAATAGTAAATAAGTTATACTTTTGTACCCGAGTAAACCTACTAATAGACTAAACACCAATGTAGAGATAAATGTAGGTAGGTGTAGGATGGGTGTAGGGTGGGTGTAGGGGTAGTTGTAGGGTAGGTGTAGGGTGGGTGTAGGGTGGATGTAGGGTGGCTGTAGGGTGGGTGTAGGGTTGGTGTTGGATGGGTGTAGGGTAGGTGTAGGGTAGGTGTAGGGTAGGTGTAGGGTAGGTGTAGGGTAGGTGTAGGGTAGGTGTAGGGTAGGTGTAGGGTAGGTGTAGGGTAGGTATAGGGTAAGTGTAGTGTAGGTGTAGGGTAGGTGTTATGTAGGTGTAAGGTGGGTGTAGGGTGGCTGTAGGGTGGGTGTAGGGTTGGTGTTGGATGGATGTAGGGTAGGTGTAGGGTAGGTGTTATGTAGGTGTAAGGTGGGTGTAGGGTGGCTGTAGGGTGGGTGTAGGGTTGGTGTTGGATGGATGTAGGGTAGGTGTAGGGTAGGTGTTATGTAGGTGTAGGGTGGGTGTAGGGTAGGTATAGGGTAAGTGTAGTGTAGGTGTAGGGTAGGTGTTAGGTGGTGTAGGGTAGGTGTAGAGTAGGGTAGTTTTTCATTTGATTTGAGTAGGTAGTAGTAAATTAAAGAGTCCATAATGTAAAGAATAGGATTTTTGTTTTTGACGTTGATCTACCCGCGCGAAGCCGGGGCGGGCCGCTAGTTTTATATAATATTAGACCATTCATCGACACGGAACTTCGAGTAAGATTACAGTCTACGGTAACTGCTTTTACGGGAAAACACTATCGCTCATACATCAACATCAACGGCCCGTTACAGTCCACTGCTGGACTTTGAGCCTCCTCCACTTCAGTGTTTGGTTTTGCCATAATCTCCACGCTTGGCAGGCGGGTTGGAGATCGCAGATTAAAAGGCTACTGTATCAGAGAGCGCTGCTGCCCATTCCCTGTTCAATGTGTAGTCCCTAAGTCGCCTCTTACGACACCAACGGGAAGAGTAGGGGTTGGTGACAAATGTATTCTACTCTGCCGTCACCACACGGCGGATATCGCTCATACAAAGAGTACAAAATGAATGCGCACGTTATTGTTTTGCCATCCCTCCACGTTCAATGTGATGCCGTTTTTAAACTCGTCAAATGTCCTCAAACTTAGAGGTCGTATTAAGCTATTTTTGTCAAATTTATTATTCGGCGTAATTAAAACTGGGAAACCTGAATATCTTTTTAGAAAATTGTCCTGCAGATATACAAATCACAGATAGATATGTGCCTAGATCGATTTCTCCTATGCTAAGCTTACCTCGACATCGAACTGCAGCCTTCCGCGGGAGTTTCAAATTCCAGGCCTCTGCGTGTTGGAATGACCTTCCTCCGCCATTTCGTTGTTGTATAGCCACCGAAACCCGTTTTAAAAAAAGGCACGGCAATATTTTCTTACACTACAGAAGGAAACTGGTTAATTTCTGGCATAGGAGCCATACAAGTTTTGCTCCAACCGCATTTTTCCTCACATTTTATTTTTATTTGTTGGGCGGGTAGGTGGCAACATCTTTCCTCATGATGAAATATGTATTTTTAAAATAATGTATATTTAATTAGTATTATTATATTCACTTATATATCTAGACACACGGCAGTGTGTCCGCCAAGTTCGCAAAAGAAAAAGGCGACGACGCACCAGTGTGTTATATTACACGAACCATTACGAGCCACTTTCAATCCCCCCAAAACTTAAAATCTACTAGACCTACACACTTGAACTTTTGCATGTCTATTAAACCTTGTATAGTTACTTATAATTTAAAATTTCATGAATGCAGCTCTTGTCATTTCCGAGATATTGGCGTCCGAAATTCGCTATTTTTAACACGCTTTTATTAGCGTCACCTGTATGCTTGTATGTAACCGACTCCTTTGATTGGACTCGATTTTGACCCACTATAAATGGACAGATTTAATTGAAACTTTGTACACTTATCAAGAACCGGTGGCAATACAATAATTTGAAAAAGAAAAAGAAAAGAAAAAAGTACATGCTTTCACAGTACATCAAACTAAAAAGTGAAAAATTATTCTTAATATAAGCTGAAAACATTATTTGTTACTTTTTAGTGCAAATAAGCATCTATAGAATTTGAAAAGGTTTCAATTTTTTTGTTAAATTATTTTATTAAGTACTTGATTATTTCAGAGAAAATAAGAATTTTATAATTGGTAATTTAGTACTTGTTTTAATTTTGCGGGTTGTTGTAAAGTAAAAGTTACTGAGCTGTCAAAGCGGACCGGTCCCAACCAAAGGCCTTTGTTTGAGCATGGTCCATGAAACCACTATTTGAATGTATTTACATACCTGCGCATTGTATTTCCGTAAATAATAAATAGGTGAGAACCAAGGCTCAACGTTCTTTTTGAAAACGGAATTATGACGTTACATTTTGGACTAAAGGCTTCAATATTCAAACATGAGGGTATGTTGATGATGATGAAGATGCTTTCGACTGATTTCTGTCATGGCCACTTCGGCTCCTAGTCAGTACGCTCCTGATGCACCACTAATCATCATCAATAGTTCAATTATACGTCCCCAGCGAGGGGCTCGAGTCTACCCTGAATTAGGGCGATTAGGTCTTAGTCGACCACGCTGGCCCAGTGCGGGTTGGTCGACTTCACACACAAACTTTGAATTTCTACGCAGGAGTGTGCAGGTTTCATCACGATGTTTTCCTTCACCGTAAGAGCGTCGAATAAACGTTAATATGAATTCGAAATTCGAAAACACGTGGTGGGGATCGAACCCGCGTCTCCCGGACTTACTGGTACTTAATTGGGTAGGGAAAATATAAGGAGATTATATAGTCCATAATAGTTGACCTCGATGGCTTCTAGCCATCTCCTAGACCGATTTCAATACAACCGGTTTTGCAATCGATCTAGATTTAAATAGATAAAACTGCAATTATTTCTTGCATGCAAAAGAAATACAACATAATGTTAATATTTTACTGCAACAAAAACCTTGAAGATAACTTTCGAATATTACTTAGTACGAGCGTCGTCGGTGGTCTAGTGGTTAGAGCCGCTGCCTCCCGTCCGGGAGACGCGGGTTAGAATTCATATTCATATTCGTTTTTTGGTGAAGGGAAATATCGTGATGAAACCTGCACACTCCTGCGAAGAAATTCAAAAGTTGTAGTCAACCAACCCGCATTGGGCCAGCGAGCCCCTCGGTGGGGACGTATATGAGCTGTTGATAAATACTTAGTACGGTCGACAGACCATTATCGTCACGGAGTTTGCCCGAGACGTAGTATTATATTATCTGTGCCCGAGAGGTTATTTCGGCCAAAAAAGATAATCACACTAACATTATAAATGTAAAAATATAGATGTTTGGATGTTGTTTCGCCTTCAACGGATTTGGATAAAATTTGGAATGGAGATAATAGGATAATTTTTACGGGATTTTTTCTATTTCCACGGGAAAATCTTACACAGTCGTTGTAATATAACAATGAGCACTTGTATTTGCCTGGATGTGGTTTTTCCATAAAAGTATTATATACTATAGTATCAAATTTAATTAATAAAACAACATCCAGACTCAATGCAAACACAAGTGCTCATTGTTATATTAAGTACAACTACTGTGTAAGATTTTCCCGTGGTAATAAAAAAAAAAACCGTAAAAAGTATCCTATTATCTCCATTCCAAATTTCATCTAAATCTGTTGAGTGCTTAAAGCGTGAATATATAAACATAACATCGCTCATCACATAGCATCGCATCGCTTTAGGTGTTTAGGTGCGAAACTGTGTTCCTTTTTAAAGAAAACACAATCCCAGCGTCCAGCGTACTTTATGTGGCGTATGCGACGCGAACTATACACAATCCCTGTACTTTTTATGTGCCGCGAACTATAATACAGCTTCTGTTTAGAAATTGTTGCAAAAGCAGAACTAAATTTGCTATGCTAAATGAAATACCGAAGAGAAACTTAAAATAGAGGACAAACAGACTTATTCACTGAACTGGTAAAGTAGAAGGCCACCTTTGATAGAGCTGCAACTTACCTGCTAATTGAGTAGTAGTATTTCTATCGTTTTAATGAGTATTTAATTAATATAAGTATACCTAAATGGTAGCGGTAGGTAACGTTAATATATAACAAGTAGTAGGTAAGATACGTGATAAAAATGAAGGACAAACCAATACGAAGAAGGTCAGTTTAACATTTAAAAAAATAACTTGCTGCCGCACCATTTATAGTTTTTCTTTTTCTTTTTGGAATCGTATGTCGATAATAACTAATTACAAGGTAAACCTACGTTTTTCCGTTCCCTAGGCAACAAAAATGGCGTTCGTTTTAAATCTTATAAATCTCTTGCTTGAACCTCCTCTTCAAGAGGACATTATTTTGTTTGTTTTTTTTTTTTACTTACCTAATCGCTATTTCTACCATAGTGGTAATAAAGCGGGCGCAGACTTCAAGAGGACATTCTTCTTCAGCCTGTAATCACCCATGTTGTTGGGTTTAGGCCTAAGAGGACATAAGAACAGGCAAACAAAATGGGTCATCAGGGACTCTCCGCATAAGAAGCTCTTTCGGGTTTAGCGACATTCCTATCGTATGGATTGTACAGTTGACAACCGACCTCACAAACCCTGGTGCCAGAGTAATGGAACCAATGAGGCCTTTGTCAAGGATAATGTAACGAATATTTTCCGTAGGTAGCCAGGATCACGTGTCTTCCGAAGAACGGAAATATCTTCAACAACAGCTCACATACGTCCCCACCGAGGGGCTCGAGCCTACTCTAAGTTTAGGCAATTAGGCCTTAGTCCACCACGCTGGCCCAGTGCGGGTTAGTTGACTTCACACACAACCTTTGAATTTCTTCGCAGTTGTGTGTTGTGTAGGTTTCATCTCGATGTTTTCCTTCACCCTAAGAGCGTCGAATAAACGTATATATGAATTCGAAATTCGAAAACACATTGGTACGTGGTGGGGATCGAACCCGCGTCTCCTGAACGGGAGGCAGCGGCCCTAGCCACTAGACCACCGACGCTCTTATCTTACTTTACAGAAAATCTGGTAATTCAGTCTTCTATGACTTATTGGGTAGGTATAGTCTCACAATGTGTTTAACCACCGTGTCTCCACCGGGATTTGAACCCAGAACCGTATTGAGAACAATAGGTTCTACGCGGCAACGGAGGCTGTTATAGCGATTATATCCCTATTTGCACATAATCTCCTTTGACATGCCTTGAAAGTATTTATCTTGATTCCTTCATTGGCCGTAAAGATAGTCATTACTACATTGCTCGTACAAGTCATCTGTAACACAACGTACTAGAAATAATAAGTGGAACCAACTACATTATTTACCATTTGTGTAGCATATTCTCTGCGGCCTCGTTCCAAATTTTCTCGAATTGCGCAATCAGTACTCGGAGTAAGGAAAATAAGGACTATTGAGATGCTTCAGCTGTTAATAGTCCTTGTCAGCTTATAATGCGTTCCCACGGAGCTCGCTTGAGCCTACCTTGAATTAGCGTTTTCTTCTACATCGTGTGGGTTGTAAGGCCGATAGCTCATACATAATCGCCACGCTTGGCAGGCGGGTTGGCGATCGCAGTATGATGTTATATACGCAGAAGAACGCTGCTGCCCGTCCTCTGGTAGACAGTCCTCGGTCACCTCTACGACCCACACGGAAAGAGATGGGGTGGTGCTATTCTAAGCCGGCACGACTCGGCTCATATTAGATCATCGTTACATAGACATCAAAATCAAATCAACATCAACGGCCCGTTACAGTTCACTGCTGGACTATGAGCCTCCTACACTTAAGTGGAGGGTTTTGCCGTCGTTACATAGACTAGAATATAATCAAAATATCGTAACTACTATATTAGGAGGAAATAGATGACAATATTAAGGAGTAGACTCTAATTGTACCTTTATATTTGTCGCTACAAACAATACAAAGTGTCTGCCCCTCTTCTAAAAGAACATTCAAGGAAATCCAGTCATAAATCATTAATTATTTTGTGGTACATACCAACGTATTGACTTGGCCTGGTCATTGACCCAGTCATTCTTTTAGCTTAAGTACTTAGCTCAATGTCATTGGGTACTTTAGTCAGCAGTTTGATTGAGTGATTACATGACAACGACTTTTATAAGTAGCTATATTCGACTACCAAGTAAAGTCATGTAGAGAGTAGAGAATGGAAGTCATAATTATATAATTATAGTTTATTCAATAAAGCAACAACTCATTAAATTGTTAGTAATCAATGTAATACTTAAAGTCTAGGGTTAGAGTCATAAGATAAAAAAAATAAAAAAAAAATTAAACTAACATTATAATTCCCCTTATATAATATGGAAGCAGCAGCAGCGATTAATAAAAGGGCAGTCAACCCTCTCGGCTATCATTGCCAGGATGGTGTTGGAGCTGCCCCGCACCCGGCGCACCAGGGACGCGCACCGCTTACGCATGGTGGCGTAGAAGCAGTCAGTGCGCGCATGCGCGAACATTCCCGACGCGCTAGTGTCGAGGCAACCCCATCAGCATCCTGAATGCATTATTATACTGGACGCGGAGGGCCCCATATGATTTTTTTGAATAATACACCCACTGGCGCAGGTATATATAGACCTGAAGGGTTTCCTGAACAACTTTCTCATTAACATGTTAGGTGAAATGTGAAAAAAACTGCCCGTAACTTTTTGCATCGCGATATACAAAAAAGATGTCTTCTTTCTAGCGGTATGATATGAGACATTTTGCAAACATATGGTTTTAGTGTAATTAAACGGTCTGGTGCATACTTGCGGTACATTTTGAACTTGGACGAATCAAGATTTTGAAGCATCGAACATCGACACCTTTTTAAATGAAACGAGAAATGTCTCTTTTTCGAAATTTTACTGCCATCTTGGTTTTCTGATATTAAATGAAAAAAAAAACGTCCTAGCAAAATAAAATGTCGTAATTTTTTGATAATAGGTTCCAGTCTTAAACGTGATTTAATAAAGCATCAATTAATTTGATTTAAGGACTCACCTGTAACCAGCTAGTATGTTTAGCAGCGTACTCTTGCCAGCTCCCGACGGCCCCAGGATGGCAGTCAGCTGACCCGACCGAAACTCTCCGCTTATGCCACGGAGAATTATTTTTGATACTGTAACAAAAAATAAAAAGTTAAAAAAAAAAACACGCTTATATCAGTAACCACTATCCAGCTCCTGGCTCCAACATCAAACTCTCTCTCGGTACCAACTGCAATGTATTGGACTCACAAATCTAATGGAGAGTTCCACCTTCCAGCATCTGACTTCATGATCAGATCAGCTCCCAAAAGATGGTACCAAATTATTGTACTTTCATCCGAATTACACAAACCTACTAAACAAAATGATAAAAGTAGGTTTAAATTTCATTTCCAGATTTGAATTACATAATTAGTTACATACAATACAAGTGAACCTAATATAAAAGCGTATTAAAAAAACGTGTTAAAATACATTCAATTTTGGTACCAAAGGTTTTTTTGCATTATTAATAATAACAAGTAGATAGTAATATTATGAAATCAAGGGGTCTTTATCGGTAGGCGAGTCGGTAGGTGTAGTCTCTCGACTCATAATGTCACCTTTGCAAAATGTCAGGCTATCATCCAATAAACGAGTTATACCTATATACCTATAGAACATGGATTTTTACTCCAAATCTAAAAAGTCAGCTTCATCGGTCACAGTTAGTCACACTTTATGAAATTGTTTGTACTCAAAATAACATTAATTTTGCTTTATAATTTCCAAAAGATCCTATTCTAGTATATTATTTATCTAATTTTAGTTTAATTTATTTCAGATTTACAAATTTTAGTAATTATACATGGCATAGATCATTATGTTCATAAACTAAATAGCATTGTAAAAGTAATCGAATAGTAAATAGAATAATGTCAAAATGTATGCATTGTAAAAGTAATCGAATAGAGAATAGTAAATAGAATAACGAAAAATAATTAAAGTGATAAACCAATGTCGGTATAAATAAATATTCTATATAAAATTGTATTACAACAAGTTACAAAATATGTGTAACTACATACTAAACGTCAATAAAAATTTTACAGAATAAATTCATAAGCCAACAACAATATCACGGTGGCACTTTAATTGGTTACATACAATAGTAGTGTAGGTCTGTAGAGGTACTACTTATATGTAATTGAACTAATTACGTCGTACGTCGCGAACTGTGACGTCGTCAGTGCGAAAATCACAGGAAAATCTAAATTGGTACCGACACACACAGCCATGCTCTAATTCTAATTTTAAAATACAGCTATCCTTTTCATTTTTATGACCAATAAAAGAGAGGTGATGATTTCAGATGAACGAATTAATTTGAATGAATGAAAGCCTAAAATAATAAGGGCGTAGTCGTCAGATTAAGAGATTTTAATTCAAATCGAATGTTTTACGTGCTCACTACTCTTCCCGTGGGTGTCGTAAGAGGCGACTTAGGGACTACACATTGAACAGGGAACGGGCAGCAGCGCTCTCTGATACAGTAACCTTTTAATCTGCGATCTCCAACCCGCCTGCCAAGCGTGGAGATTATGGCGAAACCAAACACTTAAGAGGAGGAGGCTCATAGTCCAGCAGTGGACTGTAACGGGCCGTTGATGACGTGCTCTCCAAAAATTGTGCAATCGACGCGTCCAATGTCCATAAAGTTCAAATTAGATGTTTGACAGCTCTAATATTAGGATGGCCAAAGGTAAAAAGGACGAACGAACTGAAATAAAGGATTAGAGCGCGACAGTGAGAATCGTCCACATTACATTACCTGTTCATTATATCGAGCAGTGACATGAGGAATGACACCTATGTATGTTTCAGGACAGAAGTCACCTATAGACTACGAGAGCAAACTGACAGCTTAATGTTGCCAGATCATCAAACAAAATACAGCTTCCTTGTTGTCCTATAATTAAGATAATTTAGTAAAATATAAATAAAACTTTGCACACAGACTTAAACATACAGTAATGAGGGATTTTCTGACAGCTCTTTAAAAAATAAAAATAATAGTTCTAGTTAACTAATTAATTTGTTTTAATTTTGTACTTATTCTTTTTTCCAATATTGGAAAAAGAGCAAATAAACTTCATACGGTCGCTATCGGAGATTTTGAATTTTTGACACAGTAAATGTGAGGCCGCAGTGTGCGGACAGTTTTCAATTATTCATTATAATCATCATCATTCGTGTGCAACCGATTATAATAAATAGTAACATTATTTTATAAAATATGCTGCATTATAAAGCTAAAGAGCTAGTAACCTCTGGTTTCGTGAATAAAGCATTTTATTTCTGATAACAAAGAAATTCCCGAAGAGCACGAGGTTCATCAAATTCTTTCAAACGCCTACTTCTAGAACGTTCTAAATTTCAATTTCATGTATGCGTCTCTGCCATTCCCTGTTGCTACAAGGAAACAGATTCACGATTCAGTGTCTTATGTAAAGTTGATTAACCTTTGACTTGCATTTTACAGAGACGTGTAAATGACTGTAATTATAAAAACAATAGCTGCAAATTGTATTTTATGCTTTGAAGACGTAAAACTGCCATTAGTAAGGCAAAGATCACTATAATTAAATACTAGGTATTTACGAGAAGCGCGTCGGTGACCAAAGATAATAAATCACCAATTAAATAGCACACAATACATAAATTATAATTTAGTAACTAACTGACTAACGAATAGTTGTGCGGGGTTAAGAATTTTTTTTGTTAAAACCCCCCAAAACACTCGTCACATTAGGAGCTGTCTACTAGAATTCCCTGATAAATACACAAATTAAGAAAAAAATAAAAAAATAATATTCTTTATTTCTTTAAGTAACAGTACATTCTTAGCTAGTGACCGGTGTCTCATTGTAGGCTTAAGATGCCTGTGTTAGGAGACACCGCTCTTCCATTTTAGTCGAATAGTAGGTAGGTACCATTAAAGTTAACAATAAAATATTAATAATATTAAATATTAGGAGTAAATAAGTTTAACAAAAAAATGTATGTACGCGGGTCTGTATAAGAGTGTGTGTGTATGTGTGTGTGTGTGTGTATGTGGTGTGCGCGAGTCTGTATGTTTATGTATATGAGCATGACAGGAGAGGATCTTGTCAAAAAATCTGTAAACTAAGCTATCCTCAACATTGACGAATCGTCATTAATTGGGTTAGGGTTAGTTTTTTTTTAGTTTATTACCTACCTTATACTTGTACATACAAACATGTTTTATCATAAATACGAAACACATCGTCAGAAATTACCCGTATTGGCCCTAAACTACCTGTCGGTTTTTAATTAAATATAATCATGCAACTAATTGTAATTTATGAGTGTCAAGAGCATGACATTGCACCAGGTTTATTAATAACTCAGTTTAAAAGGCGTAATAATGACAGTATATCACCTTCCATGGTAGGTATCATAATAATAAGTAATTTATAATACTAGTGGCTCTGTGAGCTGTAAACCTCGCGACGCAATTATATATGTATTATACATATATTTTTTATGTTTTCAACCCTCATTACTCCGTCATTTTTCTAAATTTCCAAAAACTGACTCGACAAAAAATTCGATTAATTTATTGAAACTGCTCACGAAACTTCACGAGAATCGGTTGAGACACGCGATCTGTAGATTGGAACAAACACACAGTTGGACAGATATATAAAAGCAATTTTGGCCAAGCTGAAACGGAGATACATGCATAAAACAACAGGTTTTTTTTTTCATATTTTTGCTGATATTATAAATAAATACTTTACAAATCCTATCTGTTCATCTGTCTGTCTATATGTAGCGTTTTCACGACTAATTTACGGAACCGATTTCGATGAAAATTTGGTACAGAGGTAATTACTTAGATGATAAAAACGTCTGGTCAACTGTTGTTACAAATTCGCGGAGTAGATTGTAATTATGACTTATGTATGATTCTTCATATAATTATTTATAAGAAAATTACAAAACATAAAATTCCTGTGGAGTTTCTTCTGGCCGTTCTTCTCCACAGAGGGCGTACACTGGTAGTGAACGTGCCATCCATGATAGCTTTGACGTCGAAAAATGATTTGTAAAAATCTTAATTCGAATAAAATATTTCGATTTTGATTTGGTTTGACATAGGCAACTTTTTACCACGGGAAATTCTGCGGTGGGTTAAGTCGATTGTAGCACCATTTTTTTTTTTTTAATTGAAAGTAATTTATTCAGCTACCCATAGCCATAGACTCGTCGAACATCTAGAATAGTGTTCTTTAGGTACTTACTCCCCCCACTTAGTCATATTGTTTAAGGATGTCAAGGCTCGCAGACACACTTTCTGTAAGCGCTGTAACTAACTACCTATACAGGTATAATCTTACCTTTACAACTAACCGTAGTTAGGTAGAATATCTGTACATAGACAAAATGCTTTAGCACAATACGAATATTTACACTTAGGGCGTTTGCGCACTCATCCGTATCCGATTCTCATTCGATTCTTATCCGTTTCTGATCCCATACGTATCCGGTTCGTTTTCGATACGTAAATTCTCATTCCGGATCGGTTTTTTTACGTACCAAAACCGAGTCGAAGTGGCCGCCATACAAATTGTACGTACGCTTGCGCACTACACGATTTTTTTACGGATGAAGAGTGAGGTACGGGGAGGGGAAAGCCCGCGCTGCTAGTGATGTGCCAAATTGACTATTTTTTTATTAACAAGTATTTTGGTACTCGGTACAAAAATAATCGAATGCACACTCGAGACAAGAGACTCCAGGATTCTATTTACGTGAAACGAACTATACGAGTAACGTGAGCGACTTTATTGCGGGATCTACATTACATAAGTAGATATAATTAAAAAAGATCAACCTAGTATTCGAATTCTATAAGTACCCGAAATCTATATTCGAGTACAGTCAACTGCTCATCAGTCAGTGGTAAAGTGTTAATATTTTGACCTTGAACGCTTCTTGCTTCTATAGCATTATGGTCGAGATCAGCTCAGTCAGTCAGCTCGACTCGCCACATCACTACGACAATATCATGCAATATCGTCTCAAATACGAAAACCGGATCGGATACGGATAAGTGCGCAAACGCTAGACGTGAATTTACCGTCCGTTTTTTTACGGATCAAAAACGGACCGGATAAGAATCGGATACGGATGAGTGGGCAAACGCCCTTAGGGCTCTTACAGACGTACGACAATATTTCGACGATTTGTGTTGTAGCGACAATAATATAATTGTTCATCTGAATTTATCTCCCTTTCATTAGTCACAAAACCAAAAAGGAGCGTCTATAATTAATCGATCACTACTACTACACTCTAGTACTACTGTACTATTTTTACTTCTGTAATTACTGTATGTTTCTGTCTGTGTGCAATAAAGTATATTTCATTCATTTCATTAATTCATTCATTCATTCACTTAGTACATTCAGAGGCAACCAAATCTTAGCTAAGATTTTATTCGAATTCAGATTTAGATAAGCTAAGTGATGTAGAAAAAATATCGAACTGAGCATAAAGCTCCAAAACAGATTACATTTAAATTCAAAATGACAGCTTCGCGTGGGGTGCTGATCACTAATATGTACAAGGTGCTGGAACTTGCTGCTTTGTTGTAACCGAGAAATAATATCGCGAGTAAGATTATAAACTAACGGCGTTTACAATCCTACGAGAATAATACGTTAAATTGTAAATGGTTGGTTTCAGTTCACAATTTTCCTTAAGTTTATAATATCGCGAGTAAGATTATAAACTAACGGCGTTCACAATCTTACGGTGACATTTAGTTTCCCACGGAACGCCATTTACCATTTTTTTTCTTTTCTTTTTTTTTCTTTTTTTCTTAGCTTAGCTTTTGTCGCTGAATGTCACCCTTTAGAAGTAAGACCATTCCTCCCTAAAAAGTCGTTTTTTAAATTATTTATTACGATTTTAGGTACGCTCCTGGAAATTCCAGGTTTTCCAGGATATCTTGGCTTTCTCACTAGGGAGGTCGTGGGACTTTTCTGAGCGTCATCTTGGAAGGTGTCCGAACATATTGCAAAAAGTCCCGCTTAGTACTTATTAATGTCCAAGTTTGGAGGAAAACTACTGTAGTAGCCATATAAAGTCCCGCTTCCAGGCCTCGGATAGCGCCGCTCCCGCTATGTGTGGCCGAAGCTTTAGTCAAACATTGATTACTCTTTCCAAATATCTATTCTATAATACTGTTCATTGCTGTTGCAGACTAATGAACCGTCCCAACTGCGACCTAAACGCAGCAATGTAATTCGAATGGATCCCTGGATGTAGAGAGGTGTTTTTTTTTTCATTGTTACTTTATATATAACTAAAGGGTCCAAATAGGTACACAACTAGGTGCTAAGAAGTGCCACTAGTAAGGATCACATACTGAAGTGTTACTTCAATATTTATCTACAACACTAAAGCTATGTAACCTGAATAAAACAAACAATTAAAATCACATAAACTCATGTACAGTCAAAGTCAAGTTGACCTAAAATAACCAGTATTAAAATAGACCCTCTGTACTAGTAATAAGTATTGGCTGGTTTACACGTATTAAGTTGTCAAGTAGCAAATAAATTTTGACTAAATTTTAAGTAAGTGTTTACACGTCATTTTAGTAGTTAAGCTCTTTAGTTAGCCCAAGATGGACGATCAACAGCGAATTCAAATCTGTAATAAATATAATAAATAAAATAATAAAGTATAATAAAATATTAATTTTTATATTATTAATATTATATTATATAAAACAAGTCAATTGCACGTTGCACGCGCTGCGCCGGCCGGCGGCCGCGACACCACGCTATAAACGAGATCATAAGGCGGGCCTTAGTTTCAGCGGACGTGCCCTGCGTGCTTGAGCCTCCAGGTTTGTCTAGGACGGACGGTAAGCGGCCTGATGGTCTTACTTTGATTCCATGGCAGAGAGGGCGCTGCCTCATCTGGGACGCGACATGCGTTAGCACTTTCGCAGCTTGCCATCTTTCCGCCACCGAGAAGGGTGCCGGTGGAGCTGCAGATGCAGCAGCACGGGGTAAACGCGCCAAATATGCTACCCTGGAATCAATGTATGATTTTGTGCCGTTTGCCGTAGAAACTTCTGGACCCTGGAGTGCAGAAGCTAAAAAGTTAATCGCAGATATAGGGCAACGTTTGAGGGAGAAGGGAGGCGATCCACGGTCTGGCTATTTTCTGGTGCAGAGAATATCTCTCGCAATCCAGCGTGGTAACGCGGCCAGCATAATGGGTACTTTCGGTCAGGGGTCACTATCCGGGGGGCTTTTCGACTAAGCTACAATGGTAGCTACATTTTGTCTATTGTGACTTTTGTATTTTATTTGATTTATTTTTAAGGTGACAAATGTAATATTGACTTGTTTTATATATTTATATAATTTAATTCCTAGTATATATCTTACTAATTATATTATTATTTTTAATGATTAATATTTAATATTAATAATATATTAATCATCATATATGTATATCAGCTGTCTGGTAACCATAGTACAAGCTCTGCTTAGTTTGGTATCAGATGGCCGTGTGTGAAGATGTCCCTACATATTTATTTATTTTTTTATTTTTATTTTTTATACCTATATATAATAATATATATTAAAATATATCCAAAAAATAAACATAAAACACTCGCACTTAACTTCGCACTTCGCATTTAACTTAAAATTAACTAAATCACGCCTTTCCAAACGTGTCAAGTGACAGGCCACGCCCACCAACTTACCCGAAAAATAGAAAAAGTTCCAATCTACTTGTTTACTTGCACACTAAATTTTAACTTGCAACTTACTACTAAATTCGCTGTTTACACGCATTAAGTTACTTAAAATTAAGTTTAGTTAACTACTAAACAACTTAATACGTGTAAACCAGCCATATGGCGTCAAGTGTAACCAACGCTGCCGTTGATTGTACGTACTTACATACCTTAAAAGTAATTTACAATAGAATGGAACGCAAATTCATGACGCCCATGACATAATAACATTGGGCTTCTCAGAATCGTGAATTCATATCGATCCAACTTGATGACATACCTACTCTGCTATGCTACGTAAATCTATGATTATTTAGGAAATAATAAAGTGGAGGTACGGTCGGTAACAGAGACAAATGCGCCAATAATAGCTATCTCAGGTAATTTTGTAACCAATTACTACGATTATTCGTAGACCATGCAATTAGTACATAATATCCTTACTAACATTACATAAATAGATAAATACAGGCTTATATAGATAAACAACATCCAGACACAAGGCAAACACAAGTTCTCATCACACGAATGTTTGCCCTGGGCGGGATTCGAACCCGCGACCCTGTGCGTTGGAGGCAGATAACTACCACCTGGGCTACGGAGCCGTCAAATAGTTTGTACCCTGGATTAACACATAGGTTATATTTATATGGGAAAATTTATTTATTTATTAATAACTAATAATTACAAAAGATTCGAAAAACGTCTTGTTCACTCCGGAAAATCTTACAAAACGCGAGCGTAGCTGCGGGCGGACCGCTAGTTATTCATATTACGAAAAACACTTTGATACGTGGCGGGAATCGAACCCGCGTCTCCCGGACGGGAGGCAGCGGCCCACGCCACTACACCACAGCCGCTATTTTTAAACAATATCCGGTTAATTCCCCGGTTACAAAAACCCTGCATTGTTTGTTTTTAATTTGTATTGTAATCAGGCACGTGCAAGCCTCACACAAAGTAAAATTCTAATAAACTATACAAACTGGTCTCAATCTATAATTTTTATGCACTTTGATTCGCTATTATGCAGGTAGATTGAGAAAAATTGCTGTTATTAACCACGGAATTATAGCCCAGTATAGGCCAGTGGTTTAATTGATAATTAATTGCTCGAGGGTCAAAGTTGGTCCTGTAAATATGTAGTTTTGTTGCATACAATACAATATGGTTGATTGACACCAAACAGTAATATCATAAAAAACAATACAAATAAAAGTAGAAAAGAAAAAAGGCGGCCTTATTGCTAAGATCGAAATTTCTTCCAGGTAAGCATTAGTAAGAATGTATTTTGTCATTAATTTTCCATAAATACATAGCAGTTAGTGTACCTATTACTAAAAAAGTTTGAAAATGTAAAACAGCTTGCGTTTATGTCTTTTATAAGAAAATTATATTCTTTAGCTTTTTTGTAATCTATTTTTTGGTTTTGTAATCTAGTTTCAGCGGCTGCCAGCGTTGTGGACACCTTTGCACCGGGAACGGTTAGGGGTATTTGACTGATGTGATATTATTATATTTTTGACAATTTGTATTTAATTTAATTATTTGACATGTTTTGTATTTTAAATATAAATAAATCAACTGTTTACTTAAAAAAACAATCCAATGTAAAAAAATAATCAAATAGTTCGATCAAATTAACCTCACCATTTGATAGTCCCGGCCTCAGACTATTGTTAATGAAAAATGTTAAGATGCAATAAAGATTTTTCTATTTCTGTAGAACATAGTACACCAGTTTTTAAAATAGATCTCCAGCAATACAACTGCATCCAATAGTACTTGCGTGATGCGCGAACAAACATACAGACAGACAAAAATTATTTATGTTTTGACTACTATTACTTTTTCTTTAAATATCTTCTAGACATCCACCAGTTACAATTTTTAATATACATATAAATGTATAGATACAGATAATGAATCCACACATTTGTAATGAAACTTAAAACCAAACAAATAGAAACAATACTTTTTATTGAAATACTGTTAAAACTCGAGATACAACCTATAATAATTTAAAAATATTTTAAAAATCGAACACAAGTTTTATCTTTACACAACCGTCCAATCTCGCTGCCACCAGAGAACTATGTTTTCAAAATCATCAAATCCGTTGATTTTCTTCAAATATTAAATTCTACGTTCTTATTAGTCAATGATATTTGCTCGTGATTGGACGATTCAATATTAAAGATAACACTAAAAGTTGCCCTATTTTTCGATATTAAAACTACTAAATGAAGAAATCATATCATAACACATCGTGTAGTGCAGCGATTCCCGAAAGATGTTCCGCGGGTTCCGTAGAAGAGTCACAGGGGTTCCGCGTTCAGTCCGAGAGTTAAACAAAATATTCGTAAAAAAGACTCAACTACATTTATTTACGACTTCACTTAAACCCCGGTAGAATTGCGAACGCTATTTTGTATGCTTTGTAGTGCTTACAAAATTATTTTTCATTTATAATTTGTTCCATCTTTTCAAGTCTCACGTGAAAGATATTCAAACTACAAGGTAATTTCTTAAGTTATCAAAATAGGGTTGCGCCAAAAAAAATATCGTCAATTAGGGTTCCGAGACAAAAAAGATTGGGAGCCCCTGGTGTAGCGAACTCACCCAAAAAATGTAATGCCGAAACTAAGAGATGTAACATTCAAAAGTTAAACAATTTATTTCATAGTAATGGCTGAATGTTATAAGAAAATAAAGTTATTTAATGGAAATTATCATATTTCTGCTTCAAGTAGATAGGCACTTACGTAGATAGGTACATAATATCCGTTCCTAGTGTTTACAGCCGGTAGGACCAGTCAGTGCACTTAAGCCGGTTATTATTATGCAAGAGCTCATCATTACGGAATATTGCATTAGTACGATGACGTATTAGAATAGAATTTTTTTTCACACAGTAGTAAGAGGAATATAAACTTTATGTTATGGGTTTCGTACCATCATAGTATAGTAATAGAAACTTTATATTTATAATAATAATAATAATAAACTTTATTTCGGACCAGTACCATCCATAATTACAATCTATACACAATCTATAAATCAATTAAATTAGAATCAATTATAACATTAAATTAAAAATAAAATAAATAATCAAACATAAAAACAAATCTAGAATAAAATAAAATAAAAGGAAATTACGCTAACAGTTTAACACCAGAACTGTGCAACAGCGTCCATCGGTGTAGCATAGGGGAATCCCGCCGTGCAGAAAACATCCTCAGGATGCAGTTGGGGCTAGCATTGAGTCGTTCCAGCATAGAGGCACATCGCTTTCGCATTATTGCGTCGAAACCGTCTATTCTAGCTTCCGCGAACATCCCTGAAGCGCTACAGAACCTCGGTAACCCCATCAACATCCTGAAAGCATTATTGTACTGCACTCGAAGATCACTGTATGCCCGCTGCGTATATTCGACCCACAGGCTGCATGTATAAAATGATTGGCAATACGCTTTGAAAAGCGTAGCCTTGACCTCCTTTGAACAACGAGCGAACCTGCGAATCAGCATATTACAGCGGACAGAGCGGATTGAGCTTTGCTCGTGCCATCTGTTGGAAAACTTTCAGACCACGAAAAAATATATGTATAAGAATTTTTTTCTTTCTGTCATTTTTGTATTTAAATAAGAATAAATGAAAAAATAGAAAGGCGATAACAAATAAAAAAAGAAACATGAACAAAATAAAAAAAACTATCTGTCGAGATTCGAACTCGAGACTCAAAAACCAAAATATACTTTAGATAAATGAATGAATAAGTAAGTAAGTTTATTTATTTTTAATTAAGAATCGCCGTGAGAAATCTTATTTCATTGCACTGTTGTTGCGCCTGCAGCGACCCTAGACAAAGGCGATATAGAAAACATGACGTCCGAGGAGTTGCCTAAGAGCGAAGTGGGACGCGGTGTTTGAACTCGGTGCATTCACGTGCAGTTGCTACTCACGTGTGTGCACTAAACTAAACCTTCTATATTATTGTGGTTAAAGTGTATTCATTCGTCTTCTTCCTCATCGTGTGGGTTATTAGGTCAGTAACCGACCTCACAAAGCCTAGTGTCAGTGTCATAGAGCCGCCATAGCCGGGACCAACAAGAAAGAGTATATTCATTAATTTATTATTTCAAATAATAATTATTCTTGATAGTTAAATTCTGCTTTGCCTCAATTGTTTATTTTTCCTACTTGCATGATGGTTGCCTGGAAGAGACTGCTGTCCTAGCCCAGCTATAAGGTCTCCTGGTTGTCGTTTTTATTTAAAATTGCAGTTTGTATTTTTTTTGTTGATAAAGTATAATATTAGTATTGTATTGTATGTAAGATAGTTGTGAGTAGGAAAGTAGGTTTCTTACATATTTCTTCTATTATAATGGTCACACTATGTCCGTATGAAAATCCTTTCCTTCAAGAAGATAAGATAATATATACTTTTTAAAGACTATTTATCATACTCCTGGTTGGATACAGACATCGCAGAAAATATAAACAGATAACAACCGAAATACACTACGCATGCCTACGCTTAAGGCTGGTCTACACGTGTTAAGTTGTCAAGTTATTAACTAAATTTTAACTTAATTATAAGCTACTTGCATGTAAATAACGAATTTAGTAAGTAAAATTTTTCGTGCTAGTAAACAAGTAGATTAGAACTATTTCTATTTTTTGAGTAAGTTGGTGGGTGTGACTTGTCACTTGACTTGACACGTTTGGACGGTACGGTTTAGTTAAAGTAAGAAAGAAAGAAAGAAAATACATTTATTCAGATCTCATGCTACTAAGATACAAAATAATAACTTAGGTATAATTTGCAAAAAAAAAATACAATTTACATTTGCGCAAAGCAACATGCAGTGCGATGTGAAAGGTGCTTGTGTTAATTTTTAGTAAATGCACAAGTGTAGCAGTAGATCTTGAGATAACTAAAGATCATTAAGAGTATTTAACGTGTAAACCCTTTCTTAAAATAAAGTAGCTTAAATTAAGTTAAAATTTAGCTAGCCACTTGACAACTCGTGTAAACCAGCCGTTAGTGATGGAAACTTGAATGGCGCATTGCGGAACCCGTCAGGTGTTTGAACTCAACCGCATTCGCCACTCGCAACATCACGTGCAGCGTGCGCCGGCGAACGTGCGCGTGCAGGGCTGCGCCAGACCTCCTGTCACAAGCAATTTGTATGCAGATAGCGGCCAAGCACTCTGGTTGAACCGTGCTAATGCAGAAGAAAGTGCTTACATAATTACGAGGCATAATGTACAGAAACGTTTTAAATTTAAAAAATTAAATGAAGTCTGTCCTTACATAACTTTATTCTATTACTTTCTTCGTTATTGGTTTATAAAATAAATTTTAATTATCAGGCCGCGATGAGGAGGGATACAGACAGCATGTGGCCGCGACACCATTATCGTGCCGTCCTGTACTTGCAAGCGCGGTTGTTATCTGGAGTCAAGGTCACGCGCCATCTAATCGTGGCCCGACATCCTTAGCTATGTTAAAGCCTGACTTAGAAATTTACAATGGGAGCGCCTCTTATGTTTACATTATATATTCTCTAGATTGTTTAAATTCCTCAGTAATTATGTGTTAATTAATTCCGTGCTTACAAAAAGTAACATTACAGGTAAAAACATAAAGTAACGGTTTTCTTCGTCTTCGCGGAACTCTATTGTATTAGAACAAAAAGTCTTTACAAGTTTACAACTGTTCATAGAAATATGCGTAGGTTATGGTATTACAGATATTCTAGTGGAGGAGTTGTCTGTCATATTATGACTAAGAATATTTAAGTAAATATTTTTTCACGTGCTAATAATATGCTAATAATTATGAAGTTTTAAGAAACTAGCGATGAGCTCATGTCAGATTTCGTAGCCTCTGTCTTCGTCACGGTGTACAGGGTCCCTCATTAAATATCTTCTATCTTTTTTATCTTTATCTTTAATTTTATATTAATATTTATGGCTTACCATTCCCATTCTGCACGGTATACGTGAGGTCCTGGAAGCTGAGGTTAACCGGGGGCCGCTGGGGCAAGTGGGACAGGTGTGCCCGGCCTAGGGCCTTAGGGACCTGTGCGTCCATGTCCATCGTCACAACTCACTTCACACACAGTCACTCACTACCACCGTCACTGCACCATTGTTGTTGTCTGCGAGTGTTGACACTGGCCACCTGTAAAGAAATAGAAGGTATAAAAAAAAGATTTGTTTTTCATTGTGCATTATTTATCGTGGTCATGTTTTCGCGTAATAAATGTTTTAGAATGTTTTGAGTATAATTACTATTTCATAATTAATACGTAATAATAATTTAGAAAGCGTCGCGTCGTCGATGGTCTAGTGGCTAGGGCCTTCAGTTTGGGAGACCCGGTTCGATTCCCAACACGTACCAATGTGTTTTCGAATTTCGAATTCATATGTACGTTTATTAGACGCTGTTACGGTGAGGGAAAACATCGTGATGAAACCTGCACACTCCTGCGAAGAAATTCAAAGGTTGTGTGTGACCAACCCGACTAACCCGCTAAGGGCCAGCGTGGTCGACTAAGGCCTAATCACCCTAATTTAGGGTAGGCTTGAGCCCATTGGTGGGGACGTTTGATAAAAAAAAAAAAAATATTAAGACGTTTTTCGGCTTAATAAATTTATTATAATCATACTTACTAAAAAGAAACATTTATGAAGATTATATATAAAGAGTTACCTCGGCAAGAAGGTTTCTGTTCTATTAGCTAAACATCATTTGACGTATTTCGACCAAAGTCGCAAGTGGGCACTTCAATTTTTGAAGGATGTAAGGGCATGAAGAGTAAGGCAAACAAAACATGTCAGCTATTATGTACGCATGCATGACGTTAAAACTAATCCAAGTACGTGTCCGGCCGAGCAACGTGTAGGGACCCGCAGTTGCCCAATACTATTTAGGTAGGTGCCTGTTTCAGATAGTTAACGTTCGAAAAAGTCATTTTCTACGATATATATTTTATACCAACTACTAAAACAAGTACATTTTTAAAGTTGGTCTATATTTCTCGTTAATCTGTATTAGCTTACCTACTTGATTTTGATATAACATTTATGAGACATTTTACGGGCTTACCGCGATAATATTGATTGTTTTTTTTTTATTTTGATTTTTTTTCTTTTAAATTCATTATATGCACTACTACCATGATTTTTTTCACATTTCTAAATATAATGGTTTAGTTGGTAGGGTGGGAGAAACTTGACTCTAAATTTGCACTTTAAAACAAAATATTTCTCAAACGTACGCTAGAATCGAAATATGGTTTTCGCAGACCACCAATTTTTATAAAATACCTCACACTACAGGCTAGTCAAGAAAAAAAATAACCCTCAACTCACGTGTACCAAAGGAACCCTAAATTATTATTCTTTTAAGGTTTTATTTTATAATTTTGTAGGTATGATTAATATGTATATTATATCCACGCCAAATTTAAGCCTTCTTGTACTAGTCTCCGTGTGGTGACGGCAGAGTAGAATACATGTGTCACCAACCCCTACTCTTCTCGTGGGTGTCGTAAGAGGCGACTTAGGAACTACACATTGAACAGGGAACGGGCAGCAGCGCTCTCTGATACAGTAACCTTTTAATCTGCGATCTCCAACCCACCTGCCAAGCGTGGAGATTATGGCAAAACCAAACACTTAAGCGGAGGAGACTCATAGTCCAGCAGTGGACTGTAACAGACAGACATGGTGAAACTATAGTATATATATTCCGTAGTCAACGGAACCCTAAATATATTCGCAACCTTTAAACACGTCAATAAAAATAGTGACATTCAATGCAGGTTCAAAAAGGCTGGCTAACAAAAAAGAACTCGATTATCATCTCATCATCATTCGCTTGCCCTTGTCCTATCATTTAGGGTCGGGGCCGCAGTTTGTTGTTTTCCTCCATATTTCCCTATCAGCTGTTATTTCAGCACTCACATCCTTCCTGATCATATCATCCTTCACACAGTCCATCCATCTTTTCTTTGGTCGTCCTCTCCCAACATATCTAATCCCCATTTAAATTCAATACCTTTTTCCCTACACGATATTCATTTGTCGATTGTACCCGGGGTCATCGGAAAAATAAACAAAAATAAAAGTTAAGTTGTAGGTAATTTTACTTGATAACCTTTACATTAGGTTAGGACGTTTTATTTGTCATTCCAAACGTGTAAGGTTAATTTGATATTATTTATATTTGAATCTTTTATATTCCATGGTAATAATGATTAATGAATATAATGTCTTAACATCAAAATCAAAATAAAAAATTTTTATTTCCATATAAATATAGTTTATTGTAGGTAGGTAGGTTTGTGTCTTAAAAATGAAGTAATGTAAGTTAGTTTGCCCATACCGTTTTTTTTTTCAAATTCTTTCCTGTTTGTATGATAATATATTATTAACTAAGCTGTTACTGTAACACAAAACCCAACCAGTTTATATTGTGCCCTAATAAAAATTGAGTCTTCTAACTAAATCTAAACGTGTACTAATACAAACATAACAATTAACAAATTAAATAGTATATCAAATCTATGTACTACTATATTGAGTTATTTAAGCAAATTTTGCAAATTGTGTTCAGTGACACATTCTTCTGTCTGCTCTGTGGTCTCATTTTCCACCACACTGTGTAGGTTGGCTGGAAAAGATCTCTTGTACAGATAAGTTTGGAATTCTATGTATATCTAATCGTGCAATACAGTGTTAGTTTTTTAACTCCAACATCACTCATAATCATGGATCATCATCATATTAATGTATGTATGGTATGGTATGACCGACTGTAACCGCGAGGAATGCAATGATAGCGCTGTGTTGTGCCACCTCAATAGCATTTTCTGCTTACAAATTGTTATTTAAATATGGTCCAAGATATGATCTTAGGTCGTTCTTCACCCATCTGTTTACCGGATAAAACTTATACGGCATGGGTTGCCTTATGCCTAACGAAATATTATGGTCCAGGCTATCCTTAATTTACAAAACTAAGACGGATTTTTCATCAAAATTTCTCTGATCTGAATTTGAATCTGATTTCAATGAATTCGATGCCACTGCATTGAAAAAATATGGTAGTCATTTCGAACATATTATTAAAGGATATGAAAACAATGCATTTTATTTTCATAGTAGCATTTACTGCGACCTACACAATCGATATCTAAATAGATTTTTTTCTGACGTTGTATTTTTGTTTTAAATTTGACATTGTATTTTAAACACATATTAAATAGAAATAGTGTTAGTTTTGTTTTCCAAAACGTCCGGGTTGGAGTACAAGTTTTTTTTTAATGTATGAATGCAATTTTTCTTGTTACTAAAATCGATAACATGGTTCAATTCAATTCAATTCAATTCTTGGATGTATAGCGTCTCCGGATAACATGGTTCCTTATAACAGATCTTCGTATGTTATTATAGTTTTAGACATTCCCATACTGACCGATCTAAATTCTACATCCTATCCTATTAAAAACCTAGCCAATTGCGAGACCTTACGCATTTTGATTGTAGAAAGATTATTTTTCTTGATTTTTAATTTTATTTGACACTCCCTCTATCAATATTTTATCAAATCAACGGCCCGTTAGAGTCCACTGCTGGTGGTTTTGCCATAATCTCCACGCTTGGCAGGCGGGTTGGAGATCCCAGATTAAAAGGTTACTGTATCAGAGAGCGCTGCTGCCCGTTCCCTGTTCAATGTGTAGTCCCTAAGTCGCCTCTTACGACACCCACGGGAAGAGTAGGGGTTGGTGACAAATGTATTCTACTCTGCCGTTACCACACGGCGGATTTTTTTACTATAGAGTTAAATTTGTGATAAAAAATATTTATAAAAATTGCCAAAATTCCTAGCCTTCAGATATTTTCCTTACGTTTGTGCTATACGAATAAGAGCGTGCCATATACCCTATAGGTTTTGTGAGTAATCAAATTTGTTTGAAAACGTGACATGCTTGTATCTTTTGATTGCGCTGACTTGGAAGCTTGAATAGACTTTAGTATATGGTATTAATTTCAATTTTATATGTCCACGCGTTCTTGATAAAAAAAATGTCTTGACAGACAGACAGACACAACAAAATGATCCTATAAGGGTTCCTTTTTTCCTTTTGAGGTAAGGAACCCTAAAAATGTCGGCCTGCCGGCGTTGTTGCAAGAAGCTGTCTCATCGAGTTATGCCTATCACGGTCGAGACACGCAACAACGTCGGCGACTAATGATGATGATTCTGATGATCACACATGATGTGCATTACAAAAGTCACGCTTCTTGATGATGATGATCAGAAACGAGGACACGCGGCTATCATAACTAATCAAATGCATGGGTTAACAACAGATTGATATAATATTTAAAATGTATAGTTTTTGTTATTATTTCACAAAATGTGAAATAATAATAACAATAATACGAGTATGTTCCATTTTATTTGGGCATTTTAATTTTTAGATTTTTAAACGCAAATGTAAATTAAAAGGCCGATTTTTAAATGCCTACTTCCTTCAACAAACAAGCAAAAAAGGCATAAAAAATAATTTGTCCCCACTGGTTGGGATACTCAATACAAACTCGACAAAAAACTCAACAACTTAATAAAAAAGGTAATATTAATAGTTAACATATTATGCATACTATCATAATAACTTAAGACACAGCTTATGAGTTTATTCACAAAAAGTTATTTTGGGTTTAAATCGTATGTTATTTGGGACTGGTTAATTTCATTGTCATCAGCATCGTTTTAGCGAGCACGTCGCTTTGTTTTACTGTAACGTATCATACAGGCATACAATCTGAAAGATTATTTTTAAATTATTTTTAATTACTTGTGATTACCTTTTTTTATCTCGGTAATGGTACTTGTTTAGTAAATTTTATCACTCACAACAATACGACGTTCAAGGCTACTCTGATTAGTCACTAAATATCCGTCTTCCGTCCGTCTAATATTCAAGACACTTGAAACCGTTCACCTCGAAACAAAATGTGAGCGTGACTATGTTCTTCTTCTTGCTGTGCCTCTCCTACTGGAGGTTGGATGTCAGCTCTGCATAATATTTGCTCTTGCTGGCTATGTAAACCAAAGATTTCTGATGCGCGTCGCCAAGGGAGCGAAGCGATCGTCTTTTATTTCCTCTGCGATGTAAACATTCAAAATATTTTGTCACAATATTCAGGATAACTTACCCTTGACCTAAAATGAAGCCTTTACAACTGACGTCGCTTCTGATGTTACTTGTACTGTGAGTGAGTGAACAAAAACTTAATAATCTTGTAGTACCTAGTCGCTATCTACGGCTTCACTATTTGAGAAATAATTTGAGATTACCTAAATATAGTTTTTCAGTCAGAATTTTAATACATATCGTATTAGACACTGGCCCCGATTCAGGAAGTCATGCTCTAATTCTAATTAAAATATTTGTTGCACAATGAAGCTAATAACGTGAGATTAGTCAGAGAGAGTACACGTAGAAGAGAGGTCCCGTTGTATATAACACCGAGGCTTAATGTAGTCAAGCAAAGTGTGGAGTACAACCAGGTAATTTTTTTTTATAAGTTGCCGGTTGAACTGCGAGGGAACCTCACGCTCCATAGCTTTAGAGTCAAACTAAAAGCATTTTTATTAGAGAAGTGTTTCTATTCTGTAAATGATTTTATTTAACTTAATTTAAACGTGTTTTAACCTGATGCATGCTAGAATAGAATTTTGACATAACATGGATTTATTTAATTTTATACTGATTTTTTATTTTGTGATGTATTATTTTATTTCGAACACAAACTACGATATGTTTTGTTAACGAATAAATGAAATTGGAAAATTTAAAAATTTAAAATTTAAAAACCCTGTTTTTATGACCAATGAAAGAGAGTTGATGAATTCAGAAGAACTAATTATATTATTTTGAATGAATGATAACCTAAAACCTAAGGGCATATCTGTCAGAATAAGATATTTTTAAGTCGGATGTTTTACGTGCTCTCTAAAATTGTGCAATTGACGCGTTCATAAGGTTCAGATTCGATGTTTGACAGCTCAAATATTAGGATGGCCATCTCCTGTCCAATTTTAATCTTTAAAAGGTGAAAGGATGGACGAGATCAAATTAAGAGTTCTTAGAGCGTGACTGGGTAGATCGCTACCACTATTACTGTTAACACTTCGGATGCCAAGTCAACTGCTCGCCTAGGCTGCTCATTGCGCGTCCAAACCTAGCAAATCTATATTGAATGCAACGTTCAATCAACGGGCTGAGTGATAATAAAAAAAATGGATTGTTAATGTTATCACTATCCCACAAAAGGGGATTATCAATTCGGGCCTGATATTTATTACAAAAACACGTGCTACGATAACCCATATTCTCATTGAAAACAAATGTATTTATAGAAAAAACAATGTACACTTTATCAGCTGTGGACGCCATAATATATATAATTAAAATAAATGCGTAAGTACGTAGGCTGATTATCGCCCTCACTCAATAAGTAAAAATATTCCGTAGAATCGTGAACCTGCCCGCGATAAGTTGGTCAAGTTCGAGTCAAGGTCAGCGCGGGCGCAACAAACGTCAATGGTCACAACACCGCCGCCGTTCATAGTGCGATGAAATGGTCAACATTATGGCCACTTCCGCCACTTTGACTCATCAAGTATACCTACGGGGTGGCCCATTTAGATTGATCAATTAGATTGATCAATATGGGTAACTCAGATAAGTTTTGTCGTTTTGCTGTATGTTTTGTCTTTGTCATTTTTACTGTGTAGGTACAATAAATTGTTAAATAAATAAAGATCTGTTCTAATGAACCACGTCATCAATTTTAGTGACAAGAAAAACTGCTTTCGGGAATCGAACTCGATCGTATTTAAAAAAAATACATTATTTCTATTTTGATATCGATTGTGTAGGTCATAAGGGCATAAAAGTTTAATACTTGACTTAGTGTCTTTAAGAGTCAATTATTTAAATCTCTAGAAAAACCTTAGATTTAAGTATGTTAAAAAAAGTGATCTGATTTTACTTTCCAGTTTTAATTTTTAATTTTTTGAGTATAACAATAGTTTTATTTCTATATTAATAAGAACGTTGTGACACCTAAAGGTAGTGCATTTGTATTCTTAGTTATTAGTTTAGTGGAAGATTTAAAATGCAACCTACCACTGGTTGTCCTTAATAAAATAAATAAATAAATAAGCAGTAAATGTTACAATGAAATATGATACCAAAAATTAGTAATACGCATTGTATTTCAATTTGATTTTTTTTCTTCAATACGACCGGGTTCGTTTCCCGAACTGAGAATGAGCTTTTTTAAAATCTATAAATGCAGTTTTTGTTGTCACTAAAATCGATGACATGGTTCCTTAGAACTTATCTTTCTGTGTCTTATAGTTTCAGAGTTGCTCATACTATACCATCTAAATGGGTCACCTTGTATACGTATATATGATTCTTAGGATTACCTCAATTTGTGAGTTACAGAGCGGCTACATCTCCCTAGATCTAGTGACTACTTCGGGTTACATTTCTGCGTTTGGATTGTACTTAGGACGAAAGATTAGTGCTTCAACAGCAACGACTGGTTATTAGCAAGTAGGAAAGTATAGTCCCCGATTCGAAAAGTCATTCGTCATTCTAATTTTAAAATCCAGCTATCCTTTTCGTTTTTATGACCAATGAAAAAGGGGTGATGAATTCAGATGAACGAATGATATTATTTTGAATGAATGATAACCTAAATTAGAGGCGCAGCAGGTTTTTAAGTCGGATGTTTTATGTGCTCTCTTAAATTTGTGCTATCGACGCGTCCGTAAGGTTTAAATTCGATGTTTGACACTGTAATATTTGGATGGCCATCTCTTGTTCCTTTTTAATTTTTAAAATGTGAAAATCCTATATTTTTCCAGTAAAATTGAGAAACGTTTTCACAATGTCTAATTGTTCATGTTTTCGCAATATCCCTAGGATTATCGCGACAATTTGAATGATTAAATCATCCTACGACATTACAGCTACATAGACGTAGTTTATACTGCTGTGGATGGATTGATTGGAGACTAGAAACTAGTAGAAAGCACACGTCCACGTCTAGATAGTCATTTAACCTACTTATGTGTTATGATCATCAGAGAAGATATTTTCACACGCAAGCAGTGTTTAACCTTGTTTTTCCAGAACATAACCAACCATTCTATCTGATTCTTCGTATGGTCAACAAACGACCATTGTTAAGGTTCCATACTAGTAAACAGAGGTTGTTTAACCACAACCGGCCCTATGAAGCACAGGATGTCTAAAATAAAATCCGTTAACGGTCACCCATCATGCCTACAAGACAGTAAAGCTTAACTTTCGAAATTGGGCTAAATACAAAGTTTACTTGCTATGCAACGTCTGCAGTGATCTTTTGATCAGCTATAAAGTTGTCTCGGATCCAATCCAAGGTCCGTTAGATGGTAACATCGGAATGTGGATTTCACCATGCGATCCATGCATTTAACTATAGTAAATATAAAAGTTTTATAATGAACAGCTATATAGCCGTCTGTCCGCGACTTTGTGGATGGGCCCACATTTTGATCTTCTGCACTACCTACTCGTATTATGTATGAGTGAAAAAAAGCTTATTTTTTAAAGACGGAAATTAAAGAAACAAATATTATTTAAAATAGTGTGTGTGTGTTAGTGTGTTTTTTAGTGTTTTTACTTACTTACTTTTACTTATACTTAAATAATATAGATATTCAATCAGTAAAATTATATAACAATAATTTTTCAATTTAGAGAAATTAAATCCCACAAGAAAAATATAAAATTATTTATGGTAAAATAAATTAACCCCTTGTTCGGTTAAGAACAGATTCTGCTATTCAAACCCAAAATCTACATTTTAAAAAAAACTAACACTTATAGCTTTTTCATCAATTAATAATTTAGGTTGAATGTTCATCATCATCAACGGCTCGCATTGTTATCAATTACCTATTCTATTTTAGTTGTTTTTTTTGAGATTTTTGTTCTCATACTATATTTATATTATTATTTATTTATACACACATTTGCTAAACGATAATAATAACCATTAAAATAAGAGCAGAGACAGGTTCAAAACTTACCTATTTCGCTATTTATGGTGTTTGATAGTAGCAATCCAAATAGACTAATGTCTGTCCTAGGATTAACTACATAGTTAAATCGTATCTAACTTTACTTTATTATACCTAAAATACGCAAAAAAAATTGGTAGAGCTGCATGATTTTTGCGCAAAAATTTTAATAAGAAAAAAAATACATAAAAAGCAATAAGAGAAAGACTCCTTGCTGAAAAAGTATAAAGATAGTAACTTTATAATCTATATACTGTTTATCATTATAGCATACCTACTAATAATATAAATCTGAAAATATGTTTGTATTGAGATTGGATAAACGCATTTTACGGGAAAAAGTCTTATTCCCACGGGAAAATCTTACATAAAGTGAACGTAGACGGGCCGCTAATCATCCCCATCAACATCTCATATACGTCTCCACCGAGGGGCTCGAGCCTACCCTGATTTAGAGTGATCAGGCCTTGGTCGACCACGCTGGCCCAGTGTGGGTTGGTCAACTTCACACACAACCTTTGAATTTCTTCGCAGGGGTGTGCAAGATTCATCACGATATTTTCCTTCACCGTAAGAGCGTCGAATAAACATATGAATATACATTATGAATTCGAAGTTCGAAAACACATTGGTACGTGGAATAATTAATTAGGCCGCTAATAAATAAAGAATAATATAACAAATAAAAAAAAGCCCGCCTCGTCCTTACATTCCACATCCACGATAAGTACACAATATAGGTACTAATAAATTACTGTAAAAAGTTTAATTACCTTTCGTTAAGGTTCATCGGTTTACATTAATTCTTTAACAATGCAAATTAAAGGTACTTAACACTGTTTTGGGCCGGGGTACTTTATGCCGTTGACTGCTCCTCGTATTTTGGGTCAAGTGGAACAGCTCTTTATTTCACCACATCAAAATGACATTTTTTTTATAGCGTCGGTGGTATAGTGGCAACCGGTGTTCTTTTCGGGAGACGCGGGTTCGATCCCCACCACGTACCAATGTGTTTTCGAATTTCGAATTCATATGTACGTTTATTCGACGCTCTTACGGTGAAGGAAAACATCGTGATGAACTTATGAAACAGATGGAGGCCCGAAGTAACCTCATACATGTATTGTATGTAACATGGCACATACAAGTGACGTGCAAACGCATAGTAATAGTCAATAATCATCTTCAGTATAACTCGAGTTTTGACCTGCGTTAATAAACCAAATCAGATTTACTCAAAAAGCAATGGAGTAGTTACTTTCAACCCTCAATCCTTCCCTTTCAATAGAATCCGGCAATAATGTAAACAAGATACTTTTTTGACACTTTAGACTTTGATGAGTAAAAAAATAATATGGCAGTTTTGCAAATTATTGAAAGTTTTGTCGTCCGAGTATTTTTTATTAAAATAACTATCATAAAGAAGTTAATAGAGGGCGAAATAATTTTAAGAAGAGTGTATGGTTTCTTAAAAAGTAAATATGATCAGGATTGATACTCAAATGTAAGTAATTACGGAGTCAAATCAAATCAACGGCCCGTTACAGTCCAGTTCTGGACTATGAGCCTCCTCCACTTAAGTAGAGGGTTTTGCCGTAATCTCCACGCTTGGCAGGCGGGTTGGAGATCGCAGATTAAAAGGTTACTGTATCAGAGAGCGCTACTGCCCATTCCCTGTTCAATGTGTAGTCCCTAAGTCGCCTCTTACAACACCCACGGGAAGAGTAGGGGTTGGTGACAAATGTATTCTACTCTGCCGTCACCACACGGCGGAGTAATCGTGTTTAAACTGCTTTGTTTACATTATTTCCGGATTCTATTGAAAGGGACTGTAAATACAGACATCAGCCAGTTACAATTTTATAAATGCCTAGATTAGCTATTTAATTACGCAATTAAGGTTTTTCTTTCAGTTCTACAAAGACCTGCCATAGCATTGGGTTCCACTTTCGCTAAACCTGAATAACAACCTTCCTCCTCGGAGCCGTAAAACTAAATAATAATTAAACTTGCTGCGATACTGCGTACCCAGAGCCATAAACAACGCACCATGGGCACTATGGCCATATACAACAGTCGTATAAGTCAGAACCCAAATAATAAAAAAATCGCCCGTTTTTTTTTAAATGGTACTGGAGAAAGATAAATAAAAACGTACTAGATTTTCAACGTTTTCGCGCGGAAAAATATAACAAGAAGTTAAGTATCTATTACACAGGTTCTATTTTAATATCCATAAATTATATACTTAATTTATCTCATCGCGTCATGACTGTCATTATTGTGGAGCCATTTTCAAGATTTAAAATTATAATTTCCTTGTTTTGCACGAGACATAAATGGCAACGTTGAATTATGATATGACTATTATTATTCTTACACTTGTAAAAGATGCGATTTTTGTTTATTTCACTTGATGAAAAAAAGATTAGAAGTTTAATCGAAGTAAGATTTTACAATATATATTTTTGACGTCAAATCTGGCTATAATCCTAAGATTTGAAAACATTTGAAACAATTTTTTCGATCAGATTATGGAAATGTGGTGCTAGGATGCGTTAAACCTGTTGCTTGCTTGTAACTATAACATTCATATTTTAATAAAAGATGCTAGCCATACTAAATATAATTTTGTAACAAAACGGTAGAAACAAAGTTTCCTCATGTAAATTGCGATATTAGCCAATGATGGTAGTAAAATATCGGTACCTTGGCGATAGTAACAGGATTTTCATGACCTGCCAGTCAGTAGGTCATCATCATCGTGTGGATTGTAAGGTCGACAACCGACCTCACAAACCCTGGAGCCGCCAAAGGCCACCGACTTGGCTCATGTAACGACTAGATAGTAGCCGGGACGAACGGCTTCCGAAGCACGGAATCATCTTTCTTTTCGGACAATAAGGTGATTCAGCCTGCAATGTCCTAACCAAACTGGGGAAAGTCTCACAAAGAGATTTTTGCTTGAAAGTGTCCCCACCGGGAATCGAACCCGGAACCTCCGTAATGGGCGTCGAAATCTCGACCACTCGGCCACGGAGGCTGTTAGTGTAGTAGGTATAGAGATAATACCTGCACCAAGGCCAAGCCAAGTGGGACAAGTTTATCCTTATATTTATTTTTAAAGAGGAAATTTCGTCCCTGGTGTACGAGTTAGAGGGTCGGACTCATTTTTTTTTATTTGTAAATCCAAACTTCTTAGTTTCTGCTATCGAACACTAAAAGAATTTTTGCTCTATCTTTAAAATTGACCGAGTTATAAAGATTTGAAATTCAAGATTAGACAGAGAGGCACATACCCACTTGTGAAGTCATTTGTTAGTAACGCCATATAATCTCCATACAAAAAATAGTTTTTGAAAGAGACAGACATATTGAAACTTTAAAAAATCACTGTAAATTCGTTTTTCAACCGATTCTTCGCGAATCGTCTGCTACTAATCTATATTTTAAAAATAATTCATAAAATATGGTAAGTCAAGTTCGACGCGTTTGCATTACTAAACTTTGAAGCATGTCTTACGTAAAATACTCTCCACAAATCGTTGAAAATTATGTTTTGTAAATCAAACAGATAAAAAAATTACAGAATCTTCTCCAAGTAAGTATAATATAATACTAAAAATCACGACAAGACTTTTTTTTTAATATGTAAATTAGGATAGTAACACAATCTAGGAAATAACTACCACTTTTTTGTATGTATCCTCGCTGGGTTTCAATGACAAACTATTATTTGTATTGTAAAATAAATAAATAAATATGTGAGTATATTTTCCGGCCATCTGATACTATGGGTATAAGACAGCCGATATACATTACATAAATAAATAAATACATACATACTTATATACACAACAATTTAAAACAACAAAATATAAACAACATCCACACATAAGGCAAACACAAGTGCTCATCACACGAATTTTTGCCCTGAGCGATGCAACTGTACTCGTCAAACATCACCCTTCCGAAATGCTTAGCTCAGTCGGGTAAGAAGACGTTCCGGCGCATTGCGTTGCGCGCGCGCCTGTGCCGGTGCAACGCTTGCACAATTTATTACACTGAGCTAAGATTGCATGCGTATAGCCCCGTTTAGTTCTAAGCTTACAACTTACATCATTTAAGGCTCGGGGCACTTCTGTATCCTTGATCCAGTCTCCAATTAAATTAATTAAACACTATGTTCATTAAGTTCCTAGATACTTAACAAAATTATCTATAACAATACGGTAATTGTGGTATCTGATAGTAAATAATCTAATAGAAAAAAAATAAAAAATAAAATCGATTGTAGGTATTAGGATTTAAAAAATAAGCTTAATTAAAAATACTTTTTAAACAAGCTTTTAAAGCCGTGGAGTGGAGTATCCTTGTAAGCAGACGACCTTTCAGAGTGACGTCACTTTATTTTTTGAGACATTCTCAGCAAGCCCTTTCATTTGATGCCCATATTGTAAGAAAGCATGAAGAGGTTATGTTGAGTATTTGAGGAATTCTTTCCACCTTCCAGCTCCACCATGAGGTTCTGGACAACATGTATGACTGAAGATCTTGTTAAGACAAATTCAACGAGCCCAAACACGACTAGGTTGTGGTGTGTATTTAAGGAGTTCCTATGGCCACTTCCGGCTCCATCATGGGACCCTGGTCATCACGTATGACTAAAAATCTTGTTAAGACAAATCCAACGAGCCCAAACACGACTAGGTTGTGTTGTGTATTAGAGGAGTTCCTATGGCCACTTTCCGTCTCCATCATCAGACCAGCTCCTTGGAACCATGATATTGCATTTTCATCGCGGTTACATAAGTGTACAAAATTTCAGCAAAATCGAATGGCAGCAAGTGCTCCAAAATTGAGTTGCAATATTCCCCCCGAACATACATACAGTGCAAGATAAAAGCTTGTACGAGTAAAATGCTTGATTGTATTTTGAATGGATTGAAATTTAATTGAAATGGTGGGAACCAAACCCGCGCCTCCTGGACGGAAGTTAGCGGTCCTTGTTTAGTATTGATATATATCTATTTTACGAGATGTTACAGTCGAAGGTGATGCACCGAAGCAAACGTTTCGTCAGATCAATTGTTGGACGAATAGCCCTGGCTGGGCCGAGTGTGCCCTTGCCCCACATTCTTATCTCTGGAGGGCAAACCCAAATACTATATCTGATACATATATAACTGGCCAATGTCTGTACATAGATTATATAAGAGACAAAAACATATCAGGGGTATAATATTTATAATAGTATATTTTTAATAGTATATATATTTTTAGATATTTTTGTCTGTCTGTGTGTTTGTTCGCGCGTCAAGCAAAAACTACAGCACGCAATTGAATGCAGTTTTCACAATTGCATTGCTTAATAACTGAAAATCCGGTGCATGTTTCATCTTGATGCACCGCCTACAAGCAGAGTTATATAGGCATACATTTTATAATGGTCGCATTTTTGTGCTAAAAAGGTAATTTCGGAGATAAAACTTCGATCACGCAAGCGAAGTTGCGTGCAGAGCGCTAGTCAATAATAGATATTATGTAACGTGGAAGTAGAACCGGTTGAAGTGACATTTTATGAAACTACTTCGAATTGAATTAATTTTCAAATGGAGCGTTTGTTTATTAATTAACGGATTAACGAGTTTGAAGATTGATTTCTTTTTTCTCTCTTTAGAGTAATCAAGTCGCATTTCAACTCTCCAACTCTCTAGACTTCTCCCTCTTTGCCAAAAATGAAAACAGACAGACAAACAGCCATAAATAATACATTAATTTGTAGATAAACCTAATCTGGATGGCTATCTACCTTATATACTGCAATTAATCGGGTAAATAAGTAATATGCCATCATGATAAATTAGTAATTAAAACCTGCGTTAAAATTTTATCGATAAACTCCTAATAAAAGGCACAAGGATATAGGATATTGCGAAAATTAGATTGTACATTTGATACCTCTACATCTTGCTGGCCTTGCAAGGGCTCGTAAAATCTACATCTTGGGTCTACATGCACCGAAACAGCGACACTCATAATAGGCAATATTGGTATAGTCTTCATTTTGCAGAAGAGAGCTATTAGAGATAAATATCTTGACGGTTCCATGCCCATACATTTTTGCTAATATTATGTTTGTTAGGAAAAACTTCCATGAGTTTAGTAAATATCCTGACATTCATGGTCGTAATACTAGAAATAAGAATAAACTAATTAATCATCAGAGTAGACTTGCTAAAGTTAGCACTTCATTTGTGGGGCTCTGTGTGCGCTGCTATAACAAAATACCTCATAAGATCTTAGTTTTACCAGAAAAAAGGTTTAAGAATTGTGTAAAACAGACGCTGTGTAATAAAGCTTACTATAAGTTTGTTGATTATTTAAATGACAAAGAGACTTGGTGTTCGGATGGTCCAGCTCGGCACAGGAAACATTAACAATGTATATTGACTACTGTAAACAATATTTTATTTAAAAAAAGAAAAGTACAAAGATACGAGTCCTGTGGAGTTTCTTCTGGCCGTTCTTCTCCACAGAAGGCGTACACTTGTAGTGAACGGGCCATCTTGCGTTGAAAAATGATTTTGTTAAATCTTACTTCGAATAAAGACACTTTAATCTTATCTTTATCTTTAGGTTCGAACAAATTCCTTTAATCCCACTACTTCTGTTGAGTAGCATTTGCACAGAACTACTGGGCCTTTTTCATTCCCAATAGTTCATCATTTTCCTGCCCTGTTCCCTTTATTTGGGGTCGGCGCAATATGTTTTCTTCTTCCATTCATCTCTGTCAGACGTCACATCACTATTCACTCCCTTCTTACACATATCATCCTTCATACAATCCATCCATACTTTCCTGGCTCTACCCCTACCTGCTTTTCCATTCACTCTCTTATCTAGCATACGAGTACGTACGTGCTGTGGAGAGCGTCCTCCTTTATGGATGCTGGCTGGCTGTTCGTTCGTTTTGTTCGATATAGTTTATTATTTTTGAATATCGAATGGTTTCTTTTTTGTTATGGAGTCTGGTCGCCGTCGTGTCACGGGCCAGACGTCTACGTGTTTCTAGTTTTCTCAAGATATAAAAAAGAAGTAAATAAATAATTAATGCTTTAAAGTTATGGTGTTCGTATTTATAGCATAGGCTCCTAGAGCAACACCCCCACGTTCTTTACTGTATATACGTACGAGTAGTATACGTTTCATTCCGAATAGTTTCGTTCGTTCGCATTCATTCGTTCTGTTGGCATAAACAACACGCTGTTTACAGAAATAGTGAGACTTTGTGATTCCCACTAGTGTCTTTTCTACATATACATTATATTTTTATATTATATTTTTTTTTTCGAAATTAACTTCGAAGCTATCGCTCTGTATTCTGTTTATCACCGACATTATTAAATATGCTTCTTCGTCATCATCGTTTGGGTTGTGAGGTGGAGAACCGACCTCACAAACCCACTGACATCGCTCATGTAACGACTACAGCTACCGTAGCTAGTTGTTTGTGAAAGAGCAGGGGTGACAGTTGATTTTTATTTTAAAATTTAATTTTATTTATTTATTTTTATTTTATTTTATCTTATTTTATTTTATTGGTTGAGAAATATGACCTGTAGAGGAAAAAATTCGATTAATTTATCGAACCTGCTCACAAAATTTCACGAGAATCGGTTGAGAAACGCGACCTGTAGAGTGAAACAAACAAACAAACAGATGGACAGATGGACATACAAAAGTAAATTTTGCCAAGCTGAAGCAAAGACGCTTCGCTCGTTCGGTCAATTATATTATATGCTTAAACAAAAAAAAACTAAATTTTAAAACAAAAACAGGTCTATATACTCCTAGCTTTGTTTTTATAGACTAACGATTTACCGAGTTCTTTCCAAACATATAGGCAAGATGGTGAAAGCTTGTAAAAACGTACATTTGTTTCATGTTCGTCAGTTATTTTCGAATATTAACAATAAAATTCAAATTTATTCTGCAGCAAGGAAGTAGAAAATAAATCTAACGTAGCTCGATCCCCTCAGCGAGACAATACCAGCTGTTGACGATGACTACGAGAGGACTGAAATCGTCTAAATCATAGATATTGTATGAACCTTTGTCTGTAAAGTGGGTGTATCTACCTACACAGTGAATCACATGATTGTTCTAATTACGCAAAACAGCGTATCATACCCAGGCTCGGATCAGCACTACGCATCGAGAGGCCTCAGTTTGTGAAGGCCCTACGATGGCGTCATAGTATATTTAATATATTTTTTAAGGCAGCTTGGCTGTCGCATGTTATCCGACAGAAAATAAAATCATAAGTGTTCACAATTTGGGATGTTATACATTATTTTATTATACCTATAACAACTCATTATTGATTAGCATAAATTTTAACAAATTCATCACTGATTTAGTAGAATTATTTTAATACTTTTTTTAAGTACACTAACCTAATGTCATTTACGATTTACTGCCAACGATCAAGTTTTCTGGCTGTGAAATAATATCGATTATACTGCGCTTTACTTTTGTAGTAGGTAGTTACGATATTTAGTTATCTAGGTGGCCTTGGCGGGACGTTTAGCTTCTGAATCCGGACCTGACCATAACATAATACTACCAGGGCTGCAATTTTAAGGGGGAAATCGTTTTATAAAGATTGAAATATGTTTATGTATTTTTTTTATTATTTGGCTTCTTTGAATAATAGAGTAAAAATAGTAGAATACATACATGGAACAGAAATAGATCAAAATTATGAAAAATATAAATTTTTATATACTCACCGGCACATCTAACCGCCCACTCTTCATTTCAGGGAATACTCGTGATTCTTTATAATGCTATTAGTTACAGCTGATGTTAGTTAAAAAGTAGTTAATATAACCTTTATTTAAGTGTGTTTAATTTATCGTAAAATTTTAATGTATAACAATTAAAATTAACCCGAAATACAAGGGTGGGCGGTTAGATGTGCCGGTGAGTGTATATATATATATATATATATATATATATAATATTATAGCTTTCTTTATGCCCTCTATTCGCGCAGCTTCAATTTGGTTTAATACGAAAATTTTTTTAGGATCTGTCATAAAAATCCGCATTGTATTAAAGTAAAGAAAGATTAAAAAACATTAAATTATGAATTTAGACCAACCCTGTGAGTGTCATTATAAAAATGTGTTGCTATCATTCAAAATGTGTGTCAACCTTGATAATGATAGTAATATTTCGCAACACCACCGCCGCGCGCAGATTTCGCGCAATTTACTTCACGCAAAATCTGATATGATATTTTATAACTTAATTTTGTCACCAAAAACTATATCATTAAATAACATTAATAAATAAAACCATGAACAATAATATAATAAATTTGTAGATTTTGACAAAAAAAAAAAATATACGTAATTAATTTTGTTTATGGATGAACATATTGATTGACTCAGACCATAATATTTCGTCTTAAGAGCTATTAAGTCCCATCAGAAAAGCAATAGGTGGTAAGCATGATAATCGGAAATGTCTCAACATTGATCGAAGCCACGGAAACAGAGACCATTGTTCTGATGTTGTTGAAATGTCACTTTGCTGTCTTGTAATGTGAAGTACTTAAAGGCAGGTTTAAGAGAAGCTGTATTGTGGAAACACTTGAACAGAATGACCATGTTTTCAAAACATCGTCGAGATACATTTCTATCCTTTGATTTGCTATGAAGTATTATATTATTGCCGCCGTGTGGTGACGGCAGAGTACAATACATTTGTCACCAACCCGGGAAGACCCGTGGGTGTCGTAAGAGGCGACTTAGGGACTACACATCGAACAGAGAACGGGCAGCAGCGCTCTCTGATACAGTAACCTTTTAATCTGCGATCTCCAACCCGCCTGCCAAGCGTGGAGATTATGGCAAAACCAAACACTTAAGTGGAGGAGGCTCATAGTCCAGCAGTGGACTGTAACGGGCCGTTGATTTGATTTGATTAAAATTATTAATGTAGAGCTTCGGTAAGTAATACTACCCGTGAATAATAATTGGTTGATTTTCGTAGGGAGTGTTCGTTCAGTCCGCTGAACAACTTTCCCCAAGAAATACAGCATGAAATTTACATCGTTTTGTTCCCGCCGTGTAGTGATAGTGGTACAACATGGGTCGGTCAGAAGTCTCACTTTGTATGGAGAGACCAAAAATATTTTTGCCGCAGGAATTTTTTTTTCCGAAAAATTGTTTTGACGAGTACTATCACTACACGGTGGGAACAAAACGATATAAATTTCACGGTGTATAAGCTGACAAATTATTAAAAAAAAAAATGATGGCCGCGCGGTTTTGTATGAGCGGGCCAATTTTTTCTGTAGTTTTGTTAAATGCCCATGTTCCTTGGGGAAAGTTGTTCAGTTGTAATGGACTGAACGTGGACTGAACGCTCCCTTTAACGAAAATCAACCAATACAACTTAACGGTGTACACGACAGCAAAGAATCCGGTCGGGTAAAGAACACTCCTGAAAATCTCGGAAACTAAGAATGCTAACTTAGTGAAATAAATTGTGTTTAATACACAAATAAATACTCCTTGAAAAAAAGTAGGTGATAAATGTATTTGTTGCTTTGTAATTTATTCTTCAATAATAAAGAAAAAAATATGCCAACCTCATCTTATAAAAAAAAAAAAACGCTTTTTAATTTGTGTTACGTGCTAGCCGTTACCGTTATGCGGCTCGTCCCGGTCATGCGGCAGCAGATCCGCTTAGAAACGTCCCATTTTTATTTTGCCATTTTGATGGCATAAATTAACAATAACCAAGAAGTCTTATTGCCATCATTTAAAATGTGTTTAATTATGTACTAAACACAATTTATTTTACTAAGATAGCATTCATAGTTTTCGAGATTTTCAGGAAACTACCTGTATTCATATGACCCGGATTCATTGCTGTCAAGTGTTTAGATATATAGATAATGGTATGGTGGCAATACCTATCATCATCAAAGGCTTACATGGTAGAATGTGTGAAAACCATAAAATTAAACGCATGCGTCATAGCAGGAAATGAGTCTATTGTTTATTGTCATTACAGGTAAGATGAAGTAAAATTAGCACCTATATGCTATTATATTATATCTATAAAAACGAGTTAAGAAATTTTATGGTTTTGCAAGAAAAATATTTACCTTTGCAAAGCCCTAATAAGAACCCCTCCCCCCCTCTTTTTAATCTTTGAACCCTTTTTTAATTCATTCTTATAAAATTAATAAAAGTGGCGCTACGAATATTTTGCTAATAATGTCAATTAATGAAATATTTAATATCTTTCTAGTGTTTGAAATAGTTTGAATATAAACAAATTGTTAAATATACCGTATAATAAACTGGAGTTTTTAATTTTAACTAACACACTCGTATTTTTTGTTCCAAAAATAGCTAGCTACTTCAAGTGTGTTTGTTAATTTGTTAGAATCTTTATGGAATATTCCTAAAACAAAAAAAGCGGAATAACGACTGGTACGTAACTGCTTTTTGCGTTGTGTTCTGTGCGTCGGAGGCAGATACACTACCACCTGGGCTACGGAGCCGTCAAAATGTAATAATAATAATAATAATAGTATCTGGCTTGAGGGAGCTTCAGTCATCTAGAAACTTAATATACAGCTGGATTGTATTTTTTTTTTAATTTATGGCCCGGTTACTAGACCTTTAAGCCAAGTCTTTTTAAAATTTTGACTGTCACTTCACTTCGTCGCAGGAACATGATATATGCGCTTTTTGTGAATTATTTACAATGAAAGCTGTCATTTTTAAAGAAAATGTCGAGACAAGCGTCTAGGTCACAACTTAGAGCTGTCAAGTCGACAGAATTGTCACCCCAATGACAGAAGCCATTTTATAAATATAAATATATATTTTTTAATGTCATGGTGTTTTGCGCATCGTCACACTCATTTTATTAAAAACCCAGGAAACGAATATGAATTGAATTGAAACGAACTCAAGGACGCGTCAGTTGCTCGAAGTTTTGGCACAGATAAGATAATATAAGTAGGTTTAGGTCGGATTTAAAAACGTCAGAAGATTAAGTGGTAAAAGAGCTTCCGAACTTCTTTTTGTCTTTTTGGTTTCTAAAGCTAGAATTTTGATTTATACAGGGTTTTTAGATATTACATATTTAAAAAAAAACTTACAAGAGCAGTATCTAGCATGCTGCGCGGCTGCGCTTGCGTTGTTTAAGATTTTCCTGTGGGAATAAGACTTTTTCCCGTAAAAAATATCCTATGTGTTAATCCCGGTTACAAAATATCTCTATTCCAAATTTCATCCAAATCCGTTACCAGCGAAACCGTTATATTTGGAAATGAGAAAAAATTCACGGTAGTAGTGTATTATGATGAATTTAAAAGGAAAACCAACAACACCAAGTAGGCTTTACTGGTTATCAAATAATTATACCAACTTATAAAATGTACTTGTACAAGTAAGAAAAGTACTAGAAAATACTAGAAATATAATAGAAAAATATTTTGATGAATGTTAATTGTCTTAAAAAGGCACCTTAGTAGTATTGGAAAACTACGGAACCCTACGCGTGACACGGGCTTGGTGGTTATTTTTTATTATTATTTTTGTTTAGAACATTATCCTTATTAGAAATATCCATTCTAGATCAAACTAGTAAATAAGAATTAATAATAGGATCCATAATAAAATCGTGCAAAAGGTCAAATGATAGCGAGACAAATCATTTAGAGGTCAGTATTAAAAATTCTGAAGACCTCTCTAGCTAAGTATGACATTGCGAATTCCGAACCACAAAAATAAATAGTGAACGAATGATTGAATGAATATATTAATTCGTGTAAATATGCTGATGATGAAGAACATTTCTTGCATGTATGCAGGCTGGATAGACTGAATATTTTTATCTGTCAGCTGTCAGCCAAAAAACGCTTTTAAAGCACATCAAACTAAAAAGTAAAAATAATTCTTAATATAAGCTGAAAACAAAAATGAACGAAAAATACTATTATTATTGTGAAAAAAGCGTGGGTTGCCTTGTGCATATTTTTCGTTCATTATTGTTTTCAGCTTATATTAAGAATTATTTTTCACTTTTTAGTTTGATGTGCTTTAAAAGCGTGTCTTTAATATTTTTAACTATATTAAAAATTTAAAATAAAAAATCAAAATTAAAAATTTCATTACTTAGCCCACTATGACACGCACGATCGTAATTTTTTATCGGTGAAAATTACGAATTAATTCTCCTTTCGATCCAACTAAATAGGTAGGTGTTAAACGATAATTGTCACAGTAGTTATTGAAGAATATACAGGGTGTCCAAAAAGGGTGTTGGCAGTTTATACTCAAAAATTATATATGAAAAATATATAATTTCATAATTTTATTACTATTTGCAAAAAGTACATACAATGGAAAGTTAACGACAAAAAAACTATGTTGTCCAAATGACGTCCATTACGTCTTAATTAATTTTCTAATGATATTCGCACTGGGAGATAAAGAAATGTCCCGTACATTGAACTGCTCGCGATGTAAGCTGCGAGCTGTTATTATCGAATTATTGTTTTGATAATAAGCTCTTACACAAAATGCGCGCTGAGCTCCGGTATACGAATCCATTTTAACTAAGTTTCCAATAAATACCACGTATGACATTGTATTTGTTTTTGCTATCTACCCTCATTAAGACGATTTATTGATATTTAAAAGTGCAAATACCCTTTTTGGACACCCGGTATTAGTCGATTAATAATAAGACCAATAAAAATAATTGCATTTTAAACCGCAAGACGATATCTTTACAAACCACATTTAAATGTCTAGGTACAGTAGGTATAGTAATCTACTCTATCTGCTTTACTATAACAATAAATCTGTTACAAAATTACATTGATTATTTTTGGGTTAAGCATTATTTTAGTTTAAATTAGTAATTATGTCATTATCAATTCAAAATTACATACAAAATATTAGTAATCCAAAAATTCTTGATCCTGCATGAATTTATTTGTAGAATTTACGCCAGTATTATAGTACTCTGTGGTAGAATTATTGTTTTGAGTTCTATTATTAGTTTGTTCATAAATTATTTATTTATTCATTTTTTATTTGTTTGTTTGTTGAATTTGACATTGTATTATTATTGTTAAATCTGACATTGTATATTTGTTTTAAATTTGACATTGTATTTTATGTGTCGTTATATCATAGGTACCTACTTTTCATTTATGATAATAGTTTATTTTATTACTGTAATGTAATTTCAGTAATTTCATAGTTTTTGAAAATAGAACATTTTTTATAATAATTAGCCTGGTTAGAAAGTTACTTGTTTGATATTTTTTATATTTTCTACGAATTTCGACACGAGGTTCGGTTGCAATTTGGTGTGAATATATTTTAAATACAAGTCGAGTTAGTACCATTTAATAATTCAAGAATGGCTGGACCGACTTTTATGATCTCCGCCCTGAAACACACAGCAGCTATACTATAATGTAAAGATGTACATTATTATAGCACGATACATCTCATTACACCTTTCCATAGAAATCGTCAGAAGACCACACACGACAGCTATAATGTATATTTTTAGCTGTAATGTAGGTACTATAGCTGCCGAGTGTGAAGAAAACATATAAAAAAAGATATGGCATTATTAAGTAAATAATATCGTTTTATCTTATTGATTCAAATACCGGTACTGTCGTATCCATAGACTTATAATATACTAGCGTATAGACAACCTGACAGCCCGATAACGAGTGCCAAGTTTTGACTTGTCAATGTGTGCGTTAGCTAGTGTAATATCTAATGATGAAAAAATAGTTCACCAAAATAAACAAAATTATCAATAAACAGAACTTTATCTACACAAAATATTAAAATACACAAAAGGATTGACATAATTTTATATTATTGACAGAATAAAAGACAAGTTTTAACCAAAAATAAACGCATCATTGCAGTGACGACGTCCTAAGTATTTAGCTGTGAAATGTGCAATTTCAGGATTATTTCTATGATTAACACCACAGTCACTCACATAACATGTAACCATTGTTAAATACAATCGTATTTACTAAAAATAAACCACAATTTTGCAAAAAATACAAAATACTGAGGAGCTTCTTCCATGCGTGTCGACTTGTGACTACCTGTCAACCAAAACGGGTCACAGTTTCAATAGATTCGCTTTCCTTTTCTATCTTGCTATATCTCCGTAAGAGATTTTCTTCTCCCTCGCACGCTTTGTTGGTCTATACGCCAGTATATTATAAGTCTATGGTCGTATCGTACTGTATTTGTAACACTGGTCTATATCTAAAGGTCTTTTCTGCATGACTAATGGTGTATTGTGTTTTTTTTAGTAAGTATTAAATGACTCGCTGTTAAAATGCACCTAACCGCTTTGACCTTTCGTACGCATTACAATTTAAATCGTTCAACTGGTCGGCAAAAGGACATTGCACTTTGCAACTTCGCAAGTGTTTTTTTGTGCGAGGGCCGACTGAATTCAAAATCAAAACTGAATTAACGGAATTATTATTTATTAATATTGAATTAATGAATGAATGAACCATCGACGCTCTAAAACAGATGTAGTTCAAATTATTGTTCATCTGGGTCCCGTTTCACGAAGCAACAATTTACAAGTAACAAGTTACAATTTGATATTCATTGCGTAGCCAATTCGCTTAAACTGTTAGCTCTTACCGTTTTATCTCATTGTCTACGCAATGTACGTCGAATTGTACTTGTAATTTGTAACTTGTAGCTTCGTGGAACGGCCCCCTGGTAAACACATTGGTAGAGAATAGTAAAGATCTAGAATAGCTAATAATTTACGAGGAAAAAAATTTCTGTGGTATTATTATTTGCATGTATTAAGGCCACTTATACCTGAGTTGCAAAGATTCAGTGTACTTACGTTACGTACGTTTTACTATTTGCATTATAATCAGTAATATTTTGGTAATATCAACGGTTTATTAACCCCCTATTGGGGATCGGACTACTTTTTTTTTATTTTATAAATCCAAACTTGTTAGCTTCTGCTATCGAACACTAAAAGAATTTTTGCTCTTTCTTTAAAATTGACCGAGTTATAAAGGTTTGAAATTCAAGATTAGACAGAGAGGCACATACCCACTTGTGACGTCATTTGTTAGTAATGCCATATAATTTCCATACAAAAATTCGTTTTTGAAAGAGACAGACATATTGAAACTTTAAAAAATCACTGTAAATTCGTTGTTCAACCGATTCTGTTTTTTTATTCGCAAATCGTCTGCTACTAATCTATATTTTAAAAATAATTCATAAAATATGGTAAATTCATTAAATATGGTGAACAGTCCGATCCCCTATTGGACTAGGAATTTCCCGGTGCCTGGGAGGCTACATGGACTGCAAACGATGATATCGCTGGAAACGAGGACATGGCTTCCAGAAGAAGTGGTACGTGGGTAAACTGTAGGTTAACACACGCCAAAAAAACAGCGATCGTGTTGCAATAATTATGATCAATCAACAATGGCAGATGTTGATTTTTCATCTTATAACATTTTGTTCCTTAGGAGAAGTGGTTCAGTTTTATGACCTGAACACACTTTTGAATTTCTCAAGCGATTTAAATTTCAAGTAGGAAGTACGATTACTACGACAGGATTCAAAGTATTTATACAGTCATTGGCCTCATCAGAATAACGTTCTTATAGAAAAAACGATGATCGCTGCTTAACCGCATTTAATAACAAATAACATTGCTTCATCCGTCGTCGGATATTACTTTTGCGGTTTGAAGTAACTGGTCGTGGACAGTAGCTGTTCCAGTGGTGGTGAAATTGGCGTGAAACAAAATGTAACACATCTTATGACTTGCGCTGGAGGACAAAAGGGAACAGGCAGCCGACCAGTAATTATATAAAATATTATTTTCTGTCAATATTCTCTAGTGGTACAGTAGAAGAGATGCGATTTTCGCAGATTTCGCGCCCCCCCCCCCCCTTCTTCATACTTATAAACGTACAGGAGGCCAAAAAATTGGTTACCATCAACAGGTTTTGCGAATTATAGAACAATCATAATTTTCGTTTGCAAACCGATCTGTGTAGCATATCGTGTACTAAACTTATTTAAACTTTCATTATTAGGAAACTAAATAAAAATTTAATCACTATCTTGGCCGACTATACTAGGAAGTCTGAAGGCCTTCTATAGTCAAAGTCAAAGTCAAAGTCAAAGTCAAAATAATTTATTTCCATAGGATGTTATTACATCACTTAGATCCGTCATTACATTTTTTTTGGGTGAGTTCACTAACACAATGGCGGAATCTGTGGAGAAGAGCTCACCGAAGAAACTCCACAGTCGTCGCATCTTTTGCGTTTCCTTATAACCAAACACAATACCACATTTTTATCTTGATTCATCTCTCTATCGGATATATCCGGTCTATCCATTTTTCCTCCTCTATCTATCTATTTTCCTATTGAGTAAATCTGAAATCTCAGCCCACCTTTAAATTAGTTCTGGATCCGCCACTGGTTGTGATCAATTCAAACTCAAACCAAAACAGTTCTTCAACCTTTTAAGAATATTTTCTGTAGGAACTATATACACCGTGAAATTGACATCGTTTTGTTCCCGCCGTGTAGTGATAGTACCCGTCAAACTGAACAACTTTTCACGAAAAAAAAAATTCCAGCGACAAAAACATTTTTGGCCTCTCCATACAAAGTGAAGTGAGACTCCCGACCGACCCGTTTTGTATGGAGAGACAAAAAATTTTTTTACACAACAAAATATAGTGTGGCGAAGGTCGTTGAAGTTAAGTAACATAATTACGTGATTCATTCTGTTTTTTAGGGTTCCGTAGTAAAAAAGGAACCCTTATAGTTTCGGTCTGTCCTTCTGTCTGTCTGTCTGTCTGTCTGTCTGTCCGCGGCTTAGCTCAGAGACTCTTAGTACCAGAAAGCTGTAATTTGGCATGAATACATATGAATCATGCAAACAAAGCTGAAGAATAAAATCTTAAAAAAAATATTTTTTTAGTGTTCCTCTGGTACACGTCAAGAGGGGGTTATTTATATTTTTCACGATTACCTTATAGTGTGAGGTATCGTTGGATAGTTCTTTTAAAATCAATGGGGGTTTGCTAAGACCATTTTTCGATGCTAGTGTAAGTTTTAGAAATATTCCGTTTTAAAGTGCTTATTTTTGTTAGTCAAGTTTCCCCCCCCCTCTACCAGCGAAACCGTTGTATATGGAAACGTGAAAAAAATCATGGTAGTAGTAAATATGATGAATTTAAAAGGAAAACTATCAACATCAAGTAGGCTTTACAAGTTATCGAATAATAGACCAACTTATAAAAAGTACTAGTTCAAGTAAGAAATTTGGTACTACAAATATCATAGAAAAATATTTTAATGAATGTTAGAAGGCTGTAATTTGGCATGGACATACATACATATGAATCATGCCGACAAAGCTGAAGAATAAAATCTTAAATAAAAAATTTTTTTAGGGTTCCTCTGGTACACGTGAAGTGGGGGTTATTTTTTAAATTCACGATTACCTTATGGTGTGAGGTATCGTTGGATAGGGTTTAAAGAAATAATGGGGGTTTGCTAAAACCATTTTTCGATGCTAGTTTACGTTTCAGAAATATTTTAAGTACTTATTTTTGTTAGAATCAAGTTCCCCAACCAGCGAAACCGTTGTATTTGGAAATGTGAAAAAATTCACGGTAGTAATGTATATGATGAATTTAAAAGGAAAACTATCAACATCATGTAGGCTTTACAGGTTAACGAATAATATATCAACTTATGAAATGTACTTGTACTAGTAAGAAATTCGGTACAAATATCATAAAAAAAAATACTTTGATAAAGTTTAAACTGTCTATGTAGTTAATTTAAGTTCGAGAAAAGTAAAAAAAATGAGAAATAAGTAGGCTTGACAGGTTAACGAATAAAATACCAACTTTAAAATTTACTTGTGCTAAGTAAGAAATTCAGTACAAGTATCATAGAAAATGACTTGATGGAGTCCGTCTATGTAGGTAGTAAATTTCTAATTTTATTCAGAAATTTAGTCTAGCCTACTTTTATTTCCAAAAACTTAGTTCTCAGCGGAGCAATTTTCATTCGTAGTACTTACATAATATTGTAGATAAAATTAAATATAGGTACTACCTTTATAATAGGTTATAGGTACGTTTCTTTTTAAGTTTCTCTTTAGCTATTCTTTTGTTAGGCAACTACGGAACCCTACACTTTGCGTGGTCCGACACGTGCTTGGCCAGTTATTGAACAATCACTTTTTTTACTGATTGGTTAAAAAGTGACGGACAAATTCTTCACACTAGATTAATGACGAACTAATTGCCTGCATAAGTGGCCTTCGTAAAGTAACAAATTCTTTTAAAGTATATATACGCACGCTTTTGTTTAAAAAAAAACAGTCAAGTTTAAAATTGTTATAAAACAAAAGTTAAAACAAAGGTATAGGATTCTGTACGGCGACCTTATTGTTAAAGTAGTGATTTCTTCCAGTCAATCGTAGACGATTTATAGACGGGAAACGCCTTTAAAATCCCAGTAACGTCACGAAATGGTATAATAACTTAAACTAACCCCCTAAATTACTATTGTACGAGTACATTGATTTTGTAAAATATTTTCGTATGAGATCGATTTTTTTTCAGGAAAGTTGTTTAGTTTCATGGTCTGAACGACATATTAAAGTTTGTGCACTGAATAAAAAATAACCCTGTATTTTTACATAGGATTATATTATATGCCTCTGCGTGCAGTTTATTAACCTGCATAATTATACGAAATTCAATTCAATTACCCGAAACAACTGTATCGGTTTCAAGCTTTACCTATCTTTTACTGACTGTACCGTCTACCTGATTGTCCCTGTATCATTACTATACTTAATTTTTTTAAACATTGTAAAACAAGCAAAAAATATCTACCTACTTATCGCATAATTTATTTTTTTAAATGAATTCACGCCTTGGGCGGGTGTATTTTGCCCATAACAATGTAATTAATTTTATTCGTCATTCACACTTGTCAGCTAATTAAGATTGACATGTCTCTGAAAATGTAGACTTTTCTAATGTTTAAAAAAAATGAAGTATTAGTCGTTGCTGTGCTCACCACCGTCTGTACTATTTGTCATCATATAAGCAAGTGGCTTCTTGCGTGAAATGTTATCAAATTTTGATTAGTTTTGACAACATTGTTATGTTAGATAGTCGAGTTAATTATTCCAGTTAAGTACTTTTGTTTAATAACATATTATTATAGGGCGTTAGTGGTGTAATCATGCATAATAACAGGACTCATTGTTTGTGTATAGAACAACGACCTCTTTATGTAAACATTAATCCCTCTATTGTATTACTTAACATCTGTTTAAAATAATTCTGTTGTGTTAGTGTTAACAAAATAATTTAGGAAATAAATTGAATAAGGTAGGTAAGTAGTTAAGTACCTAATAAAAATTCAACTCCGCGTCAACTATACAACATGACAATGGAGTCAATTCCCGCAGCGAAACTTAAATTTAATCTTAGTCTTGTTACTTTCTGACCAACGACCATGAAAAAGGACGAGAGATTGTCGGCTCTTTTGAACGTTAAATTTTATGTCACAAACGTAAATTTTAAGCAGGATCCTACAACAAGTCGTTTAAAATTACATCACACACGTCAAAACTTGACATTTGCGCTATAAAATTTGGCGCTCACAATGGTTGACAATCTCCCGTCGTTTTTCATCGTCGTGGGTCAGAAAGTGACAAGACTAATATTAAATTTAAATTTAGTTTCGCTGCGTGGAATTGACACCAGTATTAGCTAAGTAACGCCAAACCTCTCGGGTAGGTCAGCCCATGAAAATAACAACTTTAGCTCCACAACTTTTCAAATTCGCAAAAAAAAAATTAAAGAAATTGTGGAAATAAAGTTGTTCAGTTTCATGGGCTGACCTACTGCCCGAGAGGTTTCGCGTCACTTAGAAAAAATATATATGCGTCACGGACTTTTCAGGTTCTGTATAAAGAAGGAAGTATTTGACATTTGTACAGTTGTGTACAAAAGTACTTGCCTAATGTACCTTTCTTGTTTTACTTTTTTGTTTGACAGTGCGACAATCTTATTGGAATAGGGGATCGGACTACTTTTTTTGTTATTTTATAAATACAAACTTCTTAGTTTCTGCTACCGAACACTAAAAGAATTTTTGCTCTATCTTTAAAATTTACCGAGATATAAAGGTTTGAAATTCAAGATTAGACAGAGAGGCACATGCCCACTTGTGTCGTCATTTGTTAGTAACGCCATATAATCTCCATACAAAAAATCGTTTTTGAAAGAGACAGACATATTGAAACTTTAAAAAATCACTGTAAATTGGTTTTTCAACCGATTCTGTTTTTTTCTTCGCGAATCGTCTGCTACTAATCTATATTTTAAAAATAATTCATAAAATATGGTGAACAGTCCGATCCTCTATTAATCTCTGTTCTCCAGAAACATATTGGCCGGAATTGTTAATAAGCCAGAGTCGACGTAGTATAAGCAGTAAAATTTTGAACATTTTTGTTCTATAGTCATCAACGGCCCGTTACAGTCCACTGCTGGACTATGAGCCTCCTCCACTTAAGTGGAGGGTTTTGCCATAATCTCCACGCTTGGCAGGCGGGTTGGAGATCGCAGTTTAAAAGGTTACTGTATCAGAGAGCGCTGCTGCCCGTTCCCTGTTCAATGTGTAGTCCCTAAGTCGCCTCTTACGACACCCACGGGAAGAGTAGGGGTTGGTGACAAATGTATTCTACTCTGCCGTCACCACACGGCTTCTATAGTGCTGTTTATAAATTCAAACTTTCAACCAAGGTAACTACGCTACGTGTATACTATCTACCTATAGGTATATTTGCATTCTCAACAAGATATTGGTATTAATTCCCACAAACAACCAAACTAGATGTTTTTAATTTTTACGTTTCCGTTCTCAGTATCAAGAATACAAACTATAATATACAAGGTGAGACAAAAAGTCCATAATGATACTTCAGGGTCTTGTCTTGACAAGTAGATGAATTCTTTTTTATTTTTATTTTAGGCTAATTTATTTAGTGCACATCTTGTGCCCGCTCTGTTTTACACCTTTTTCACCACCTTATAGGTTGGCTGGAAGAGATCTCTTATAGAGATACGCTCGCCTTTCTAACTAATTTTATTAATTATCCTGTAAATTTAAATGTGCAATAAAGAATATATATATGAAGCGAAAAATATCATCATACATATTTCTAAATTTCCACCTAAATAAATTTTCCTAGCAGTAATTATATGAAGGTAGGTCCTTTGCACATGCCCAACCTAATGGCAGGTATAGTGTTTGGATTAAATTAAATAATACTTCATAATATATTTTTCATTAAAATTATGTTTTTTTAATTTATCTACATGACAAAACTTTTTTTATTCAAAAGGTTTATACCTAAAACCTATGTTAAACCTACTTAACTAAAAACTATGTTGTCCATAACAGTGACTTTTCTTCTTGTTTCAGGAAATATCTACCGCGGAAATAGTTATCAACCCGTGATAAGCTGATTACTTGACACTGGCTAAATTGCTAAATGCAGAAGCCATAATTTAAAAAAAGAACTGAAAGCTATTATTGCGTTGTACTATTCTTACTTACCTACTCGTAGAAGTCATGTAGAAGTTTTTAATTACTGTCATCCACCTGCGGCTGTCTGTGTAGTTCTCGGATTTTCTCGTGGAAATAAAGATAGAAGTCAATTTATACTTGTCTTCAAAAAGCCCTCAACTCAAGCCATTCTGTCTAATTGATTTATTTAAAAATATTTCGTTCCGTGGTTCCGTCCGTGTCGATATTTTGTTAGGCAACCTTAACATAACATTGCACAATACATTTTTATGCCACTTATATATATATCCCCGGTACCATATTCGACACTGAACTCTACAAAATTAGAACGCCCTATTATTACAAACCGCACGTACCTACCTTAAAACTACAAAAATAACCTTAAAATCAATACTCAACTGTTTTATAAATCCTTAGAATCCAATGTTCAATTCACAGTTTGTATTTGGAATAGCGTTTTAAGTATTTTTACGATGTTTTTGTTTTGAATTTGGAACGAGAAGCGCGCGCGTCGGCCGTTCTCCACGTTCCGTTATTGACTGAGTTGGTACTTACCAACACACGACCAGAAGTGTTCAAACTCACAGTCCAATGTAACTTCTATAGTAGTATTCAGTAGGTGCCTAGATACCTGAAACCTGTTAGGCTTATTGCCTAGGTCTCGGTAGAGAATCTAGGTTTAATGAAATACTGTTTACCTAATCTGGTATTTGGCGGAGTTTCGGATACAGGAAGGTACCTTTAAGTAACTTATAAAAACATGGTGTTGTATTACCTACAAAATTCTAAATTTTAATATTTTCTGTTTTTTTTTTTAACTTTATACAGCATGAAATTTACATCGTTTTGTTCCCGCCGTGTAGTGATAGTACCCGTCAAACTGAACAACATTTCGCGAAAAAAAAAATCCCTGCGACAAAAAAATTTTTGGTCTCTCCATACAAAGTGAGACTCCCGACCGACCCATTTTGTATGGAGAGACCAAAAATTTTTTTGTCACAGGAAATTATTTTTTCGTGAAAAGTTTGACGGGTACTATCACTACACGGCGGGAACAAAACGATGTAAATTTCATGCTGTATTCACCTATTATGAGCAATAACTAGTATTTATCCAAACATATTATCCAAATTAGAATTAAAACCTAAACAGCTTCAGCCGTAGATGAGTCGACTGAAAAACATTGGCGAATTTTCGCAGTTTGCAAATTTTTATTTCAATTTTTATTATTATATTCTATTCCATACACAGTGAAATTTAATTGGTTAATGTTCTTTAAATAATGGGAGTGTTCAGTCCATTTAATCATCAAATTCAATTAAATTTTAATTGAACAACTTTCCCCAAGGAACTTCCCTGTAACAAAAATCAACCAATTAAATTTTATGGTGTATACAAAATATCTTCAATGTCATTCTAAGGACAGTCTAACAACCTCAAGGGGCACATACTAACAAGCAGCAAAAACTTTGGACATCGGAAATATTTGACCCTCATACAAAACCATGCAGTACCTACATAAGTGTTGATCAATTTAATTATTGGAAAATATATTTTTTTAGCTTGCAAACACATTACTATATAATACATTGTATTAATTGTATATTTTTTAAATTATTATTTTTCTTTGCGAATGTTAAATTTCATGAACTGAACATAGTGATTATAACGCTTAGCCTCTCAGCCCAACTTTTGCTCTACAAGTTTTCAAACCAAACAAAAGAAAAATAAATAAATATGTGGGGACATCTTCACACACGGCCATCTGATCCCAAACTAAGCAGAGCTTGTACTATGGGTACCAGACAGCTGATACACATTACTTAAATAGATAAATACATACTTATATAGATAAACAACAACCAGACACAAGGCAAACACAAGTGCTCATCACACAAATGTTTGCCCTGGGCGGGATTGAAACCCGCGACCTGTGCGTCGGAGGCAGATACACGACCACCTGGGCTACGGAGCCGTCAATTAATAATAATAATTAATAATAAGATATTTTTTTCTTACCTTTAGTCCCTATATTTATAAAGAGTAGTTAGTTATTTTAATTTACGTACTTTTGACAAATATCTGGGATCAGAATTATATCAGTTTCAACTTTTCAAGGACCGATCTCTAAAGTTTTGCAATTTTAGTTAACACGTGGTATATTGCGGAGAAAGGTAGAATGAATAAACTACTAGCTCCGTATTTTTTTTTCAAAGTATCTGAATTTATTTTTTTAAGTTTTCAACCCCATTTTGAAAAATTTCGATAAATACTTAGAAACGAAAAAAAAATCTTTATAATTATAGAACCTGCACACAAAATTTCATGAGAATCAGTTGAAAAATGCAACCTGTAAAGTGAAACAGCCGGACAACATTCGGATATCCTCCGGACAAACGAAAGCATTTTTGCCCAAGCTCAAACGGAGACGCCCGGTCAATAAACTATGGAATGAATGAAATGAATGAATGGTTTATTATTATTATTATTAATACATCGGTAGACTTTATTCATCAGTTTTCTTTAGTCATAAAGATATTAAGTATCTCGTTTCAAACTTTGTAACAGTAATCCAAGGTTATAGACTTTCTAACACATAAAATTGTTAGGAATAAGCAGTGTAATTTTGCTCCGTATAGTTTTATTCGTAAACTACTTTGTAAACTACTCCCGCCGTGTAGTGATAGTACCCGTCAAACTGAACAACTTTTCAAAAAAAAAAAAAAACCTGCAACAAAAACATTTTTGGTCTCTCCATACAAAGTGAGACTCCCGATCGACTCATTTTGTATGGAGAGACCAAAAATTTTTTTGTCACAGGAATTTTTTTTTCGTGAAAAGTTGTTCAGTTTGACGGGTACTATCACTACACGGCGGGAACAAAACGATGTAAATTTCATGCTGTATGTTAAAGCAAAATTACACTGCTTATTCCGAACAATGTTATAGTACATAATATTTTATGTGTTAGAAAGTCTATAACCTTGGATTACTGTTACAAAGTCTGAAACTAGATACTTAATATCTTTATGACTAAAGAAAACTGATAGATAAAGTCTACCGACGTATTAATAACAATAATAAAACATTTATTGCAGAAAATAATTCCGTAGTTTATTGACCGGGCGTCTCCGTTTGAGCTTGGGCAAAAATGCTTTCGTTTATCCGGAGGATATCCGAATGTTGTCCGGCTGTTTCACTTTACATTACAGGTTGCATTTTAATGATAGAGTCATTAAAATTATTAATATGGCCAACCATTTATAATACAGCAAATTGATAGCGCCTTTTGTATGGGAGTTCGAATTTATTTATCCATAGATTGTTCCTTGTTCCTTGGAAAAAGATTTTGCATAATGACGTTCTATACCGTAATTTAATATACACCACCGTGAAATTTAACTGGTTAATTTTCGTGTTGAGTACATTAAACTGAAAAAAATTCCCCAAGCAAATTAATAATGGGTTGCAAATGAAAAAAAAATTGCTTCCCCCATAGTAAATCAATCAGCTGGCCGCGCGGTTCTGTATATGAACGGGCCAATTCTTTTCGTCGTTTTACAGCCCATGTTCCTTGGGGAAAGTTGTTCAGTTTAATGGACTGAATAGTTCCTATAACGAAACGAAACCATCCATCTATCAGGAGTTGATCAGATTGTTTATTCTATGGATAGTATAAGGTAGATTAATTAGTAAAAGTTGAAACGCTAAACTACACCAAATTAAACTTGTTTTTTTATTAGTATCCATAATAAGTAATGCATCCAACAAGTAAAGGCCGGAAAAACTGAGCCAAACAAAGGTCAAAAGTACAGTTGAGCACGCGTGAAGCGAAACAGTAGTGGTTCCTAATCGGTCTGCGAGGCTACAGTCGTCCGTCTAGTCAAGAGTATTATAGTAATCTGAGCGTCAAGTCAACGCTGCAACTAAATAATGTGTGTGTTCGCAAAATAACAAATTGTCAAGTCACTACTGAGCTGTACTATAATTATTTACGATGTTAGAGAAAGACACTGGATGCACACACTACATGCATTACCTCAATCAATCAATCAATCAATCAATCAGCCTATTGCAGTCCACTGCTGGACTGCTGCCTCCCCAAACGCACGCCAAAGCGCACAATTGCCCGCTTTCCTCATCCAGCCACCACCAGCCTTCCTCAGGTCATCAGTCCACATGTCAGGGGGGCGTCCCACATTGCGTTTTCCGAAACGTGGTCTCCATTCGAGAACCCGTCTACTGCAACGTTCATCGGTTCTACGACAGACGTGGCCAGCTCACTGCCACTTCAGCCTGCTACACTTCCGGACGATATCGACTACGTTGGTCCTCCATTACCTGTGACTCGAAATGGAGTGGATAATATTTTCAAAATTATTAATATGGATATAATATACTTGGTCGGTGGTCTAGTGGCTAGGGCCGCTGCCTGCCGTCCGGGAGACGCGGTTTCGATCCCCACAACGTATCAATGTGTTTTTGAATTCATGTATCGTAACGTTTATTCAACGCTCTTACGGTGAAGGAAAACATCGTGATGAAACCTACACACTCCTGCGAAGAAATTCAAAGGTTGTGGGTAAAGTCGACCAACCCGCACTGGGCCAGCGTGGCCGACTAAGGCCTAATCGCCCTAATTCTGGGTAGGCTCGAGCCCCTCGGTGGGGACGTATATGAGCTGTTGATGATTATTTACTTCAAAAGAGCGTCGGTGCGTCGATGGTGTAGTGGTTACCTGCGCACTCCTGCGAAGAAATTCAAAGGTTGCGTGATCGCATTGAGCCTGCGTGATCGCATTGAGCCTGCGTGATCTACTAAGGCCTGATTGCACTAATTCGGGGTAGGCTTGAGCCCCTGTGTGGGACGTATCATCAACGGCCCGTTACAGTCCACTGCTGGACTATGAGCCTCCTCCACTTAAGTGTTTGGTTTTGCCATAATCTCCACGCTTGGCAGGGGGGTTGGAGATCGCAGATTAAAAGGTTACTGTATCAGAGAGCGCTGCTGCTCGTTCCCTGTTCAATGTGTAGTCCCTAAGTCGCCTCTTACGACACCCACGGGAAGAGTAGGGGTTGGTGACAAATGTATTCTACTCTGCCGTCACCACACGGCTTACGGTGTGGGACGTATATGAGCTGCTGATTATTTATTTACTAACATAGTTTTTTTTTCTTTGTGCTATTACACTAACATTTAATATGGACTATATTAATCAATCAACACTTCATAATGTCTCCACCGAGGGACACGAGCCTACCCAGAATTAGGGCGATTAGGCCTTAGTCGACCACGCTGGCCCATATATCTCGACGTGAGAACCACAATCACTTTTTAGCATGGTAGGCATACTGAGACTCTAGATCTGGCCACTTACAATAAAATAATAAAAAACAATTATAGAATCCAAAAATGGAACTCTTTGGGAAAATATTTACTTTTTAATTTGCGAGACTGCTAAAAAGCCGCCGTGTGGTGACGGCAGAGTAGAATACATTTGTCACCAACCCCTACTCTTCCCGTGGGTGTCGTAAGAGGCGACTTAGGGACTACACATTGAACAGGGAACGGGCAGCAGCGCTCTCTGATACAGTAACCTTTTAATCTGCGATATCCAACCCGCCTGCCAAGCGTGGAGATTATGGCAAAACCCTCCACTTAGTGGAGGAGGCTCGTAGTCCAGCGGTGGACTGTAACGGGCCGTTGATGATGTAGATCCGACCTAATGCTTCTCATGTCGAGATATTATGAATTTGAATTTGCGAGCGAGCTTTGAAGTTTGACTGTTTGTACGTACAGTTCATGCAAGTTTTAGCAGATTCATGATGAATCAGCTCATCTTGAAGGTCACTCGGAGATTTTCCAACAGGTAAGTGGTAAATTATAATATGATAATTTGATGAGATTATAATAATAATTATCATTGTTACTTATTTGAGATGTATAATAATATTCGCAATTTAATATATCACGTCGTCAAGTGTGTGTTGGTTCGGTTGACGAAAAGAAAGATCTCCAAAGAATATATAGTTTAACTAACGAGTCTTATTTTTATTTTTTTATAAAAAAACCAAGGTCAGATAGTATCCAGCAGTTGCGCAATGTAAAGATGAATCACTCAAAAAATATTGCTATCGAAATATTTATTTATATAATAAAATAATAAAAATCCGCAAAGTTTTCAAATATTAATTATTTAATTTCTATAGCCAGATTAAGAGAATCCTTATTAGATAGATAGATAAATTGTTTCCAAACCAAGTCTGAAACAGTGTTGTTTTTCAGTATGTCCCCTTTTGCCACGCACGCCCTTGCTACATTTAAACAAAAAAAAAATAAACTAAAAGCAGAAATTGACTTAAACTTAAGTAATGTCCTTGAAAATGGTTAGCATAATATATCATTGCTGTGAGTTAGAAAATCAAAAATTATCGTTGAGTTTACATTTCCATAGGTACTTTATGATTCTGGCTGAATAATAATTATGGAGACCGTATTTACAAAAAATGTAACGAAAATCGCACTAATGCGGTAAAACGCATTTACCGCACAGTTTACTGCCTTCGTAAGTTCAATTTTCGAGGTGTATTGAAAAATATCTAATAAGTATTTTAGTCAATGATCCAAGAGCCCCAGTAGGCCAAGGATCTTTAGCTCTAACCACATTCAACTAGAGGTGACTACTTGTAATGACCTCCTGCTACGATTAAAATAGGAAATATAAATTCCTCCGATGTCCAAGCACTCCAGTTTATATGCGCTGCACGTGAGATGCATCTAAGGTGCCTCTTTAGTGCAACTTACACACTTTTGTAAGGTTCCAGGAAAAAGAGGTACATGTGTGAGAGGTAAATGTGTGAATAGAAGCAGCTGATCGATAGGGTGCGGGGTTCTACAGAAAAGCACAGGATGTCAATAGTGCAACAGTACGGCGGGAAAAAAAGGATAATTCCAGTGTGTTATTATTTTTGTCTATGAAAAGAACTACGACGAAATCCGTATCCGCAAGAAAGTTAATAATGGAATTTGTCAAAGTTTCAGTATTACTTACAGGCTAATTATTAAATAGTCAAGAATAATTTGTAAAACTTACAATCTAGCGAGACACCTTTTTTATATATAATAATATGTGGGGACATCTTCACACACGGCCATATGATCCCAAACTAAGCAGAGCTCGTACTATGGGTACCAGACAGCTGATATACATTACACAAATTAATATATACATGCTTATATAGATAAACAACAACCAGACACAAGGCAAACACAAGTGCTCATCACACAAATGTTTACATAATGTCAACATAATAAGAGTTCTGTAATTAGATTTTAAAGCTCGATACTATTTGTTGAAATAAAAAAATATAAAATACTTTTCTCTTTGTAAGAACCGATTCAATTTATTATTCTTATTAAATTGATCCAGGCTGAATAATAATTATGGAGACCAGAGAAATAAATAAAAAAATGTAACGAAAATCGCACTAGTGCGGTAAAACGCGTTTCCCGTACAGTTTACTGCCTTCGTAAGTTAAATTTTCGAGTAAGGTGTATTGAAAAATAAATAAATAAAATAAAGAGTTTACCCTACTTTATATCCTTTACATAACAGTAGGTGGTCATCATCATCATAGTGTGGGTTGTAAGGCCGACAACCGACCTCACAAACCCTGGTGTCAGTGTTATAGAGCCGCCAAAGGCCGCTGACTTGGCTCGTATAATGACTAAATAGTAGCCGGGACCAACGGCTTAACGTGCCTACATAAGCACGTAATCATCTTTCTTTTCGGACAATCAGCTGATTCAACCTGCAATGTCCTAACCAAACTGGAGAAAGTCTCACAAAGAGATTTTTGCTTGACAGTATCCCCAACGGGAATCGAACCCAGAACCTCCGTAGGGCGTCGAAATCTCGGCCACTCGTCCACGGAGGCTCTAGGTGAAGGCGTAAAGGTAATATTTATCCTGCACAGGTCAGTCTTTGACAAGAATGAAAATCAGTATTACATAAGGTAATTGTTCACTTATATAACTGTGGAAAACTACTAAGTAGAGTTAATTTCAAGGTTTTACTTCAATACCTATTATACTTGGGCCTTGGGCCCCGTCTCGCGAAGCAACAATTTACTATTAACAAGTTACAATTTGATTTTCATTGCGTAGCCAATTCGCCCTAAACCGTAAGCCCTTATCGTTTTATCTCATTAGCTACGCAATGTACATCAAATTGTACTTGTAACTTGTAGCTTCGTGAAACGGCCCCTTGGTGGTTCACACGCTAAATGCCAAAAATAAAAAGACAAAATTTTCTTAAAAATTTCATAAACCATTTAATCAAAAATTATACAAAACATTAGCCTATTTTAAATCTAACTAGAACCATATAATTACCTAACCTAGCCATGTTAACTTGGACCATATTTTTGTCTAACTACATTAACGCTAAGTACATAACACACCGTGATCCCTGATTAGAATCTTAACTAAATCCTGTATAGAAAGTTGTATGGAAATAGTCAGTGCGATATATATTACATAATTATCACAAACACATTATGAAATCATATCAATCATTACATACGAGTAGCTATAATTTCATATTTTTATACATAATATTTAGTTTAAATGGGTTACACAACAATAGTTCAGTTGGGTTGGCTCGAATGACACTGCATTCCGACCCACACGCAAAATAGGCGCATTAGACGTCGAGTTGCTGAAACCAGCCCGATATGACAATTGATAATACATAATATTTATTGTTAGTGTGTGGATTGGAAAATATTAATAAATATCATAAATTTGTGCTAGCCTGATTAGGCTTTTTTATTTTATACCATCCAACGACAAAACTTAGACGAAGTAGAAGGCCAAAGTTAGAATATGAAAGTTAATTTGTAACATAGGCAAGCCTTTTTGGCAAGACGAAGGTATTTTTTATATAGTTTCTATAATATGTATATATACGATAAAACATACTTTAACTATTATATATATAAAAAACTTAAGGCGTTTGTCTTTTGCTTCATTTCGGTCTACGTTCAGCCGAATAGGATGTACAGGTATATTTATAAAGTATTTATAATATTCACATTTAAATAATTCATTAAAGGATCTTAGTATACTAGTTTGTAAATCATAATCATAAGTAACATAGAAAGCCTTCGACCTATCACATAGAAAATAAGAAAAAGTCACCTTTTTATAATATTGGTGTATTTTCAAAAAAATCGGTTAAAATATAAATTCGCATGTTGCATAAAGTCACTTATTCTTAAACTGTATAGATGGAAATGACAATCTGTGTCGGAAACCAAATATTTATGTATTTTGTTATCACAATTAAATCACAAAGTAATTTGTTCAAAGGCACTTCCGCTATATACACATACTTAATACATATTGCAAAAGTCTTAAAAGATACAAACATGTCATGAAATATCTAGAGAACCGTATATAAGAACTTTAAACTTAATGAGCAACATTTTAATTGTAATATGAAAAAGTTTAAAAATTATTGCATAAGGAAGAGAAGTATATAAGTAGGCATGTTTTAGCCTGACAAAAGCACGCGAAGGCGAAACCATTGAAAGATAAATATTATTTAAATGTATAATAATAAGTACCTATCAAAAAAGTTTAAACTTTGAGCTAGTATCAAAATTCAAAATTTCTGATACTCAATCCTAGGACCGCCGGAAGGCGTAGAGTTGGCCTCCCCCAAAGTGGACATGTGGCGAGGTTGCGGCGCCGGCGAGCCTGGGAGGGAGGCCTGTGTTCAGCAGCGGACGTCTTCCGGCTGAGATGATGGATGATGATGATGATGATGATGAATCCTAGGAGAAAGTTTCAACTAGTCCATGATATACATGATTATCTGATTTGTAGCATTATTTATAAAAAACATTGGTATTTTTATGTAGTATTTCGTATTTATTGTAAAGAATGTTAACAATGATTTATATATATTTTTATTTAATCAATTATCTCCTTAGATCAAATATAGTAACTATATTTGATCTAAGATTATCTCCTTATTCGTATAAAATTTATCTATCACAATGACTGCGAACAGTTGTAGTTTTTTAACTATAATATTATAGAGATGCTTTGTTTTAGGGAATTGTTGAGACAGTAAAATTACTCTTTTTTTTAAACATTAGGTTCGGTTAAACAATTATTAATTTTGTTAAATAATTGTCCAAAAAAGTCGAAACGTTTTTGCAAGCAAATTTTTATAATCAAGTGTTTATTTTTAACAATTCCCTTACTACATATAGCACTTCGCTCATTGCTTAGGTCATAAACACGGTAGTGTTTGTCGTTAGGTCCCGAGTTCAACGCAACTCTAAACAAACGTGACATATAGCTGTTTCAATAATAGCTTTCAATGAGAAGGAAACAGGAACCAAATATCGCTACAAATGACTTGTGTCTAAATGAATGGGCTTCGATCAACATTACAACTAGATAACGGATCGTATACAAAATAGGGTCCATCTTGCCTTGACGTCCAAAAATGATTTTATTAAATCTTACTTCGAATAAAGACATTTTTATTATCTTTTAATCAAAGCTAAATGCTGCCTGCGTCAATATATACTTATACAGCTACATGTTTATTAACCGACCGAGACAAACGTTTTTTAACAGTTTTAAGTTCAACCTAATAACAACTCTAATACCAATCGCAAATCTACAAAATATAGGTATAATCTCCTCTTCTTACCTACGACAATTCGTTTTTTTTTTTGTTTCAACAGAACTAGTTCAAAATAAGACCTCGCGTCGGAAGTGAGGCGTTATTTACCAAGACATTTTTTTTTACTACGACCCGTAATCTAGTTGTAATTGGTGATCGAAGGATACAAATATTTCCAATAATTCTTGTCTTTTGTTACATTCACAGAACAGAACCATAAAGAAGCTGCCCTAGAGTCCGTCCCTTAACGAATAGACCTATTTACTTGACAGCAGTCTGTTTCACTTGCACTCATGAGATTTGAAGGAAGATAAAAAGAAAAAGGTTGTCACCCCGAGTAAATTTCGCACGTTTTGGAACCCACTTCTAAATATAATGTTTGTGCGCAGAGGTAAATTTTTGTTAGAAACCCTCGCAAACTGTCGTATAATCATACAATTTATCAAAAGTAGAACTTGTTGCTGTGCTACACGGTTATTTTATCTTTTATAGTCCAAGAAGATACATACTTAGATAATTTTATTATATTATTCTAAGCATGAATGAGTAATTGAGTATATCGTAAAACGCCAATTTCGTACGTATGTAGTACGTATGTACGTATGTAGTACGTATAGTAAGTTATAAGAGAATCGATAGAGCGCCAAATATTTGTGTTCAAAATGGCCAGTTCAACAAAACGCCAATTTCTTCGAGTTTAGTCCAAAGGTCTAGCGGTGGCTGGTTTTTTACCTCCTTTTTTTTTCGCTTTGACTCGCGCTTCCAAATCCTTTGCCAATACAGAGGCGTACTGCGATGGTTTAAAAGAAGGTATAGCATGAAGCGGTTCAGCTCTTTTGCTGGCTTCCGAGCTTGGAGATTTCGAACTGTATGACTCTTTCATCTTGAAAATGACGGGCCCTATGTGCGGTGACACTGCGTTTGCCTTGGCTTTTTGGGTAGTTCCCATTTGTTCTATAGAACTGACGTCAGTAGGACAAAAATGGTCAATTTGAAACATTTTGTTCCATACAACTACATACAAGCGTTTTCACCCTACTTCACTCATTAAAAATTGGGAATCAATATTTCAAAAAATGTTCCATGTAAGTTGACAATTCAATTATTGTTGACATCATGCGCCAATCAAAGCGTCATCTTATCATCTCGTTGCCTATAGCTGCAAAACATCGTAATAAAACGAAGAAATTGATAATTATTATATTATAAAAAGTTATTATTGCCAGTGGCCATCATCAAGGAGACGAGTTATCTTGTTCTATAGAACATTATGGGAAATAGAAATATTAAAATGTTCTATAGAAAATTTGAGACTCGTATTCCCTTATTGTCCTGCTGACGTCATTTCTATAGAACAAATGGGAACTACTCGGATTTTTTCCTTCGTTCTCAGTAGATCCATTGTCCAGATCCATTGTGGACTAGTGAGACATTTTTTGAGGACTGTTAAGCCAATTATTGACCTTGTCAATTGACTCTTTAATTTGAGGATCATGTAGTTGTTCTGGACTGTGTTTTCAAGGGCGTTTCCAAAGGTGGTTTTAGTCATTCACGTCGACCATGTTTGGTGAACAGCTGGGTCCAGCCGAATGGTCTGGAGTGAAAAGCACCAATGGAGTTGTCATTTCTTGTTTATTGTTTGATTCAGGCTGCGGGGATTTAGAAGCAAGCAAAGGCGATGCACACTTTGCAGTTGCGCTTGCGGTCTTCGGCCGCGTAGCAGGTTGCCCTGAAGCGCTGCCAAGGCAACATTTTTTTCTCGTTTCTTTTCTACGGTATTTTCCTTACCAGAAGCAATTATTTTGCTTTTCAATAAGGCAACCATTTTTTTTTTTGTTTTTCAGGCTCTTTGTCAATTGTACCAGTGATTGCGATCTGATCTTCGTTTATGAAGTTAACGGTGTCAGTATCAACTATTGCGGTATTAGGTTCCATTATAGGACTGCTTATTCCATTGGTGTTTCCACCTTTTTCTTTGTCCATTATGTCAATTCATTTATAAATTACATTTTGTATTGTTTTTCCAGAAGTGGGATACAAAACAGGTTAAATAAAAAGGGAAAGTATTGTCTATGTCTATCTATTACAGTGTCCGGCAAACATCTTGGACAAAAGGCGACGTAATAAGTTTCACAAAAAACCAATCCCAAAGTGTCACAAATTATAACACAAAGTTTCATCACTTTTGGTATGTTAATATTACGCAAACGGTTTTTTTATTTGAAATATTTTCTTACCAAAATACGATACATAAAAATTTTGTCTACTGAAAAATTTAGTTACAAACATTATGTAATTCATTGATTGTATTCAAATTTTCTGACCTGTCCAAAATGTTTGCCATCTCCCACTAGCGTATTCTGTAGATTTACCACAGCGATTGGCACCGGTGGTTACCAGTCTATCTCGTGGCCTTGAGCTTCCACCGGAGGAAGAGGAAGGCGGCGATCCGCAGCACGAGGAAGATGAGGCACAGCGCCGCGATGTCCAGCGTGAAGTCTGCGTCCACCATGTCCAACTCTTCCAAGGTCATCAGCGGGTTCTTGAAGTGGCAGTATGGCTGGAAGAACAGGTTATTGCAAAATACTTGATAGTTTGTCGACGGCCTCCGTGGCCGAGTGGTCGAGATTTCGACACTTATTACGGAGGTTCCGGGTTCGATTCTCGGTGGGGACACTGTCAAGCATAAATCTCTGTGAGACTTTCCCCAGTTTGGTTAGGACTTTGCAGGCTGATTCACCTGATTGTCCGAAAAGAAAGATGATTCCGTGCTTCGGAAGGCACGTTAAGCCGTTGGTCCCGGCTACTATCTAGTCGTTACACGAGCCAAGTCAGTGGCCTTAGCGGGCTTTGGATGTTTGTTCCGCCTCCACGCTTAAAGTACTCAACTGATTTGGATGAAATTTGTAATGGAGATAGTTTGCAACCTGGATAACACATAGGACGCTTTTTACGGAAAAAAGTCTTATTCCCTTGGGAAAATCTTACACACCGCGAGCGTAGCCACGGGTGGACCGCTAGTTATAATGAAAGCTCACCTGATGGCATTGCAGTTTGGTCCTATTGAAGGAGTAGGTAGCGAGAGCGGTGCCCTCGAACCCGTAGCGGATGTACGAGAGGTAGGTGATCCACCGCAGATACACCGGGATGGCGTTGAACGACACGAAGAAGCCGGAGAACAGCAGGAACGGGACCGACATCACTGGAGCTAAGAATACGCCGTTCTGGAAATAGATACATTAACATTAAAAATACATACAATCTAAGGGTGATATATACAGACGAAAACTAGGATATAAATAAAATGAAGACTGTATAAGGTATGACTTTAAAATAATTCACTGGGTCTTTAAAAACGTGATACCTGTAATTTTGGTAACCTGTTTTCTGCCTGGCAATATCCCATCTGTCATAATTCCACGGAATAAAAAATCAAGATATAGAAGTTCTTAGCCGAGTTCAAGTCACCGAAGTCAATTTAAATTAAGTCTTACAAATGTTATTTTGTACGACACGACGTCAGCAGGTACACTATCATTCATTCACTGGTATTCCCAATGCATGGCGTTTACCTGCACGTTCATGGCGGCGCCCACCACGAGCCCCACGCTCTGCGCCACGAAGGAGATGAGCAGGCACGACGACAGGAACATCGCGAACCGCGCCCACTCTAGCGGCTGCGACGTCAGCAGGTACACTATCATTCATTCACTGGTATTCCCAATGCATGGCGTTTACCTGCACGTTCATGGCGGCGCCCACCACGAGCCCCACGCTCTGCGCCACGAAGGAGATGAGCAGGCACGACGACAGGAACATCGCGAACCGCGCCCACTCTAGCGGCTGCGACGTCAGCAGGTACACTATCATTCATTCACTGGTATTCCCAATGCATGGCGTTTACCTGCACGTTCATGGCGGCGCCCACCACGAGCCCCACGCTCTGCGCCACGAAGGAGATGAGCAGGCACGACGACAGGAACATCGCGAACCGCGCCCACTCTAGCGGCTGCGACGTCAGCAGGTACACTATCATTCATTCACTGGTATTCCCAATGCATGGCGTTTACCTGCACGTTCATGGCGGCGCCCACCACGAGCCCCACGCTCTGCGCCACGAAGGAGATGAGCAGGCACGACGACAGGAACATCGCGAACCGCGCCCACTCTAGCGGCTGCGACGTCAGCAGGTACACTATCATTCATTCACTGGTATTCCCAATGCATGGCGTTTACCTGCACGTTCATGGCGGCGCCCACCACGAGCCCCACGCTCTGCGCCACGAAGGAGATGAGCAGGCACGACGACAGGAACATCGCGAACCGCGCCCACTCTAGCGGCTGCGACGTCAGCAGGTACACTATCATTCATTCACTGGTATTCCCAATGCATGGCGTTTACCTGCACGTTCATGGCGGCGCCCACCACGAGCCCCACGCTCTGCGCCACGAAGGAGATGAGCAGGCACGACGACAGGAACATCGCGAACCGCGCCCACTCTAGCGGCTGCGACGTCAGCAGGTACACTATCATTCATTCACTGGTATTCCCAATGCATGGCGTTTACCTGCACGTTCATGGCGGCGCCCACCACGAGCCCCACGCTCTGCGCCACGAAGGAGATGAGCAGGCACGACGACAGGAACATCGCGAACCGCGCCCACTCTAGCGGCTGCGACGTCAGCAGGTACACTATCATTCATTCACTGGTATTCCCAATGCATGGCGTTTACCTGCACGTTCATGGCGGCGCCCACCACGAGCCCCACGCTCTGCGCCACGAAGGAGATGAGCAGGCACGACGACAGGAACATCGCGAACCGCGCCCACTCTAGCGGCTGCGACGTCAGCAGGTACACTATCATTCATTCACTGGTATTCCCAATGCATGGCGTTTACCTGCACGTTCATGGCGGCGCCCACCACGAGCCCCACGCTCTGCGCCACGAAGGAGATGAGCAGGCACGACGACAGGAACATCGCGAACCGCGCCCACTCTAGCGGCTGCGACGTCAGCAGGTACACTATCATTCATTCACTGGTATTCCCAATGCATGGCGTTTACCTGCACGTTCATGGCGGCGCCCACCACGAGCCCCACGCTCTGCGCCACGAAGGAGATGAGCAGGCACGACGACAGGAACATCGCGAACCGCGCCCACTCTAGCGGCTGCGACGTCAGCAGGTACACTATCATTCATTCACTGGTATTCCCAATGCATGGCGTTTACCTGCACGTTCATGGCGGCGCCCACCACGAGCCCCACGCTCTGCGCCACGAAGGAGATGAGCAGGCACGACGACAGGAACATCGCGAACCGCGCCCACTCTAGCGGCTGCGACGTCAGCAGGTACACTATCATTCATTCACTGGTATTCCCAATGCATGGCGTTTACCTGCACGTTCATGGCGGCGCCCACCACGAGCCCCACGCTCTGCGCCACGAAGGAGATGAGCAGGCACGACGACAGGAACATCGCGAACCGCGCCCACTCTAGCGGCTGCGACGTCAGCAGGTACACTATCATTCATTCACTGGTATTCCCAATGCATGGCGTTTACCTGCACGTTCATGGCGGCGCCCACCACGAGCCCCACGCTCTGCGCCACGAAGGAGATGAGCAGGCACGACGACAGGAACATCGCGAACCGCGCCCACTCTAGCGGCTGCGACGTCAGCAGGTACACTATCATTCATTCACTGGTATTCCCAATGCATGGCGTTTACCTGCACGTTCATGGCGGCGCCCACCACGAGCCCCACGCTCTGCGCCACGAAGGAGATGAGCAGGCACGACGACAGGAACATCGCGAACCGCGCCCACTCTAGCGGCTGCGACGTCAGCAGGTACACTATCATTCATTCACTGGTATTCCCAATGCATGGCGTTTACCTGCACGTTCATGGCGGCGCCCACCACGAGCCCCACGCTCTGCGCCACGAAGGAGATGAGCAGGCACGACGACAGGAACATCGCGAACCGCGCCCACTCTAGCGGCTGCGACGTCAGCAGGTACACTATCATTCATTCACTGGTATTCCCAATGCATGGCGTTTACCTGCACGTTCATGGCGGCGCCCACCACGAGCCCCACGCTCTGCGCCACGAAGGAGATGAGCAGGCACGACGACAGGAACATCGCGAACCGCGCCCACTCTAGCGGCTGCGACGTCAGCAGGTACACTATCATTCATTCACTGGTATTCCCAATGCATGGCGTTTACCTGCACGTTCATGGCGGCGCCCACCACGAGCCCCACGCTCTGCGCCACGAAGGAGATGAGCAGGCACGACGACAGGAACATCGCGAACCGCGCCCACTCTAGCGGCTGCGACGTCAGCAGGTACACTATCATTCATTCACTGGTATTCCCAATGCATGGCGTTTACCTGCACGTTCATGGCGGCGCCCACCACGAGCCCCACGCTCTGCGCCACGAAGGAGATGAGCAGGCACGACGACAGGAACATCGCGAACCGCGCCCACTCTAGCGGCTGCGACGTCAGCAGGTACACTATCATTCATTCACTGGTATTCCCAATGCATGGCGTTTACCTGCACGTTCATGGCGGCGCCCACCACGAGCCCCACGCTCTGCGCCACGAAGGAGATGAGCAGGCACGACGACAGGAACATCGCGAACCGCGCCCACTCTAGCGGCTGCGACGTCAGCAGGTACACTATCATTCATTCACTGGTATTCCCAATGCATGGCGTTTACCTGCACGTTCATGGCGGCGCCCACCACGAGCCCCACGCTCTGCGCCACGAAGGAGATGAGCAGGCACGACGACAGGAACATCGCGAACCGCGCCCACTCTAGCGGCTGCGACGTCAGCAGGTACACTATCATTCATTCACTGGTATTCCCAATGCATGGCGTTTACCTGCACGTTCATGGCGGCGCCCACCACGAGCCCCACGCTCTGCGCCACGAAGGAGATGAGCAGGCACGACGACAGGAACATCGCGAACCGCGCCCACTCTAGCGGCTGCGACGTCAGCAGGTACACTATCATTCATTCACTGGTATTCCCAATGCATGGCGTTTACCTGCACGTTCATGGCGGCGCCCACCACGAGCCCCACGCTCTGCGCCACGAAGGAGATGAGCAGGCACGACGACAGGAACATCGCGAACCGCGCCCACTCTAGCGGCTGCGACGTCAGCAGGTACACTATCATTCATTCACTGGTATTCCCAATGCATGGCGTTTACCTGCACGTTCATGGCGGCGCCCACCACGAGCCCCACGCTCTGCGCCACGAAGGAGATGAGCAGGCACGACGACAGGAACATCGCGAACCGCGCCCACTCTAGCGGCTGCGACGTCAGCAGGTACACTATCATTCATTCACTGGTATTCCCAATGCATGGCGTTTACCTGCACGTTCATGGCGGCGCCCACCACGAGCCCCACGCTCTGCGCCACGAAGGAGATGAGCAGGCACGACGACAGGAACATCGCGAACCGCGCCCACTCTAGCGGCTGCGACGTCAGCAGGTACACTATCATTCATTCACTGGTATTCCCAATGCATGGCGTTTACCTGCACGTTCATGGCGGCGCCCACCACGAGCCCCACGCTCTGCGCCACGAAGGAGATGAGCAGGCACGACGACAGGAACATCGCGAACCGCGCCCACTCTAGCGGCTGCGACGTCAGCAGGTACACTATCATTCATTCACTGGTATTCCCAATGCATGGCGTTTACCTGCACGTTCATGGCGGCGCCCACCACGAGCCCCACGCTCTGCGCCACGAAGGAGATGAGCAGGCACGACGACAGGAACATCGCGAACCGCGCCCACTCTAGCGGCTGCGACGTCAGCAGGTACACTATCATTCATTCACTGGTATTCCCAATGCATGGCGTTTACCTGCACGTTCATGGCGGCGCCCACCACGAGCCCCACGCTCTGCGCCACGAAGGAGATGAGCAGGCACGACGACAGGAACATCGCGAACCGCGCCCACTCTAGCGGCTGCGACGTCAGCAGGTACACTATCATTCATTCACTGGTATTCCCAATGCATGGCGTTTACCTGCACGTTCATGGCGGCGCCCACCACGAGCCCCACGCTCTGCGCCACGAAGGAGATGAGCAGGCACGACGACAGGAACATCGCGAACCGCGCCCACTCTAGCGGCTGCGACGTCAGCAGGTACACTATCATTCATTCACTGGTATTCCCAATGCATGGCGTTTACCTGCACGTTCATGGCGGCGCCCACCACGAGCCCCACGCTCTGCGCCACGAAGGAGATGAGCAGGCACGACGACAGGAACATCGCGAACCGCGCCCACTCTAGCGGCTGCGACGTCAGCAGGTACACTATCATTCATTCACTGGTATTCCCAATGCATGGCGTTTACCTGCACGTTCATGGCGGCGCCCACCACGAGCCCCACGCTCTGCGCCACGAAGGAGATGAGCAGGCACGACGACAGGAACATCGCGAACCGCGCCCACTCTAGCGGCTGCGACGTCAGCAGGTACACTATCATTCATTCACTGGTATTCCCAATGCATGGCGTTTACCTGCACGTTCATGGCGGCGCCCACCACGAGCCCCACGCTCTGCGCCACGAAGGAGATGAGCAGGCACGACGACAGGAACATCGCGAACCGCGCCCACTCTAGCGGCTGCGACGTCAGCAGGTACACTATCATTCATTCACTGGTATTCCCAATGCATGGCGTTTACCTGCACGTTCATGGCGGCGCCCACCACGAGCCCCACGCTCTGCGCCACGAAGGAGATGAGCAGGCACGACGACAGGAACATCGCGAACCGCGCCCACTCTAGCGGCTGCGACGTCAGCAGGTACACTATCATTCATTCACTGGTATTCCCAATGCATGGCGTTTACCTGCACGTTCATGGCGGCGCCCACCACGAGCCCCACGCTCTGCGCCACGAAGGAGATGAGCAGGCACGACGACAGGAACATCGCGAACCGCGCCCACTCTAGCGGCTGCGACGTCAGCAGGTACACTATCATTCATTCACTGGTATTCCCAATGCATGGCGTTTACCTGCACGTTCATGGCGGCGCCCACCACGAGCCCCACGCTCTGCGCCACGAAGGAGATGAGCAGGCACGACGACAGGAACATCGCGAACCGCGCCCACTCTAGCGGCTGCGACGTCAGCAGGTACACTATCATTCATTCACTGGTATTCCCAATGCATGGCGTTTACCTGCACGTTCATGGCGGCGCCCACCACGAGCCCCACGCTCTGCGCCACGAAGGAGATGAGCAGGCACGACGACAGGAACATCGCGAACCGCGCCCACTCTAGCGGCTGCGACGTCAGCAGGTACACTATCATTCATTCACTGGTATTCCCAATGCATGGCGTTTACCTGCACGTTCATGGCGGCGCCCACCACGAGCCCCACGCTCTGCGCCACGAAGGAGATGAGCAGGCACGACGACAGGAACATCGCGAACCGCGCCCACTCTAGCGGCTGCGACGTCAGCAGGTACACTATCATTCATTCACTGGTATTCCCAATGCATGGCGTTTACCTGCACGTTCATGGCGGCGCCCACCACGAGCCCCACGCTCTGCGCCACGAAGGAGATGAGCAGGCACGACGACAGGAACATCGCGAACCGCGCCCACTCTAGCGGCTGCGACGTCAGCAGGTACACTATCATTCATTCACTGGTATTCCCAATGCATGGCGTTTACCTGCACGTTCATGGCGGCGCCCACCACGAGCCCCACGCTCTGCGCCACGAAGGAGATGAGCAGGCACGACGACAGGAACATCGCGAACCGCGCCCACTCTAGCGGCTGCGACGTCAGCAGGTACACTATCATTCATTCACTGGTATTCCCAATGCATGGCGTTTACCTGCACGTTCATGGCGGCGCCCACCACGAGCCCCACGCTCTGCGCCACGAAGGAGATGAGCAGGCACGACGACAGGAACATCGCGAACCGCGCCCACTCTAGCGGCTGCGACGTCAGCAGGTACACTATCATTCATTCACTGGTATTCCCAATGCATGGCGTTTACCTGCACGTTCATGGCGGCGCCCACCACGAGCCCCACGCTCTGCGCCACGAAGGAGATGAGCAGGCACGACGACAGGAACATCGCGAACCGCGCCCACTCTAGCGGCTGCGACGTCAGCAGGTACACTATCATTCATTCACTGGTATTCCCAATGCATGGCGTTTACCTGCACGTTCATGGCGGCGCCCACCACGAGCCCCACGCTCTGCGCCACGAAGGAGATGAGCAGGCACGACGACAGGAACATCGCGAACCGCGCCCACTCTAGCGGCTGCGACGTCAGCAGGTACACTATCATTCATTCACTGGTATTCCCAATGCATGGCGTTTACCTGCACGTTCATGGCGGCGCCCACCACGAGCCCCACGCTCTGCGCCACGAAGGAGATGAGCAGGCACGACGACAGGAACATCGCGAACCGCGCCCACTCTAGCGGCTGCGACGTCAGCAGGTACACTATCATTCATTCACTGGTATTCCCAATGCATGGCGTTTACCTGCACGTTCATGGCGGCGCCCACCACGAGCCCCACGCTCTGCGCCACGAAGGAGATGAGCAGGCACGACGACAGGAACATCGCGAACCGCGCCCACTCTAGCGGCTGCGACGTCAGCAGGTACACTATCATTCATTCACTGGTATTCCCAATGCATGGCGTTTACCTGCACGTTCATGGCGGCGCCCACCACGAGCCCCACGCTCTGCGCCACGAAGGAGATGAGCAGGCACGACGACAGGAACATCGCGAACCGCGCCCACTCTAGCGGCTGCGACGTCAGCAGGTACACTATCATTCATTCACTGGTATTCCCAATGCATGGCGTTTACCTGCACGTTCATGGCGGCGCCCACCACGAGCCCCACGCTCTGCGCCACGAAGGAGATGAGCAGGCACGACGACAGGAACATCGCGAACCGCGCCCACTCTAGCGGCTGCGACGTCAGCAGGTACACTATCACCACGTAGATCACGCAGAATATCGCCTGCGAAACAACAGATCATTTAAATATCTTAGATTCATAGAAAACAACCAGAAACGAAAACCTTCCGGCGGGACTTGAACCCACGACCTTCGGCCGCAGCCAACGTGCTTACTACCAACTATACCAGGAGGGCATAGTGGCAGCGCCGAAATTCGTTCTGGCTTGTTTTCTATGAAATTATGACGTCACCATAATAGGCAAACAAAAAAAATTGGTAAAGCTGCTGGTGTCGACAACCGATTAAAAAATCTTGGTGTCAACAAATTATCTTCACAGCATTTTATAAAAATATATTTGAATATTGAAATGTTTGGATGTTTGTTCCGCTTTCACGCCTTAACTACTAAACGGATTGGGATGAAATTTGGAATAGAGATAGTTTGTACCCTGGATTAACACATAGGATACTTTTTACGGGAAAAAGTCTTATTCCCACGGGAAAATCTTACACAACGCGAGCGTAGCTGCGGGCGGACCGCTAGTTATTTTAAAAAAGTTACCTGGAAGGGTATATCGGAGACCGTGATGGCTAGGTAGTAGGATCGCAACGAGTACCAACGGTTGAAATGTTCCTTCACCAACACCGGCATTTCCAACGGAACTGCAAACGAACAAATCACACATAGTTACTGTCTATTTGTAGATAAAATAAACCGCGCGACATATAAAGTGACCGCCAATAGTATCCAAGTTTATATCTACATATAAAATTGAACAATATTTTATAATACTTATTTGAAAGTGGTTTTAATTTTTTTTACAATTAATGTCTTCTTAATAATCGTGAAATAGGTAATAGTTAGATTCTCGTAAAATAGAAAATAATTAATTATTACTAAAATCAATATAAAGCATGATATTATTTTAATACATTACATATAATAATAATAATTTATACTTTAAATATTATTCTTTAAAATTAATAATTTACATAGTAAGTGTATCATTTTAGATGTCGAATAATTTTGGCGAATAATTCGACTATTCGCAATAGGAAATAGTGAATATTCGCGGCAATCCTAGCTTGTATTTGATACTCACAGCTGAGGATCGTAATTGTCATAGAGGTGTACATGAGGAACAGCATGTTAAAGAAGAGGAATCCGAGGTTGGACAGCACTTTGGAGCCGTCGTCGCCGATGTCGTAGTACAACGCGCCGATCAGGAAACCCACGAGGATATGCGCAAACAGACGTAGGTACATCAGCGTCTGCAACAACCAAACATTCAGCATCATCAACAGCCCAATGTCAGCCCGAGGGGCTCGAGCCTACCTTAAATTAGGGCAATGAGGCCCTAGTCAATCACTCTGGCCCAATGAGGGTTGAGTAAAAGAAGAAGTGTGATTGATGATAATTGGTGACTCACCCAGTCTCGCCTGCTGAATAGCAGTGTTCTCTTCAAGACCACCCAGAATTGCTTGAGCTCTGACGTGGCGTATCGCTTTGGGGAGGCGGTGTCTCCTAAAAGAGCCACCTCTGCGTTGTCTTGCTTCTCAGATTCCATTTGGATGGACAAAGGTTCACCTGGAAAGAAATAGAAATTATATCATGACCATTAATAGGAAAATCAAACATCAGTTTCTTATTTGAGTTATTGAGCGTCGTCGGAAGTCTAGTGGCCTTTACGGGAAAAAGTCTTACTCCCACGGGAAAATCTTACACAATGCGAGCGTAGCCGCGGGCGGACCGCTAGTCCTATATAATAGATAGATTCTATTTTTATCCTCGCGTGAATGAGACGGTTTTTCCTATAGCTAATTAGCATTAAATGGAAGACAGAGGTTACAAACTTAAGGACATTGTCTGGGCTCAATGTTATTGTTATTGCAATAGGTTTTTTTTTTCGATGCTAGTGTACGTTTCAGAAATATTTTTATTTAAAGTGCTTAGTTTTGTTAGATTCAAGTTCCCCCCCCCCTCTACCAGCGAAACCGTTGTATTTGGAAATGTGAAAAAATTAACGATAGTAGTGTATGATATATGATATATATATGATATGATATGAGATATGATATATGATGAATTTAAAAGGAAAAGTATCGAAATCAATAGTCTTTACAGGTTATCGAATACCTAACAGACCAACTTATAAAAATGTACTTGTACAAGTAAGAAATTTGGTACCTAACTTGGTAATTTAACTGTCTTAAACAGGTCCATAAGTAGTATTGGACAACACGGAACCCTACACTTTGCGTGGCCCGACATGTACTTGGCCAGTTTTTTTTATACAGTGGCGCCGCCTCGTCAGAATATATGACACATGTCCGCCCTCTGCGTTCATTTCAAGTATTGTTTTTGAATTAATAGCGAATTCTCAGAATAAATTATAGGATGGGATGGATATTTATCTAAATATATCTACACCTATAATAGACTAGAATATCAATCATCATCATTTATCATTTTCGGGAACGTTACTTGTCTTGTAAAAAAATGCCTAATATGTCATCATCATTACAGCTCATTTACGTTCCCACCGAGGGCTTGAGCCTACTATAATTGGGGCGATCAGGCCTTAGTCGACCACACTGGCCCAGTGCGGGTTGGTTGACTTTACACACAATCCTTGAATTTTTTACGCAGGAGTGTGCAGCTTTCCTAACGATGTTTTTCTTCGCCGAGCGTCGATTAAACGTACATATGAATTCGAAATTCAAAAACACATTGGTACGAGATGGGGATCGGTCCCTTGTCTCCTGGACGGAAGGTACAGGCCCAAGCCACGATACCACCACTCTCTATAATATTATCTCAAAGTCGTCTAAAAGCTAAAAAAAATCTTAAATATGCGAAATATTATGTACAGTAGCAAGAACATGCAATTGGACACTAGCATTAAGAATTCCTCCCCCACTGCTTTTCACTAATAATATCATTGTCTAGCTTTTTTTTTATATTTGGTTTTACGGTTCTGGCTACGATGCCTTTTGAACCGATGCAGCGCATGTGTTGCCATTACCATGCTCAAGGAAAATGTACCATGCTATAGGAAATAGACCATGACTTTATGTATGCATCTATTATATTTGTATCTATATTTTTGGTATTTATGATCTGAGCTTCACATAAATTAAACATTATTTATGTTGCGCACCTTTGCCCTTCGTATGGTACATAGCACGCGCGTAAACACATGCCTGTGTGTGCTAATCTCTATAGTACATATACACACTCGTACATGCAAGATAGACTAATGTATTCAAAGCGAATCATATATACGATCAATAAAACAAATTGGGCTAAAATAATCGGTTGAATAAAATATGAACAAAATTATCCACTATTTCAAATAAGTCAACATATGAAAATAAATGTTTGTACGTGACATCAAATCTTGGGACTCTAGTTTGTTTGAAATTTTCTAATTGAAAACCAGGTTTTTTTCGCTTAATTTAAACTGCTTGATACACAAACGATCGTCAAATTTACAGTAATTCTATACACTTTTTATTTTTTGTGTTCGGACGATTTTATTCTTGAGTGCTCATGGATGTTTGCGCTGGGCGGGATTCGAACCCTCGACCCTGAGCTTCGTAGGCGTACTACCAACTAGGTTGCGGTGCCGAAACTCAAATAGACATGCGCAAACAGTACGTCAAAATGTAATATAACACTAATCACTTTCGAAAAAGTCGTATTATTCTTTAGCATTACACATTATTACCCCACGAACTACAATAGTCTTGAAGAGTAACCGTCTAGCAGAGCCTGCTAAAACATAGCAACTACCTCGCACAATTAATTTTGACAGACTACGATGACGACAGACAGGCAGATGATGTCGCTGCTGTACATTGAAGCTTACTTTCGACGTTCTTACAAACCGAGTAACATAAAACATCATTGTACCGCGTATTCGAATGTCGTATGGTATAGTTTTTGTTACCCGGCTTCTTTGGTATTCGTTTGGTGGGGTCAAGTTTGAAGCGTAGTTACGTTTCTTGACTATAGATAATTCGTTGTTATTACCCTAAACATTACTTGAAATGTTGAATGAAATTGATCACTTTGTACGAAAATATGTTCCGTAGCAGCTTACATTACTATTACCTGTAACTTTACCCGGGATAGTGCATGAAATATTCATTAGTTTGTATGGACATAAATTTCCGTCCAACTCGACAGATTCGACAGGCGTGTGGGAATGTTGTATGAGAAAAATTTGCGCTACCTAAAGTCACTGACCGAATAGACTGATCCGGAGTAGGTAATGTGTGATGATGCAAGTACATGGGCGACCGAGCTTTGCTCGTGCCATCTGTTGGAAAACTTTCGGACCACGAAAAATAAATAAAATAAATACATATATCTGTCGAGATTCGAACTCAAGACTCATAAACCAAAATGGACTTTGCAGACTCACGGTTACCCGTCTGAACTATTGTGGTGTTACGAATAGTGGCGAAATTACCTTTCTATTTCAATTCAATTCTTTTTTTTTTTTTTTTTTTTAAGCCTGAAATCACGGAGAAATCGTTTTTTACTGAAAATTAAACCTAGCTAGATCGATTTATCGCCCCCAGATCCCCTGTATGATAAATTTCATCGAAATCGTTGCAGCCGTTTCCGAGAAATGCTAAAGAAATGCAGTATTAGATGTTGCATTACCTTTTTCAGTAATACCACTTTTATATTATTATACGCATTAGCTACATGTGTACTCACCTGGCCGTGTGGTGACGGCAGAGTAGAATACATTTGTCACCAACCCCTGCTCTTCCCGTGGGTGTCGTAAGAGGCGACTTAGGGACTACACATTGAACAGGGAACGGGCAGCAGCGCTCTCTGATACAGTAACCTTTTAATCTGCGATCTCCAACCCGCCTGCCAAGCGTGGAGATTATGGCAAAACCAAACACTTAAGTGGAGGAGGCTCATAGTCCAGCAGTGGACTGTAACGGGCCGTTGATGTTGATGATGTACTCACCTTTCCCTTTAGAGATCTCGCTGGCAGCGTACTGCAGCAGCCCGTTCTGCAGGTTGCTAGTTCCGTTCCCGTTGGCCACATTGTCTTCCTTGAATTTCTCGGGCACTTGAGACAAATCGTTCTTGTCCCACTGTTTGCCGTTCATCGAGGCTTCCATGTCTTTTTTATTGTTGAATTCCGGGACTTTACTATCTGGGAATGGGACGCCAGTTCTGTAAGAGAAGAAAATGTTCAATGATTTTTGTGTGATTTCCTTTTCTGTAGAATTGTATGACCTTCCGTCATCATCTGAGTCACTTATAGCAAAATAGAAATCTGACACGTCTAAGGGGAGACTTTTGCTCCATGTTAACCGCATGCTGAATATCCACTAGCGACGTTCGCTTGCTTTTATGAGATGAAAATCTATACTATTCCATATGGCATTTTTGACCGAAAAATACATTAGTCAGTATCATCAGAAACAGCTCATAATTCTGTCAATAGAAACATTACCGCCTTTTGAAGAAGAATGACTGTGGGTTTGTACATTTTTAGTAGATTAAGGATGGTATTATTATGGGAAAACTTCTTCCCTTGAAGGGTAATTTTGACGACGACATCGGCAATGGCATTATTATTACTATATGTTGTAAGATTTTCGTGGTTGTTCACTACACTAACATTATCACAATTTGCGGGTTTGTTACCACGATTATATTTATAACAACGACGCACAAAAGTCGGCCATCGCGGAACACCTAAATCATCAAAATGATGTCAACCACTGGATTGAGCTACACAGCTCTCAAGTACTGTCGACAGAACGCCACTATATACCACGTTTAGTGCGAGAAGCGATCGAAATCACGAAATACAAAAACTTTAATCGTGAAGATGGTTGCAAACTGTCCGGTGCATGGAACCCAGTGTTAAACGTATATCATCATAAAAATGGTCCAACTTCAAAGTCACGTATAGACACAGTGAGTGTTGTGTGTCGTGAAAAACAAGTGAATGACAATAGTAGTGGTTCGAACAATCAACGTGAGGGTAGTCGCCGCGTCCGAAAGAGGGTAGACAGATATGTCTGTCCTTAGGAGCTGTCCACTCGCCACACCACCAGTCTACTCGAGACCGTGGAGCGTGCAACCGTTCCGAAATATCGAGGTAACAATATCAAATATAACCGTGGTAACAAACCCGCGAATTGTGATAATATTATTATTATTATTATAATTTTCCAAGAGTTCTTATCTGATGTCGGTGTCAGTGAGAGCGTCGGTGGTCTAGTGGTTCGGACCGCTGTCTTCCATCCGGGAGACGCGGGTTCGATCTCCACCACGTACTAATGTGTTTTCGAATTTCGAATTCATATGTACGTTTATTCGACGCTTTTACGGTGAAGGAAAATATCGTGATGAAACCTACACACACCCCTGCGAAGAAATTCAAAGGTTGTGTGTGAAGTCGACCAATGCGCACTGGGCCAACGTGGTCTTCTAAGGCCTAATCGCCCAAATTCAGGGGAGGCCCAAACCCCCCTGCGTGGGGACGTATATGGGTTGTTGATGATGAACTTGCCTGATGTTATGTTTCCCGTTGTCAATAGCCCTGACCAGCTTGCCAGTGTTGTCTCCATACTCCCCGCAGGAGACTTCGATGATGAAGGAGGCGGGGTTGTGGTACGACGGACACTGCAGACCCAGGCTACCCAGCCACTCCACTGGAAACAATACAACGATTATTAAGCAACTTCTTCTTAGCGTATCGGTTCATACGCGGCTATTAAATATATGCGGACCAGTACGCAGCTACGGATATAGCATTATCCATAGCATTGTAAAGATCCTCGCGTGTGCAGGTGTTGGTACACGCTGGGCAGGATAACATGTGTGCCATTGTCTGGGGAGAGACACCGCACTGGCATGCACTATCCGAGCTAAAGCCCCACCTGCATAAATTCTCCTTGCTTCGGCCGACTTGGGTCCGGAGTCTGTTCAAAGACTTCCAAGTAGGCCAAGGTACTATGTCTAGGGGGAAGATGCTCAGAGAGCGAAGTAGGTGATGCAGTTGGGTATATTAAGCGACAATACGAATATACTTTATTGATACCAAAATCATAAAACGTACAGAACTGTACCTACAGTTGGCGCGCGAGTTGAATTAGTGTAGCGTAGGTACGGGGGGAGATGCTCCCGCTCATTACCTCAGGCCTCGACTGCATTCAACTCGCGCGCGAACTGTAGGTCAATATGCGAGTTTATTGCTACGGTATCTCTTCCAGGCAACCTTAGGATGCAGGAAAACAATATTTTAAAGTAAATGCGAAGGGGGTGGTGGCTAAAAATTGAATAAACTAAATACTAGTGGCTCTGTGAGCTGTAGACCTCGCGAGGTTTTTTTTTAATGGCTGATTTATGTCTTTTTTTTATTTTGAACCCACATAAGTAACGCTGTATTTTTTTAAAATTTCTTAATACTGACTCGACAAACAAATTCGATTGATTTATCGAACCTGCTCACAAAATTTCACGAGAATCGGTTGGGAAACGCGGCCTGTAGAGTGGAACAAACAGACAGATGGATAGATAGACATACAAAAGCAATTTCGGCCAAGCTGAAACGAAGACGCTTCGCGCTCGCTCGTCCCCTAAAAGCCTAGCTATCTTCATTTTTGTGCTAAATCACATGAGCAAAATTGCGAACAAAGCGCTGGTTAATATAAAAGACTGCGAAAAACCATCAATCACATCTATCCAACAGCTTAGCGCTCAATACCTGGTGATGCGCTTTTTGGCACGTTTTGTAACTGCTATTAGTTTTAAATTGTCTTTTTATTTGTTTTTGTCTTTTGTTTATGGAAATATGTTTTTGTTTTGATTTGTTTGCTTAAAACTGTGTAGTCTGTTTTTCGTGGGCACTTTTTACTCACTCGCACTTTTAGGTTCACGACTGAAAATCAGCGTTACTGGCCAGGCTAGTGACCGTATGCTGAGTCGGCACCTTTTTAGCATAGTTACTCTTATTGTTGTTGTTCCTTGTTCATTTGTGTTTAATCTGTATTGTGCTGTTTTAAATATTACCATTTGTATTGTGTGCTATGCTGAATAAACGTTTTTCTATTCTATTCTATCATCAACGTCCCCACCGAGAGGCTCGAACCTACCCTGAATTAGGACGATTAAGCCTCAGTCGACCACGCTGGCCCAGTGCGGGTTGGTCGACTTCACACACAACCTTTGAATTTTTTCGCAGGAGTGTGCCGGTTTCATCACGATATTTTTCTTCACCGTAAGAGCGTTGAAAAAAGTACATATAAATTCGAAATTCGAAAACAAGGTGGTGGGGATCGAACCCGCGTCTCCCGGACGGGAGACACTAGACCACCGACGCTCTACGACGAATACTTTGCTAAAATTAAATGTTTTTATACCTGAGATTGACGGTTTAACCTTCCAAAATTCAATTAAAGTTAAAGTCATTATTTTAGCAAAGACAAAAAAAGTCAGCGTTATCCTTCAGACCAACAAAGTAACAATAAAAATGAAAAATACCTATAGTAAATTACTCGACAATAATTATAACTATAGTACACCTCAGAAGGAAATCGTAGCAGTTTATCCTTTGAGTGCAGCTCATTATCTCGATGTTTTTAATAACTAACCGTGGTACGATCGTAGCAAGTCATTGGATTACGCGTCACGTGCAGCTAGGGTTGTGCACGTTCTGTGCAAAGTTTCATGTTTATAGGGCTACCAGTTTCATCGTGAAGAAATTCAAAGGTTGTGTGTGAAGTCGGCCAACCTGCTCTGTGCCAGCGTGGTTGACTAAGGCCTGATCGCTTTAAGCTGGGCATTTGTCTAGTTGTCATTCCGGGCTTCAACCAGTATGGAAATTATGTCTTTTTCAATTTCAAACGCGAATTTAATCAGAGGACGAATTTTAAAAAACCTCGCTTAGTGCATACAAATGTTTTATAAAGAACCTTTGTGCAAAATTCATTCTAGATTAATCGGTGTAGGACTTAAAACGAAAAACGTGGGGTGCATGGAATAGATATTCTAAGAAGTAGAGAACGAGGTGATGGCTGAAAAACAGTATAGCTGACGCTGTAATCTTTTCATTGTTTTATTTTCATGTCTGTCTGTACTACTTAGTGCATTGTCTTTAAACTTGTGGGGGGGTTGAATTTAAGGAGATATGCAAATACCTTAATGCACAGATGCGTAGTTTAGACATACTCATACATGAAACTTTAGCTAAACCTTCAAAAATTTACCGCTCTACGTTTTTAATTTAGATTTATCATTCAATCGAAAAAAAATCAATTATCTCCCATCTCTTTCATTAGTCTGAGAATTAAAAAGGACAGGACGGCACTATTTTTATGCTGGCTTATATTTTGTAGCTTTAGCACGTGGTCGCATGGAAATCTAATAATATTTTAGTTACAGAAACATTAGGGCTAATTCAGGATGTCACGCTCTAATCCTAAATTTAAATTTGTCCGTCCTTTTCACCTTTAAAGATTGCTAATATTAGACTATCAAACACCGAATTGACCCTTATGTAGACGCGTTTATAAAGTTTAAATTTTATTTTTTACAGCTCTAATATTGGACAATTACTTATTAGTACATTTAGCACAATTTTATAGGTCGTAAAACATCTGACTTAAAAATCCTTTAATTTAACGGACTTTTTTTGGGTTATCGTTGAATTAAAACAATATCATTAGATCATCTGAATTCATCTCCTTTAAAAAATAGCTGGATTTTAAAATTATGATTAGAGCATGACTGTGTGAATCAGAGCCATTATCGTAAATACCATATTTATAAAATATTAAGTCACGTTACAGAATTACCTAACAGATGTTTTTATAAAAAATGCACGTGTCGTTATAAAAAAAAACTATATAAACTATAACAAACACGATTCTAATAAACATTGGCATGTTGTAGGCAGTCACGGATTAACCCTTAATCAAAATAAGCAATTGCCTAGGGCATCACGTCTGGGGGGGCACCAGAAGAAGCACAAAAAAAATCCGTCCTTAGGGCATCACGTCTCACTCTCACGTCACCAAAAACCAAACCAAAATAAGTTTCTAGGACTAATTTGAAAATTCGCGCGTTTTAAGTTGACATAGAGTCCGACCTAGAGTCATAACCCCGCTCCCGCTTGCCACTCGCTGCCCGCTAGTGCATTCGGCAATTCGAATGCACCGGAATTGCGATCAGATCAGTTTCATTCATATCTCATAAGTAAAATAAGTCGCACAAGTTTACATCAAACTCACGCACAATAGGGAATATGCATAAAAAAAATATTGTTTTTTTTTTCATAATTTATCTGAAAGTATACAAAAATAGAACACTGACAGTAAAAGCAGAATCGATATTGATCGAAGAACAAACTAGGTACAACATTATTAAACAAATATATCTGCCCCTCTTTTCATCATCAACGAAAACCAAATCATGTCGGACCTCTCTGTCTAACCATCAACTTTAAAGCCTTATAACTTTGTTTCTGAGCAAGATATTTGAAAAAATGTTTTTAATGTGTTTATCTGGAACTTAAAATATTTCGATTAATGAATTAAAAGAAAATGTGCATATTCCCTATTGCATAAAATAATACATGATGATAAAATTGAATCAGCTTTCCCTAATGTGGAAACAGTCCTGCGTATATTTTTATCGCTTATGACCAATTGCTCAGCGGAACGTTCTTTTTCGAAATTAAAAATATTGAAAAATGAAAAAAGGACAAAGATGATACAAGAAAGGCTCGATAATTTATCGATATTATACATAGAGTCCGATATGTTAAAAACGTTAGACGTTAATACTATCTTGCGTGAATTCAATGTCCGGAAAAGCCGCAAGGCGCTTTTCAATAAATAAATAAATTATGCTGTGGTTTTTATTGTTGTCGCACCTACTCCACTTCTAAGGTACGTTCCATTTCATAATCTTATTTTACAAAAAACTAAAGTTTTTAGGCGGTAAAGGTTTAAAGACCGATTCTAGTTGACATAAGGATAGGGGGGCCCACAGGCGTGGATTGCTTAGGGCATCAAGTAGTCTTAATCCGTCACTGGTTGTAGGAAATTAAAGGAAAAGGAAATTAAATGCTACAGTGCAATTTCTACTTCCCTATTTATTTTCTCCTCTTAATCAAGCAAGGATTTTAAATGTATTTGAGATAGTGCTGAAATAAATAACAAAATTATTATCTTTATAATATTGAAACCGTTGAACTCTGTTATGACTTTTGATACTTATATACGTTGTGGTATGTATAGTTTCCGTTCCACATACTATGTACATGATTCATTCATATCATTTTACTGCAAACTTGGCTTTATTGCTCGTACGAGTAATATTAAACAGTTTTGAATAAAGTATTGAATGCAAAAGATACTAATTACCTAACCAACCTATCAACTTAGTAAATTACCTATTAATGACTTACAATAATTTGACGTAATATATTGCATTCTAGCCACATAGTAAATTATGATCGTCACTAATATTATAAATGCGAAAGTAAACTGTATGTTCCTGATGCTTTCACGGCTAAACTACAGAACCTATTTGAATTAAATTTGGTACATTTTTACCCCAGGAAGGATACTGAAAGTTTAAGTGATTAAATTCTAGCTTCACCATGTAGTAAGTCTTACTGCAGACTGCACCAAGATGGTGCACGAACGGACATATGGCCTCGTCTCGTTCCAATTATCCTAACTGTCTATGCCAATCAATTTATTGGGATAAAAGATTTTTTCTTGCTACATAAAACAATAAATAAATAAATATGTGGGGATATCTTCACACACGGCCATCTGATCCCAAACTAAGCAGAGCTTGTACTATGGGTACCGCTGATATACATTACATAAATAGATAAATACTTACTTATATAGATAAACAACAACCAGACACAAGGCAAACACAAGTGCTCATCACACGAATGTTTGCCCTGGGCGGGATTCGAACCCGCGACCCTGTGCGTCGGAGGCAGATACACTACCACTTGGAGCCGTCAACAATTTTAGACGAAAATGCAATTACGTAAACAGTAAAAAATCTACGAGTCTGTGGGATAACCGGTGGGATGGAACGAGTCCCATATTGCAGATAGTATGCAGCTCAAATACAGTCTGTGCGTACCCTAACCGTGTCGCAAACATTTTGTAAGTCTGATGGCAGACAAACCGACTCCCGACCGATTTGACCGAGTCAACGTACATGGTCGGCAACTTTCGTTTTTCCTCGCTAAACCGTAGTACCTAACCTTCTATAAATAGGTATAATATATTATGTGGTTAAACGTAAGCAGTCTTTGCCGACGATTGATAGGTGGATGCGTTATCGCACTACATACTTCACACGTTAAATTTTCGGACAGGGAGCATTCACATTCGCGGAGTTAAACGCTTTCGTAACCAGCATCCTATGGGATGGTTACTCCAAAAGCCTCACCGAGGAACATGAAGCTTCATCCTGACTAGCTTTACCGTTACACCAAGAAAACTATTTAGCTGAATAACTCGGGTTTCCTGGAAGCTGTTTTCGATACTTAACAAAGTAAAAGAACTATTTATACCATCATTTTAAAATGAAAATAATCTTATATTTTGTATTGGATTTGCGAGGAACCTTACGACACTTACGATATGATTTCTTATGCTTAGTTTATCCCAGCATCCCCATGGTGTATCTAATACTTTAAACGAGCAATTCTTGTATATACCTATATATATAATGAGAATCTCGGAAACGGCTGCTACGATTTCGATGAAATTTGGTATAAGTTAAAAACAAACAAAAAAAATAAAAAAGTACATTCATGTATATTCGATCGTCCGACCTTCGGTTTCATTGCCTCCCGGTTCCCCAACAGAGCCACCGCGTCGTTGTGGCTGGCGGTGAAATTAACCTTCTCTTTTAATGATATGGCGTACAAATTCTTTTAAGCCCGAAAACATGGGGAAATTCTGTTTTACCAAAAACAAAAGCTAGCTAGATCGATTTATTGCCCCCGAAACTAAATTGCGAAATCGTTGCAGCCGTACGTTTCCGAGATCCTTATTATTCTTATCTTGCTCGTTTAAAATATAAGAGTGGTGCTACTATGTCTAGCCGCGTGTACTTTCTTCTGAACGTATGAAGTAAGTAGAGTTTATCGAAATGCGTAGGTGTCTTACAAAAAAAATAAACGAGCTAAGCTCGGTCAACCAGGTACTAATTATAATGTGTAAATAAATTAGCCGACACTATTTTAAAGGATCAACCTACTCATGAAACTGAACAACTTTCCCTAAAAATATGGGCTGTCGGACGAAAAAAATATGCATCTTCCATAGTAAATCGATTAGCTGACCGCGCGGTTTTGTATGAAAGGGACCACTTTTTTTGTCGTCCGACAGCCTATGTTTCTTGGGGAAAGTTTTTCAGTTTCAAGGGTAGGTTGATCCTTTAAAATAGTGTAAGCTAATTTATTTACACCCTGTATAATGTGATCTGCAGGATATACATCCGAAAATATGAAATCATTATTTTCTGCTATTTTTCCCTTGGATGAGAATGCTGAGGTGATTCTAATACGCTTTCTGCCTGTTCGCCAGTCCATTATCACCCATCTCGCATCCTGAGACACCACAAGTATGGATTAACTTAAACAAACCCTAAATTAACTATATAAAACATACCCAGTCTTCCAGTGCTGCCCTGGTAAACGCATTGTCCGTCAGCGAGGGTATACAAGTGATCGAACATCTCGAACAGCCTGGCAGACGGTTGGTGTATCGTGCAGATGATAGTCCTGCCTCCCCGAGCCAAAGTCTTCAGCAGAGAAATGCACTGGAAACAGGAAGAGCTGTCCAAGCCTGATGTGGGCTCGTCGAAGAACATTATAGGCGGGTTGTTCACCAGCTCCAAGGCGATGGACAGACGCTTCTTCTGACCTCCTGATAGATTTGATGTCATGGTCTTGTGGTGCTCCGATAGGCCAAGTGTTTCCAAGATTTCTTGGATCTGAAAGAAATTGTTTGAAAGGTTTTGAAATTTAAAAAAATAGTTTTGTTAGGTGCATGATAGAAAGAAATCATGATCATAATAATATATTTTTTGCAAATACGAAAGTGTACAAAAACGAATCAATGGACGTAAAAATTCTTTGCATAGAGATAATTTATGGTCCAGGGAGTGACATAGACCAGTTTTTACTAAAGTATAAAATCTTGTTCTCATGGAAAGAAAAGAAAGAAAGAAAAATCATGTATTGGCCAAATTTGTAGTAATCTGATTAAAATTATAAATCATGGGAGTTCTCATGACCAGACTGATGATGAATAAGAATGTTTATTTCAAGCCTAGGTATTATTTGTTTTGTCTATGTAGTACGAGTGAATTTCTATAGCATTCCCGACACATGAAATCTAAGTGAGGAGTTATAAGAGGGACGCTGCTGTCGCATATTGTTACTACTGCACTCACCACTTCCTCCTTATCAACCTTGCTGGTGGTGGAAGGCAGTTTGACAGCTGTGGCCACCGCCATAGCTTCTTCGACAGTGAGGTTGCCGTGGAGCTGGTTATCCTGCATGATATAGCAGGACAACTTGCGGAAACTGGACAGGTTTCGCTCCATACCGTTCACTGTGATGCTACCTTCCATTCCTGAAGTCCTGGTGGACAAAACAAAACAGACTCGTTAGAAATTAGAATAAATAAATATATAAGGTGTAAATAAATTAGCTGACACTATTTTAAAGGATCAACCTACTCATGAAACTGAACAACTTTCCCCAAGAAACATAGGCTGTCGGACGAAAAAAATATGCATGTTCCATAGTAAATCGATTAGCTGGCCGGCGCGGTTTTGTATGAAAGGGACCACTTTTTTTTGTCGTCCGACAGCCTATGTTTCATGGGTAGGTGGATCCTTTGTAATAGTGTCAGCTAATTTATTTACACCTTATATCTGTGGGGGGGGGTAAGTAGCATGGCATCTCACACAAGGTTATCTAATCCGCCTCCTGTTTTTTTTTTTATTATTTTTATTAGTATTCAAAAGGTACATGCTTAATTCGTACAATAATATCTCGCCAAACTGTTACCCAGTTACTGTTATTTTTTCCTTACTATTTTTAGTGCCCATCTACGCATATTGCATATCTTATTGTTGTTATAATCACCAATACTATTGTCGTTGTTATAATCTACAAATATTTTGCTTTGTATTCAGACTTAATTATTCAACCAGTCACATAAACATAATTATCTATAATAATTTGAATCAAAAATGCAAAATAATTATGGTTTGTTTCTTCCTGTTTCTTTACTTCCGTATATGAATTTGTTTATAGTAAACCGGTAGTTTTGCATGCCGTGAGCTCGTCTGGCAAACGTGTTTGTTGAATATTAACGACGTGTTTCAAACATTTGCGACCGTACAAAAATCATCAATTTAATTTTTAGCCATTCTTACATACCACCAAGATAGCAAGATAGTTTGTATAACTTAATGGGACGTTTACTTCAGTATTCTAAGATAAACTTAAAAATCCAAATTTCATCTAAATTGGTAGAGCCGTTTCCAAGACCCCAGTATATTTACATTAACACTACACAAGAATAAAGAACTGCTCCCTTAACCATAATCAGTCTCCGAAAAACGAAAAAGACAAGACGATTCTTCATTCAAGTTGGGGAAAATAGCCTTATAGAACATTCAATATAAATAATTTTAACAAAAAAATAGAAACCTCCTTCAAATTAACTTATAAGGTTATCTCCACTAAAAAGTAACAAATAAAATAACATTCCAGATGAACCATGAAAAAAAATATTGCCAATAGCCTCAATTAAGTAGATAGGTAGTGTGTTAAGTAAATATTTAGAATTTTGTACTTCCTTTTGGAGTCGGTGCCAGCCAAAAATTGTAGACGACGAAACTACGAGTATTAATTATTTATCGAATGAAACCTACCCGGACTTTCTTGGTAGCCGCACCTGTCGTTGTCCCTGCGTTTGGTCGGGTGCGGCATTGCATCCCGCGCAGCACAACAAAACATTATATCATAGACTATCAAAGAATTTATTGATAGTCATATAGAAATATGTACTGACTTAACGACGACGACGACTTAAAACAGTTGCCCACGACTAATCGACGATTTTTTGGCTGGCACCGACTCCAAAAGGCAGTACAAAATTCTAAGTATTTACTTAATACACTACCTATCTACTTAATTGAGGCTATTGGCAATATTTTTTTTCATGGTCCATCTGGAATGTTAAATTATTTGTTACTTTTTAGTGGAGATAACCTTATAAGTTAATTTGAAGGAGGTTTCTATTTTTTTATTAAAATAATTTTTATTTTATGATTTTCAGTGTTTCATTCAATATATTTTATGTAAGTAATTAATCCTAACCTCGAGACATTTTCTATTATTTTTTCTCATTATCCAAAGCTAGGTTTTGTTATTCAACAGTTTCAGTACAAAGATATTATATTTTTGGTATTTGCTTAGTTTAGACTGCGTCTTTCGTGCTTTGCAAGCGCGTTTAGTTGTTTATAATGATTGTTTCGAAAATAACATAAGTTAAACTAGGTAAGAGGCTACGAAGTAAGAGGTCATTTAGTAGTCCAGCTGGCCACTAAACTGACAATGCTAAGAGGAAATAATACTACCTTCGCGATCCTAACGAAATAGGTATTTAGGAAAACATTTGCTATCGCTCGTGCGCTCATGCCCCCGGGAGAGAGAGAGCGAGAGCGCTGCAGCTCGCGACTGACAATAGGTACTTTTTTGATGAAATTCTCATTTCCGGAGAAAACGGTTTCCAATAACTAAACTTCAACAAATCACTTTGATTTTGATGTCGATTGTTTCAGCACAATATATTCTAGGACCATAGGTTTCGCTTTTAAAAAAAAATACATTGTTTTTGTTCAACAAACGGCTTAATTCGACAGTTTTAATCACAAGAATTACATTACTTGAGGTGCCTTATATAAGTTTAAATTGATAACGAATTTTGAAAAAAGGAAAAACTATAAACCTAGTCATTCATTGTGTCAATAACATACAAAAAAAAAACATTGAGATTGGAAAATATTTAGAAGTGGAAAAACGTTTTCTCTTTTTCTATAGACGAGCACGTACTATTCTTCCCTCTTAATATGCTTACAATTTACCCTGATACTTGGGCTATTCGTAAGGAGTTTCAGGTTTGAGATGGTATCTTGAAAGTCTATCGTTAGCTGATTACAGATAGTGAACGTAGGCTGGCTTCTTATTTTTTTTTCATATTGTGGATTGTAAGGTCGACAACCAACCTCACATACCCTGGTCACACAATTAATATAGTACTGGGCCCTGGTCAAAACCCACTGACTTAGCTCGAGTAACGACGCCTTCTGTAGATATTAAAGCCGAGCGAGACACACGGCTTAACGTGCCTTCCGAAGCACGGAATCATCTTTCTTTTCAGACAATCAGGTGATTCAGGCAGCAATGTCACAATTAAACTGGAGAAAGTCTTACAAGGACATTTTCGTTTAAGAGTGTCTTCACCGGAATTCGAACCTGAAACCTCCGTAAAGAGAGTAAAACACTCTACCACTCAGCCATAGAAGCTAAATTATTTGTGATTTCCAATACAATATAGTACAGTATAGTTTTTGTTGCACCCTTTGTGTTTAGTTATAAGTTTAATTGTATTTTCATATATATAAATATCCGAAGATTGCAGGTTCTTGTCCTGTCACGGTCGCCAAAAAATGTGATAAATCGAATAATATTATATAATTTTATATGGAACAATGGAAACGTAAATTTTCTGCAAACTGACAAAACAAATTTATTACGTTGCCCAGCAACATTCCACCACAAACGGTATTGCGCGCGATGCATGTTGCTACCACTGGTTGAGGAGTTTCCGCTTTTATCTCTTACTCTATCATCAGATTTTGATAAAATTTATATGAATTTATCCCTAAAGCAGATTTTATCGAATAAAAAAAGAATCATTAAAATCGGTAATAAACTGATTGAGATATGACTAAAAGAATAGACGAATAACGAAGCGAATGTTACATTCCGTTGAGGAATTTCCAATTTTTATTATTACCTCGTGTTCCACCATCAGATCTTGACGAAATTATTATGGGACCAACTTGAAAGTAAATCCTATCGAATGAAAAAAGAATAATCAATATCGGTTTACAATTGACGGAGATATCTAATAACATACCTAAAAAAAAAATACAACCGAATTGAGAACCTCCTTTTTTTGAAGTCGGTTAAAAAACATACAGCATATAAAAAAATGCACGGCAAGCAAGGACTGGTTTACATGGGCAGAGGTTATATATAGAAGTAACTACAGAAATACGACAATTTAGCCGTTGAGGAAAACCAGAGCGATACACGTGACCTTTTTGAAATAATCACTGTCAAGAAATCTTTTAACCGACATCGCCGATTTAATATACGTACATTTTACCAATGTATTTTACTTAATAAAGAGGTAAACAGACAGCGCATATCCTAAAGTGGGTCTCATAAACAGGTCATATATTTCTCCACGGAGAGGCTCAAGCCTACTCCGAAATTAAGGCGATGAGGTCTCGTCCACGCTGTGTAGTTCCTCGTCCTGTACGGGTTGGTAGACATCACATAAATTCTTTGAATTTCTTCGCAGGAGTGTGCAGGTTTCCTCACGGTGGTTTTCATCACCGGAAGAGCGTTGATAGACAACACATTGGGGGTTCGAACACGCGTCTTCCGATGAGAGGTAGAGGCCCAGTCACTACACAATTGACGCTCTTACGACTAGCCATCATCATCACCAACAGCTCATATACATCCCCCCCTGTGGGCTCGAGCCTATTTTGGAATAGGGCGATCAGGCCATAATCGACCACGCTGGTTGGTCGCCTTCACACACAACTGCGACTAGTAGTAAGCATGAAGTGTTGCACAGAAGTTTCTTATAAAATAACGTAGGCTAGCATCACGAAAGGAAAATTCTTCCCCTTGAAAGTTCGTATGAATAGCATAGAATATTAGTTGGAAACAGATCAACAAGATTATCGCCATAGAGTTTGTTTCGGATGTAAAATGACATAGTGGAAAATATCAGCGAAGCTCCATCCAGTATATGAAGCGAATATCTGGCTGTGGGATTTTATAGGCTATGAAAACAAAAATTACAACATGGAACACAATTCTTCGCTTTAGGCAAAAAAAATATGACTATAAATAAATGTGGCAATTAACCACTTTTGCTAGTTCAATGATGCAATATACGAATCTTTTTCTATGACATAACGCTTAGCTAATAAAGTTTATCTGCAATAAAACGCGGCAACCGATATTAGTTAAAACATTCATTGATGGATATTGGATGTGTTTAAAAATTTGGTCCTTTAGTAAAGGAAAACATTGTACGGAGTCCTACGCATGCCAGCGAAGTAACTCAAAGGCTGAAGTCAAGTCGTACTATATTAGGAATCGATGATCCATATGAAAGGAAGATAACGAACTACAAAATCAGCATCAATGTATCATCAACGGCCCGTTACAGTTACAGTCCACTGCAGGACTATGAGCCTCCTCCACTTAAGTGGAGGGTTTTGCCAATATCTCCACGCTTGGCAGGCGGGTTGGAGATCGCAGATTAAAAGGTTACTGTATCAGAGAGCGCTGCTGCCCGTTCCCTGTTCGATGTGTAGTCCATAAGTTGCCTCTTACAACACCCACGGGAAGAGTAGGGGTTGGTGACAAATGTATTCTACTCTGCCGTCACCACACGGCGTATCACACGGCGCAATGTATCACATCACACTAATACGAGAAAGCATGTATAGATGGTTGTTGCGCTTTCACGCCTGAACTACTCAACGGATTTGAATGAAATTTGTAACGTCGATAGTTTAGGTATGCCCTGGATTAACACATAGGGATACTTTTTTAAGGAGAAAGGTCTTATTCCTACACAATGCGAGCAAAGCCGTGGACAGCTACGTTTATTCGACGCTCTTATATACGGTGAAGGAAAACATCGTGATGAAACCTGCACACTCCTGCGAAGAAATTCAACGATTGTGTGTGAAAAGTCGACCAACCCGCACTGGGCCAGCGTGGTCGACTAAGGCCTGATCGCCCTGATACCGGGTAGGCTCGAGCCCCTCGTTGGGGACGTATATGAGCTGTTGATGATAATGCCTTGTTTACCCAGTCTCCTATTGTTTCAGGTCAAGGGTAGCACAATCGCAAGCGACACGTCGTCGTCATCGTATTAAGTATATAGGTACATAGGTAGGTACTAGGTACATACAACAGGGTTATTTTATTATCAGCATGTGTTTATGTATCAGCATGTATTTGTCTGTCGCAGAACCGATGAGTCTTGGAGCACACGGATTCTCGAATGGAGACCACGTCTCGGGAAACGTAGGTGTGGGACGCCCTCCTGCCAGGTGGACTGATGACCTGAGGAAGGTCGCTGGTGGTGGCTGGATGAGGAAAGCGGGTGACCGTGCGCTTTGGCGTGCCCAAGAGGAGGCAGCAGTCCAGTAGTGGACTGCAATAGGCTGATTGATCGATTGATTGAGACATTTTATATATCTGTTTAGACGCAAGTTACTTACACTTTGCTGTATTCTATTTTTATGAGCTCATACATAAATTATGTATATTAATACTCTTTCTATCTTCGTTCACGTGTTGATATGCTAACTCTATGTCACTCCTACCTACCGAGCTTTTCGAAACTTGTCACAGATATAACAATGATCATTTATTATGATAAAACAAACATAGTATATTTATGATTATATTTATATTTCTGTGTTTCGAAAAGAACGTTAATTTCTAACTATACATTCCCAAAGGCTCCTAATAACATCTAATAGGTTTAAGACGGCTTTGCCTACTGTCTTGTTTTGACAAGTACAACATTAATTACGTGTTGTTAATACATAAACCAATTAATACTCAATAATAAGCTGATTAATTACATTGTAATGTTTTCTTTTATTCATCACAGTAAAGCGGGTATAGAGAACAATGGCGGAGTGACATAATAATATATCGATCTGTGAATACACAATGGTCACGTGCATGTCTAAGTAACCTCTGGAAGCAGAGAAACATTCTAATAACAAAGAATATGATTGAAGTTTAATTAATTTTTCAATACACATTGCTCGAAAATTTAACTTACCGCTCTAGTGCGATTTTATTATTCAGCCAGGATCATTTTGACAATAAAAAATATTTAAATCGATTCATATATATTCTTTTGTTATATATTTATAATATTTTATATTTTTTTATTTCAACAAATTGTATCGAAAATATTATCAGCCAGTATTATTTTATTTATAAAAATAAAATTATCTCGATTTAACAAATAATATTCATAGAGGCTGAATGTCCGCCAGAGCCTTTTCTCTGTAATTATGCTTATAAAAAAGAAACATACTATCGTTTTGTAGTTGGCGCCAAGTTTGTAAAATTTTCATTTAATTGTTTTACATTGAATGTTGTTTTATGAGTGTTTTAGTGTTGATATTTAATTATAAATGTGAATAGTAAGGATACTCAAACTGGGCGCGATATAATAAAGGTTAGTTTTTACAACTTCTACATGATCCATTTTACCTGTAGCTTTTGTAGGGTACTATGTATGTACCTCTCTTAACCATTTCAATTTAATTATTTAAAATCAGTTTTCTCACAAGTGTATTGAAAGACGTCGTACAACACACGGATCTTAGGTTTTGTAACAAACTCGTGACATTATAAACCCTCGCCGGCGGGTCGGGCTTACAAAAGTCACCTCGTTTGTAATATGCCACCTACGATCCTTGTATCGTAATGTACTATAAAATTGATTTTAAACACAAGTTTTGAATATTTAACAGCCCATGCTGACCTCTGACACAAAGTAGGTAAAGCGGCGCGGAGCCCCATTATTATTTTGTTCCTCTGGGGACCACAATACTACACAAATATACTCCATTATATCCTCATGAGGAGATAATCTTGACTCCTATAACACAGGTCCACTGAAGTTTAGGTGCCACCTAAACAAATACAGTTTTTTTTTTTACTTTTATTTTGTTATCTTGATTCCAACTGCATTTTCTTTTTGTTCTTCGTATAGTTGTTGTAATAGTATAGGTAGCATATTATTATACAAAAAATATATTCTAAGAAAAAATTAAAAATTTGGAATTGACGAAAACAAACAAGTGAAAACGATCACTTGTACGAAATGAATTCATTTCATTTCATTTCTTCTTCTTTGACTTGTTCTTTTCCCATTATTTGGGGTCGGGTCCTCACTCTTCAGCGCCAGGATACTCTATCCTGGATTGTCTTTTCAGGCAAATGGGCTTCCTTGAGGTCTCTTTGTATTTTAGACCACCAGGTTAATGGCGGGCGGCCTCTACCTTTCTTTTGTTCAGGCAGATCTAGTGTAATCTGTTCCACATGGTCCTCACTTCTTCTTTTTACAAGTCCATACCATCTGAGGCGGTTTTCGGTGAGTTTCTGCCTGTTATATATTCGTTGCGCACTTTATCGTGTCGATTCACACCTCCCGCCCATCTCAACATCTTCATCTCGGTGACATGTACCTTTTGCTAATGAGTTCTCTTCACTGTCCAGTATTCGGATCCGTACAGTAGCGCCAGGCAAACTGCAGTCTTACTTATAATTTCACTTTCTTTTTCTATTCTTTAATATTGTCTTAAATTTTAATTTTCTTATACTTGCTTCTTATGAGATAGAAGTGTTTTCCTGGCACAGGCTATAAAAGATAAAAAGCTTAAAAGGAAGCTCCAATTGCAAATTTGAAACTTTTTGCGAAACAAAAATTGTTTGTATTTTTTTATAAACAGTTGACTGACTACTTATTTATTTTATTTACTTATTTAACAGTTACATGTTGTTAGATGCTCTACTGAGGACCGTGTGACATTGACGAGATCAAGGTTTCGAGATTAACTTGTAAATCACGTTGGTACGTCTACGTCATCCATCCGAGGAGAACTTTGAACTTGTTTTTATAAAGACGTTGATGGCTTACGTTTATTATACTTAGGTTGTCTGTGGTTGTAATAGTTATGAATATGTAATGTAGTGAGTGGATAGTTACAGCACAAACGACGACGTTAGCGCGTCGTTACACTTGTCCAGTTTAAGCCGACACTCTACCCCATCGGTCTTACTAGAATATCGATGCCTATCTTTAAGCTGGTTGGTTTTTGACTTTACTCTTGAAGCTAATTACAACTTAGTAAGGCCGCAGTACTATTTAAGGACAAATACAGTAAATTAAAACTTTTCTAAACTACAGAAAAATATATCTTAGTTAGTATAGGTTCCTCTAATTAGTAAGTCATCTTCATCATCATTAAAAAGCTCATATGCATCCCCAATGAGGGGCTGGAGCCTACTCTGAATTGGGGCGATGATCAGGCCTTAATCGACCACGCTGGTCGAGTGCGGGTTGGTCGAATTTACACATAACCTTTTAATTTCTACGCAGGAATGTGCAGGTTTCATCACGATGATTACCGTAAGAGCTTCCAATAATTAGTAGTACTTCTTAAAACTATAATAAATCCCTTTAGTGCGATAGATACTCGTAGACTCCAAATTAAAAGTAACGTTATTTGTATTCTTCAGGTTTATAAGGCTTTTAAGAATACCAATTTTCCTTATGCGCCAATTGTTTTTAAATCACTTAAACCCCCAAGTTCTTTGTATGATGCCATCCTTGTCTCAAAGTATTTATGTTTGCGGTTTTGGCATAATAAGTACTACGTACTAGTTATAAAAATGGAGCGTACCATTCTCGGCATCAAGCTTCAAGACCGTATCCGTAATGCCGAAATTCGACTTCGTATCAAGGCAGAAGATGTGGGTAAGCGGATAACTAAGCTCAGGTGGAGGCGGGCAGGACACTTGGCGAGACGGAAAGATGGAAGATGGGCTAAGGCTATAACCGAATGGCGGCGAAGAACAGGCAAGCGTTCGGTAGGCAGACCACCTGGGGGCCGTTTCACGAAGCTTCAAGTTACAAGTACAATTCGATGTACATTGCGTACACAATGAGATAAAACTTTAAGAGCTTACATTTTAAACGAATTGGCTACGCAATGAAAATCAAATTGTAACTTGTTACTTGTAAATTGTTGCTTCGTGAAACGGGGCCCTGCCCGATGGTCAGATGACATTGTAGCCACGGCGGGCAAACATTTCCTCAGGACAGCACAGGGCCGGTGTGAATGCCGCAAAAAGGAAGAGGCCTATACTCAGCATAGGCTCAGTAGATGATAGACTATACAAGGTGTTAGTTAACAAATTAGATCCAAACTAACTACTACTGTATAAACGTTATAATGTAAGTCGAAAAAATTACAAACAATATTAAAAATATAAAATATCTTTGTATTGCATGACAGTAATGACAGTATTAGCAAAGTATGATTATTTACATTTACATTGCCCGAAGTCATAGAATATAATATATGGATATTATGTATTATGTGACTTTTGGACTGAACTGGAGTAAATTGTTAATTTATTTTAAAATATAATTACGTGATCGGCAATTATATTTTTTTGTAGAATATGATTCTTATCAATGATAAAAGCTACCCTTAAAATATTTGGAACTAATTTTTCAAGCGATGAATATGTAGTAAATGAAATATATTTTATTCAATTCACGTTTCTAACCTACTATGTTAGTCATTGTTCCTTCGCTCTAGTTGAGTAACCAGTCGCCTTCTCAAGTAGGTTATAGTTTGTGTTTCATATTAATATAATTGTATAATAAGTAAATATGGGGACATCTCACACACGGCCATCTGATCCCAAACTAAGCAGAGCTTGTACTATGGGTATCAGACAGCTAATCTATTTACTTATAGATATTCATAATTATATAGATAAGCAACTTCCAGGTACAAGGCAAACACAAGTGCTCATCACAAGAATGTTTGCCCTGGGCGGGATTCGAACCCGCGACCCTGTGCGTTGGGAGGCAGATACACTACCACCTAGGCTACGGAGACCAACCAAGTACCATTCCCACTCGGACATTGGTTTTGTGCAAAATTCTGCTTTATGGTCTTATATCTAAACTTAACTTTCGTCTATATAGATGAAAGAACGGTCCTTTTCATATGAAAGGGACCGTATAGTCATCGATCGGCAATATTGTCTTGTTTACGTGCTCACGCGCAGATTACTGAAATAATGTCCCTCGTGTTTTGATAATTGAGTTGTATAAACATCAACAAAGGACGAGCATGGCTGCCACGACCGGATGTCCACTATCTGCCTGCAACTGGGTCAACAGGGCGTTCGATTCGTTCGAAGTTCAATTAACGGTCATGCATTTTGATGTATCGTATAATACACAATAGGGTATTTGATTATTCCTCAATTTACCATGTTTTATGAATTAATACAAAACTAGTGTTTTTTTTTTCGTAATTGCTGATTTAGGTATGTATTTTTTTACGTTTTCAACTCCATATCTCTATCTGCCATTTTGGAAAATTTTGATAAACTGACTCGACAAAAAAATCTACATATTTATCGAACCTGCTTACAAAATTTCACGAGAATCGGTTGAGAAACGCGACCTGTAGAGGAGAACAATCAAATACAATATGGACAGATGGACATACAAAAGCAATTTTGGCCAAGCTGAAACTGAGACTCTTCGCTCGCGCGTCGCGCTCGCTCGGTCGAATATGGATGAGTAGTAGACGATTCGCGAAGAAAAAAACAAAATCGGTTGGAAAACAATTTACAGTAAGTGATGTCATTTAGAGTCAATTGTTTTCTCCATTATCAACAGGCTTTAGTTGGAGCGAAGGACACAGCACAAAACTGAGAATTCAATTATAATATAAACATGTCCAAAATTTCAGCATAATCGGTGAAGGTTTAAAATTCATTTTTAATTAAAAACTAAAAATAACTTAATAACTAAATAACTAACGAACTAATAAATAACTAACTTAATAACTTTTTTAATGTAACTTTTAATCCATTAACTGTACAACGACAAAAAAATTGGCCCGTTTAATCGCGGGTCTATAATATAGGTGACCGATTTATTCTGCAACGGAGATGCATTTTTTTTTATTTGTCAGCCCATGTTCCTTGGGGAAAGTTGTTCAGTTTAATGGACTAGTCCTTTAACGAAAATCAACCAATTAAATTTCACGGTCTATAAATAAGCCATCATGAGAGATTCTATGCTATAGTGGTCCACGTTGAGGAAAGACGGGAGCAGAGGAAGACAGCCCAACGGTGGACAGATGCCAGTCCCGAGTTCAATAATAGTTAATACACATAGCCCACAGGCGAACAACCTAGGTCCCGTTTCACGAAGCAACAAGTTACAATTTGATATTCATTGCGTGTAGCCAATTCGCTTAAACTGTTAGCCCTTACCGTTTTAACTCATTGTCTACGCAATGTACGTCGAATTGTACTTGTAATTTGTAACTTGTAGCTTCGTGAAACGGCCCCCTAGCCCAAAATAGCACCTGCAACGCGTCTTTTGGTGGTCAAGAGCCTCAGTCATGAGGATACGACGAAAAACATGGTATTTAAAAAGAATTCTTATAAATATCATTAAAATGAGTTCGTAAGCGAAACCGACACTCCGGTTAAGGTCAGTGAACGACTGTCCTTTACCAAATTAAAGGTTCAGACCAAAAGTGCTACTACCTACTTAAATATTTAAATTTAATATAAATAAAACTGTTCGTAATTCAAGCTGTCACACATGTTATCACGGCCATTTTCCTAATAGACTAGACAGAACTTCAATTGTTACTGAAGCTCCGGACTGAAACCTAAATTTCACAGAGGATTCACTAAGCATAATTTAAGACCTATTGTATTTACTCAAAAGTCAAAATTATTTTATTCGAATTAAGATTTTTATAAATGATTTTTCGACGTCAAAGCTATCATGGTTACGTTCACTACCAGTGTACGCCCTCTGTGGAGAAGAACGGCCAGAAGAAACTCCACAGGAATTGTATAGCTTAACTCTACATCGAGGTAAGCTATACATGTACGAGTATTTCAATTCTATATCTGAGCTTTCTACAAATAGTTTGACACAAATTTGACGTTTGTGGACACAAGTTGGACCTGGGAAATCCTTGGTTAACTTTTGAGTAAGCGAATTCCTTAAAGAGGATAATAACAGGCCGCTGAACGCATTTCAAGGACATCATCTCTACATCGTCCAGTGTTATTTTTACATGACAGAATCCTTAGAACAGTAAATGCGATTCATCAACATCAACACAAAAATCATTAAATATTTTCTTCTCTTACAGAACTGGCGTCCCATTCCCAGATAGTAAAGTCCCGGAATTCAACAATAAAAAAGACATGGAAGCCTCGATGAACGGCAAACAGTGGGACAAGAACGATTTGTCTCAAGTGCCCGAGAAATTCAAGGAAGACAATGTGGCCATCGGGAACGGAACTAGCAACCTGCAGAACGGGCTGCTGCAGTACGCTGCCAGCGAGATCTCTAAAGGGAAAGGTGAGTACATCATCAACATCAACGGCTCGTTACAGTCCACTGCTGGACTATGAGCCTCCTTCACTTAAGTGGAGGGTTTTGCCATTATCTCCACACTTGGCAGGCGGGTTGGAGATCGCAGATTAAAAATTTTACTGTATCAGAGAGCGCTGCCCGCCCGTTCCCTGTTCAATGTGTAGTCCCTAAGTCGCCTCTTACGACACCCACGGGAAGAGTAGGGGTTGGTGACAAATGTATTCTACTCTGCCGTCACCACACGGCAATGCGATTGTATTTACAAAAAATATCTTACTTATATCCTGTGAGAATGTTGAGCAGCGTCGACTTCCCGGCGCCGGACGGCCCCATGATGGCTGTGAGCTCGCCGGAACCGAGCCGGCCTGACACGGACTTGAGGATAGTCTTGACATCTGTGAAGAGAGATTAGATGTTAATTAGAAATTCCTATCTAAATCTATTTAAACCCTGTCCGGGAATATTCCAGGTCTGTCAAGCCACTTATTACTTTGACAAGCCTCCGTGGCCAAGTGGTCGAGATTTCGAAGCTCATTACGGAAGTTCCGGGTTCGATTCCCGGTGGGGACACTGTCCAACAAAAATCACTTTGTGAGACTGTCCCCAGTTTGGTTAGGACATTGCAGGCTGAATCACCTAATTGTCCGAAAAGAGAGATGATTCCGTGCTTCGGAAGGCACGTTAAGCCGTTGGTCCCGGCTACTATCTAGTCATTACACGAGCCAAGTCAGTGGCTTTTGGCGGCTATATAATACTGACACCAGGGTTTGTGAGGTCGGTTGTCGACCTTACAACCTACACGATGATGATGAATATAATAATTGTATGTTCCGCAACACGGCAACTATAAGTACGTATTCTTGGTTAGGCTTTAGGTATAAAACTTTAACACTGGTAAAGTCAAACGAGGCAAATAATGCTAATTTCCACAAGCAGAAAACTAGCTTCGTATGACAATGCACTTGTTAAATTCATTGCAATGTGCAATAACTAAAAATAGATGCTAGAAATCGCAGTCTTTTGCACACGGACTGACACAAAACGCACAAAAAAAAACACCAACAACTCATATACGTCCCAGCCTATGTTCAAGCTTACAAAAAAACTGAAACCCCAGCCTTTGTCTAAATGTCTTCATTCTTATTCTAAATAAGGGTGAATAGGTCTTACTCTACCACGCTGGACCAGTGCGGGTTGGTCGATTACCCTCACAACCTTTGAACAATTTCTTTGCAGAAGTATGCAGGTTTCATCACGATGTTTTCCTTCACCGCAAAAGAGTCGAATAATCGTACATAATGAATTATTCGATTCGAAAACAACATTGGTACGTGGTGGGGATCGAAGCCGTGTCTCCCGTCTCCCAGAAACAGCAGCGGCCCTAGCCACCGACGCTCTCTCGACAATTACTAATTTGTGTCTTTTCTAGAATGATCTGTAATGGAGTATAATTATAGGATCTTTAGAATCTATAATATTGAAATTTATCATTAAAATAATCTTCATTATTAGACATAAACGGTCTCACGATGTAACCATGACAGTAAAAAGGTAATATCCTTCTGTCTATTGAAGACAAAAGAGTGTAAACTTTTAACGACATCTTTGACGTCTTAAACAAACAAAACGAAGTCATTGATCTTTAGGTACCCGGATGCAGAGAAAGGTCGGAAAGAAGGTAGTTTATTAACCTTAATTGTTAAACAAAATATCAAAACTATTTTGACATTTCTGTAAAGGACACATGATGGTTAGAGGAATGAACACGCAGATGTTGTCTCACTCTATGAGAGTCAAACATACAAGAATAAAAATACATAGTTTTAAGTACCTAAAAGAGCCACTTCTGGGATATAAATGACGCACGTAAATACATTAGCATCAACACGCACAAATTATGTAGCTGACCAAGGTAAAATGGTGAGATAAGTACTAAGTACTAGTACTACCCTAGTTTATCTACTCTGTTAGATAACAAGTAGCAACCACAATCAACAGTATGTACACATCTGGACTGCCTTTATTACATAATGCAAACTATGTACTTACCTACTATTAAAAACTTATAACGGTAATTAGCTCTACAGGCTGGACAATGCAATATTTTTGTAACACCCAAGGGCCCTTTTCACAAAGCTACAAGTTACAAATTACAAGTACAATTCGATGTATATTGCGTAGACAATAAGAAAAACCAATGCTTGTCTTTCAGTCAGGCGAATGGCTACGCAATGAATATCAAATTGTAACTTGTTATTTTGCTTCGGGAAACGAGGCCCTGGTTTCCTCGCGATGTTTTTTTCACATAAGAGCGTCGAATAAACGTACCTATACATTAACATTTTAAATTCAAATTATAGTTTCAAAGGCAATTTTAACAAAATAACATATATGGACGTGTTTTTGTCGGAACGTTTCTGTCCTGTACACATTATAAATATAAAATAACACAACAAAATAACATGATTCATTGTATTCAGTGCCTGTATTACGAGTATGTCCTTTGTCTGATAATCAACTTGATTACTGAGTGTACAAAGTTCGTTAGCACACCAATCTCCGTGTTTTTGAATGGCAACACGATTTCAATTATGTATTATAATTTCAAAAGCGGATGTGTATAGTAATTATGAAATATTACAGCAATTTCACATGTAGAATTGACCGAGCCAGCGCGAAGCTCTAGCGAAGCGTCCGACTCTCCGTTTCAGCTTGGCTAAAATTGATTATCTGTCCATCTGTCTGCTTGTTCCACTACAGGTCACGTTTCTCAACCGATTCTCGTGAAATTTTGTGAGCAGGTTCGATAAATATATAATTTAATTTTGTCGAATAATTTTGAAAATTTAAAAAATTACGGAATTACGAGGGCTGAAAACGTAATAAAAAAAATCTGCTATTTAAAAAACATATATACTCGCGAGTTTTATTTACAGCTCACACAGCCACTAATGCTAGTATTTTGGAGCAAGTAATCATATCATATTTACTGCGAATATTTACTGTTTTTTTTTATTATTGAAATTAATTCAAATTTCACCCATAAAAAGTAGTAAAATACTAAAGTACTTATAAAAAATTGGCACTAAAATTGTACTCACGTAACGTTTGAGGGTTTCAGTTTCAGTCTAAATGCAACCCTTTATAAGAACAGAGCAATTTGTAAACACGGAAAGCCTGAGAACTCACCAGAAAGTCAAAGATAAAGAATGCCAACATAATAACAAAGGCTTACAACACTCGGACACGTGGTGAGGATGAAGGAAAATACTTGGCAAGTCCTCGTCAAAGGAACTCACTGGTCTCGATTCGGGATGTCATGCTCTAATTCTAATTTTAAAATCCAGCTATCCTTTACGTTTTTATGACCAATGAAAGAGAGGTGATGAACGAATGATATTAATTTGAACGAATGATAACTTAAATTAAGGGCATAGCTGTCGGTTTAAGAGATTTTTAAGTCGCATGTTTTAAGTGCTCTCTAAAATTGTGTAACACGGCCATAAGGTTCAAATTCGATGTTTGACAGCTCTAATATTAGAATGGCCATCTCCTGTCCCTTTTCAATCTTTAAAAGGTAAAAAGGACAGAAATGAAGGATTAGAGCGTGACAGTGTGAATCGGGGCCACTGAGTACCTTGTAATATACAAGGAACTGTTTGTGTTCTGCTACAGTATCAAGACCGATTGTCAAGTAAAGTATTGGTGTACCAGTATACAACAAACAACTCCAAATGATCTTAGCGATTTTATCATAATAATACTCTGATTCCTTTATTCATTTGAGAGGCGACTTAGGGACTACACATTGAACAGGGAACGGGCAGCAGCGCTCTCTGATACAGTAACCTTTTAATCTGCGATCTCCAACCCGCCTGCCAAGCGTGGAGATTATGGCAAAACCAAACACTTGAGTGGAGGAGGCTCATAGTCCAGCAGTGGACTGTAACGGGCCGTTGATTTGAATACTCTGATTCCAACATAAACCAATACAAGTAATAACTGAGTTTTAGTAGTATTACGAACAAAGGGGTTATCTTCCAAAATTACTGAAATGATAACTAATCTTAGTGAGAATTTATAAATTGCTGAATAATCTTACTATAAGTTAGTATCAATCAATGATTTAAAATAATAATGGGGATCGCCCCACAAAAAGGGCTAAGGGAGAAGAGGGCAGAAAATTCTGACATACTTACATCGATTTTGGACCTTAGTTGTGCACTTAATATTACTATGTACCTATTTATTTATGATTTTATTTAGTCACCTAAAGGGTAACAAATGCAATAATTGATCGATTGTCTTTTTTATTATTATAATTTAATACTAGTAAAAAGATTTCCAAAATCTTTGTGTTTAGCAGGGGACGTCAAACGACTGTGATATGATAACTATGAAGCAATTGCTGTATGATAAAATACGAGTCAGTGGTACCTACTTTTTTGAGAAAAACAAATCAACAATAAAAATACAAGTCAGGTAAATTACATACAAGTAGGTACAGAAGTACATAGAGCTGGTAAAATTTTCGACCCAAGAATTTAGTCATGAGTGACGTCATCATCAAGTCAATGCACTAAAACAATGCTTCTAAATTATTATTTTTTTCTAGGGGTTACAGAACCGTTATAGGTAATCAACGTATTAAAAACAATTACTTAAATACACTGTTTCTTTCTGTTACTTGGTTAGCCAATAACCATTTTTTCAGTAACTACTATCGGCTCTGCCTACCCCTTCCGGGATACGAGCGTGATCATACGTTACAAATGCGACGAAACCTAAAACAGTTACAACATTATGACTGTAATTTAATTATAGAGAGTAACTATACACTACACATATCATTTACCATTTTAATAATGGCAGCATGTCATCATTCATCAACAGCTCATATACGTTCCCACCGAGGGTCTCGAGCCTACCCTGAATTAGGGCGATTAGGCCTTAATCGACCACGCTGGCCCTGTGCGGGTTGGTTGACTTGACACACAACCTTTGAATTTCTACGCAGGAGTGTACGTACAGGTTTCATCACGTTGTTTTTCTTACGAGCGTCGAATAAACGTACATAATAAATTCGGAATTCGAAAACGCATTGGTAGGTACGTGGTGGGGATCGAACCCGCGTCTCCCGGACGGAAGACAGCGGGCCTAGCCATTAGAATACCATCCGCTCTCATAAATAAAATGTGACACTTGAATTGTTAAATAACGGAACAAAACCGTGCACACTGAAACTAGTGATATGATAAGCTACCACATATCACTATCAGAAGATTAGCATAAGAGTTAATTCCCAAGGAGGATCTAACAAAACAAAGCAGATATGAGCACTTTCATACACGCCTTCATAATCGAAAATGTCGAAACTGCAATCGCTTTGTGACCAAATGTTGATAACGACAAATCGATTTGGAAAAACTGAATTTGTAAATAAAAAGAAATAGTAACTGCTAAAGATTAGACTGAGGTCGATTTGCTGTTGTTTATTTCAAACACCACAGAGAATGTCAAGTATTCTAAATAAATAACATCAAATACAACCAAATTTTATGATACTTCGCATCCTTTTCGAATGGAAATAATTTGATGCAACTTAGTGGCGAAATTTGACCTTTGATTCTAATCAGTTCTGCATCATCAAAAAGTGTCGTACCTACTTAATACGTCATTCTGTAGACCTATCTGTAGGTATTTACTTAGCAAGATTAAAGTCTACTCTACAATCAAACGCATTGCAAACTAATAAATTATTATTGAAAATAATTGAACAAATTCCAACATATTTTTTAAAACTGTCGTGTGAAATCGATGATTGTTTTATTGATTAGTGATTGGGTAATTTTATTTTGTATGACATCATCAATCATCAACGGCCCGTTACAGTTCACTGCTGGACTATGAGCCTCCTCCACTTAAGTGGGAGGGTTTTGCCATAATATCCACGCTTGGCAGGCGGGTTGGAGATCGCTTATCAGAGAGCGCTGCTGCCCATTCCCTGTTCAATGTGTAGTCCTTAAGTCGCCTCTTACGACACCCACGGGCAACATACGTTTTATATTTACAGTATTAATAAAAATATAAATCTATGAGAGATTTTCTATTTCTTTTGTAAATCAAATTATTTTTTTAACATAAAAACCATATATCAGCAAAATAAATAAATATGACTCAATATAAAGATATCTATGAAATACAACCATCAATCAGTCACATAAAATAAAACTACCGCCCTGGGACGTCTCAGGCGCAAACGCTCCCACGCTGCCACGCTTTCTTTGTTAATTTTCAGAAATACAACAATCTTAAGCAAACAACAACAATTATGTCCGTGGGAGCATTTTCAGAACAACTCGGACAGAAACTGTCAAACAAAAATCAATTTGTGAGACGATAATTCAGTTGGATTATAGCATTGCAGGGTATCTCCTGATTGTCCAAAAAGTAAGATGGTTGCGAGTTTCAGATGTCTTGGCTATTGGCCCCGGTCGGGAAATCATTTCGTTTTTATCACCAATGAAAGAGAGGTGATGAATTCAGACGACCGAATTATATTATTTTGAATGAATGATAACCTAAAATAAGGGCATATTCTGTCAGATTAAGATATTTTTAAGTCGGATGTTTTACGTGCTCTCTAAAATTGTGCAATCGACGCATAAGGTTCAAATTCGATGTTTGACAGCTCTAATATTTGGATGGCCATCTCCTGTCCCTTTTTAATCTTTAAAAGATGAAGAGGACTGATGAACTTACTCAAACTCAAACTCAAATTATTTATTGCATACCATGTTGAGTACATAAAAGGTCTTAAATAAAAAATGTGAAGCGAAAACATGGGCCCGGATTGGGCATAACAATTTTAAATACACTAGAATATTAGACATAACATATACTATACTATCTAAATAAACACATAACAACTTGTCTATTATTTTTATATATTTATTACTATTCTACACAATCTTATCATCCAAGAAGTCCTTGAGAGCATAATAACATTTCTCTAGCAGAAAACTTTTTAGCCGTTGTTTGAATTTATTTATGTTATCTTCATTTTTAATTTCTGTAGGCAAGTTGTTATATATCCTAGTAGACATTGCTAATGGACCAGATGAAACCATTTTCATTTTAGTAGAGGGAAGCGCCAATCTAGCCTGCGGTCTTAAGTTTTGTGGTCTATGATAGGTTGTGTAGAGTTTTGGGTTCTTTTTTATAAAAATACTGGCCTCCATGATATAAATACATGGGAGAGTTAAAATTTGCAATTTTTTATAGTATGGCTTGCAGCTTGTTCTGTTATCTATATTTACGATTACTCTGATACATCTCTTTTGTAAGATAAATAGGTTAGACGCATTTGTGCTATTTCCCCAAAGTAGAACACCATATTGCAGCCAAGAGTGAGCATACGCGTAATATGCAGTTAAAGCGGTTTTTACGTTAGTTACTTTTTTGAGCTCGTACAGTGCATAAGAAAATCTGGACAATTTAGTTGATATTTTTGCGATGTGTTCTTTCCAATTAATATTTCTATCTATGTGTATTCCTAATAATGGGTATGTATCAACCATTTGAATTTTATTGTTTGAAAAAGTGTAATTAATATCCAAGGGAACTTTTTGTGGCGGTCTAAATTGTATTATTTTAGTTTTGCTGAAGTTTATTATTAAATTGTGTTCCTGAAGCCAATTGGTTACATTAAACATGGTCGCGTCTAAAGAGCTTTTAGCATTGTGAGTACTACTGGCGGGTAGCACAATGGATATGTCATCCGCAAAGAGGCTGCATGGTTTATCTATTATGTTTGGCAGATCGTTGATATATAATAAGAACAAGACACATCCTAGAACGCTACCTTGCGGGATAGATTTCGTTACGCAGGCTTTTGATGATCTGATATTTACTATGTCACCTGTTATATAGTTAAAGTGCTCTATCTCTACACTTTGGAAACTTAATTAAGGATTAGAACGTGACTGTGTGAATCGTGACCATTATCTACCGAAATAGTCGTTAGATGAGCTACCATGTCAGGGGCCTGCGTCGTCGTCAGCTCAATAACTCTGACACCAGTTAGCGAGGTCGGTCGTCGACCTTACGATATTAAAACCCATACGTTATGATGATGACGATGATGTAAACAAATCAGGCGAGTGCATTCACTAAGTACTCAATTACTCGTAATAAGAAGTACGTTCTAGGTCCGGCGCGGGCGTCGTCACACTCGGCCGGACGCAAAGGAAACGGCCATTATTGCGTACACTATCATTTACTGTTTCCTTAGCATCAACTGTTATACCAACTATTACTTATTCTGTGGCATCAGACAATGAGAGAAATTGATGATATATTATGCAGGTAATATTTAGCCTTTATGTGAGTATTTACCTTAGCAAAGTGCAAAAAGTGGATGAATATACCATTATCACAATCTGTGACTATATTATACAGCATGATTTAGTAATCCCTAGCAAAATTTAAATATGATGTTCAGACCATCATAAGCATTTGTATTTTGTATGAAAAGTCGATTTTTTGGGGGTTTTCAACCGATGTTCCTTGGGAAAAGTTGTTGCTTATGATGGTCTGAATTTTGCTAGGGATTACAAAATCATGTTGTAAATCATAATAAATCGCGTCTTTGTAGGTCATATCGAACGCAAGAATCAAGATTTAGATACTAAAACGGAGCAAAACCACCTAACCTTGCCACCACCCCAAGGGTATCGCGTTTAGCTGGGCCGAGATGCAATTATAACCAAAGAGGAAGATGATAAACAGTAAATTACCTACTGTCGATGATATAAAAACGTTGATTAATTATAAATAGATAATGATCTATCTAACTGTGAAAATTTAGATGCGAGCGACGACGGCTTCGTAGCCTGGTTGGTAGTACGCCTGCCTTCGAAGCACAGGGTCGCGGGTTCGAATCCCGCCCATGGCAAACATTCGTGTGATGAGCGCTTGTGTTTGCCTTGTGTCTGGATGTTGTTTATCTATATGTCGTAGGAAGATTTTGATAATTCGAATTTTCGCGAGAACCCTAGGGATATTGCGAAAACATTTCTCAATCTTACTGGAAAAAGATTGGGTTTTTGCAAAAACACGAGTCGTTTTTTCCAAAGTGGTAATATAGATGATGAATTTATTTTTAGGGTTCCTCTGGTACTTAAAAGTGGGGGGGTTATTTTTTTAACTACCCCGTAGTTTGAGGTGTCATTGGATAGTTTTCTTTTTTATATTTGAAGTTTGCAAAAAGAAATTTCGGTGCTAGTACGTTTCAGAAATATTTTTAGGCTCTAACAAAAATTTCCACCAGCGAAACCGTTGTATTTGGAAATGTGAAAAAATCATGGTAGTAGTGGATATCAACATAAAGTAGACTTTACAGGTTAACGAATAATAGACCAACTTATAAAATGTACTTGTAGTAGTAAGAAATTCGGTACAAATATCATAGAATAATATTTTGATGAACGTTAATTGTCTTAAACAGGTATCTAAGTAGTATTGGACAACTACGGAACCCTACACTTTGCGTGGCCCGACACGTGTTTGGTTGGTTATTTTAATTACTTTGGGCTACCTTCCCGTGGGTGTCGTAAGAGGCGACTTAGGGACTACACGTTGAACAGGGACCGGGCAACAGCGCTCTCTGATACAGTAACCTTTTAATCTGCGATCTCCAACCCGCCTGCCAAGCGCGGAGATTATGGCAAAACCCTCCACTTAAGTGGAGGAGGCTCATAGTCCATAGCTCATAGGCAGTGGACTGTAACGGGCCGTTGATTTGTTTTTTATTTTTTATTTGGGCTGCTTTATTCCATCGAGACAGTGTACTACTTAAAACATTATATAATATCACAGAATGTCCAGTTTGCTGAATAATCAGGAAATTTGTCGAGAGATCATAGAGTTCAATCCAAAATAACAGAGAAATAATCCCAGAAAAAATAATATTCCTTTGATAACTTAATCACAAGCAATAAAATTATTCATAAACAAAAAACCGTTAGGTAATCAAAGTAAGATTTTTTTTATAACGTATTTGCATTTATCTATTTATCTATCAGCCTTGGCCTGATAACCAGACTAATTACTCGTCGTATCTACATGTTTTTGTCAAATATTTTATTACCAATTCTCGCAACTAATGTTCTTTGAAAATCTGCACATTTGCTTGTGCCTATTGGGGAAAACTAGAATAGGAGACAATGGTGTCAATTCCACGGGCGAAACATAAACTTAATTTTATATCAGTGTTGTCACTTTCTGACCCACGACGATGAAAAAGGACAGGAGATTGTCAACCATCGTAAGCACCAAATTTTATAGCGCAAATGTCAAGTTTTGACGTGTGCCGTGTAATTTTAAACGGCTTGTTTTAGGGTCCTGCTTAAAATTGACATTTGCAACATAAAATTGACGTTTGTGACATAAAATTTGACGTTTAATAGTGCCAACAATCTCCCGTCCTTTTTCATGGTCGTGGGTCAGAAAGTGACAAGACTGGTATAAAATTAAGTTTAAGTTTCGCTGCATAGAATTGACACCAATGTTACTTACTGTTTAATATGTTATAAATATATATGTGGGGACATCTTACACACGGCCTTCTGATTCCAAAGTAAGCAGAGTTTGTACTATGGGTACCAGACAGCTGATGTATATTCATCAATAGATAAATACAACAACATCCAAATCTCACAAAAACATACTTACATCAATACAAAAAATCAAAATCAATAAATAGTACTATGTGTATTGAATATACTATTGGATCGAGTTCGTGATTCCAGACTACAAGTCCGCGCCCGGTATATTTCCACCCTGGTTAAGTTCACGCCCGCTATATTTCCACTCTGGTCAAGTCTGCGCCCGCTATATGTCCACTCTGGTCAAGTCCGCGCCCGCTATATGTCCACTCTGGTCAAGTCCGCGCCCGCTATATGTCCACTCTGGTCAAGTCCGCGCCCGCTATATGTCCACTCTGGTCAAGTCCACGCCCGCTATATTTCCACTCTGGTCAAGTCCACGCCCGCTATATGTCCACTCTGGTCAAGTCCACGCCCGGTATATTTCCACCCTGGTTAAGTTCACGCCCGCTATATTTCCACTCTGGTCAAGTCTGCGCCCGCTATATGTCCACTCTGGTCAAGTCCGCGCCCGCTATATGTCCACTCTGGTCAAGTCCGCGCCCGCTATATGTCCACTCTGGTCAAGTCCGCGCCCGCTATATGTCCACTCTGGTCAAGTCTGCGCCCGCTATATATCCACTCTAGTCAAGTCCACGCCCGCTATATGTCCACTCTGGTCAAGTCCACGCCCGCTATATTTCCACTCTGGTCAAGTCCACGCCCGCTATATTTCCACTCTGGTCAAGTCTGCGCCCGCTATATATCCACTCTAGTCAAGTCCACGCCCGCTATATTTCCACTCTGGTCAAGTCCACGCCCGCTATATTTCCACTCTGGTCAAGTCCACGCCCGCTATATTTCCACTCTGGTCAAGTCCACGCCCGCTATATTTCCACTCTGGTCAAGTCCACGCCCGCTATATTTCCACTCTGGTCAAGTCTGCGCCCGCTATATATCCACTCTAGTCAAGTCCACGCCCGCTATATGTCCACTCTGGTCAAGTCCACGCCCGCTATATTTCCACTCTGGTCAAGTCTGCGCCCGCTATATATCCACTCTAGTCAAGTCCACGCCCGCTATATTTCCACTCTGGTCAAGTCCACGCCCGCTATATTTCCACTCTGGTCAAGTCTGCGCCCGCTATATTTCCACTCTAGTCAAGTCCACGCCCGCTATATTTCCACTCTGGTCAAGTCCGCGCCCGCTATATGTCCACTCTGGTCAAGTCCACGCCCGCTATATTTCCACTCTGGTCAAGTCTGCGCCCGCTATATGTCCACTCTGGTCAAGTCCGCGCCCGCTATATGTCCACTCTGGTCAAGTCCGCGCCCGCTATATGACCACTCTGGTCAAGTCCGCGCCCGCTATATGTCCACTCTGGTCAAGTCCGCGCCCGCTATATGTCCACTCTGGTCAAGTCCGCGCCCGCTATATGTCCACTCTGGTCAAGTCCGCGCCCGCTATATGTCCACTCTGGTCAAGTCCACGCCCGCTATATGTCCACTCTGGTCAAGTCCGCGCCCGCTATATGTCCACTCTGGTCAAGTCCGCGCCCGGTATATTACCACTCTGATAGAAATAGCAATTAGGTCCGTCAAAATAATCCAGACATTTGAGTTGATAGAGCGTTTATCTAGTGCCTAACAAGCATCTAGACATCGGAACCAATCAAACCCGCAACGTTCCGTAGACGGCAGTCACCTTAACCATTGCACTACCGACGAGGTCACTTGCGTTTATTTTTTTTTATAATATAAAATAAATCTTGATTATAACGTAAAGCCCTTGCTCCAATAGTGTCAAATTAAATTCTAATTACGGTATCTATCTTTAGCCTTGATAATGTGAAGTAAATCGTTGGAAAATTTACTATTCAAGGTATTTTAATATTTTTTGTTTGATAAAGGGAAGTAGCCAAAGCCGTGTGTGTGGTGACGGCAGAGTAGAATACATTTGTCAACAACCCCTACTCTTCCCGTGGATGTCGTAAGAGGCGACTTAGGGACTACACATTGAACAGGGAACGGGCAGCAGCGCTCTCTGATACAGTAACCTTTTAATCTGCGATCTCCAACCCGCCTGCCAAGCGTGGAGATTATGGCAAAACCCTCCACTTAAATGGAGGAGGCTCATAGTCCAGCAGTGGACTGTAACGGGCCGTTGATGTTGTTGTTGTTGTTGAAAGGGAAGTAAGTGTATTGAACACACTTGTGAATATGTTTTGGCAATTATTAACAAATATTTTGGCTGCCAGTTAGTGCTGCAACAAAAATATGTTTGTTGTTTTTTTTACTTTTGTTACCAAAACAGTAAGTTAATATTGTTGCGAGTAGTATTTTTATGTAAAGATTTATTTTAGTTAGGTATTAAAATTTTCGTGGTCGACCACGAAGACGATGGCGAGATGACTTGGACGGATTTCTGAAGGGCTGGCATCGAGAGACCCAAGATCGGGAGGAATGGCGAGAGCGAGGGGAGGACTTTGCCCAGCAGTGGGACACACAAGAGGATACTTAAACAAAAAGAAATATTTGCCGAAATTGTCATCATTAGACAAAAACTACAACACAAAACTGCTTAGCAATTTAAATGTGTAAGTGAGTAGGTAAGTTTTATTTAAGGTCTCCTTGATCGAGAAGACACTTAACAAGTTGAACATTAAGACAAACATTAGTACAAAATTAAGTAAACACGCAGGCTTATGAATATCTTAAGTAGCTTGATTTAGCGATGATTTATTGATTTTGACCGTCAAATATTTCTGTAACTCCCGCGGCTGTAACCTAACCAAACAAATAATAATTACAGGCTGAAAAAATCACACAAAAATTCTTTCTTCATAGATGAACGTCACTTGTAGCTGTGATTGCATATATAATTGCGGTGTGATTGATTGCAGGTAATTCGAGCTTACACACGCAATCAAGACCAAACTGCCATTGTGAAATAAGAAGTCTATATTTGGGGTTTTCATTCGTTCATTGCTTAGAAACACAGGTGTTTTGAATGCATCGCGTTTTCGCACTTTGAGCCCTAAGGTAAGGTTCGCCTTTAATTGCCTTCGCTGAATGTTAAATTAGGTTGGGTTACTTCTATAATATAAAATGCCGGTGAAGTGCACTCAACGAGATTGTGATTACAAATTGACCCACGACGCCATAGATTATTAATACAGCGAGGTCTACTTTTATACTGGTTTACTTCTATAATATAAAATGCCGGTGAAGTGCACTCAACGACATTGCGATTACAAGTTGACCCACGACGCCATAGATTATTAATACAGCGAGGTCTACATTTATACTGGTTCGGTACGGCGCACAGAGATGGATCGGCGGAAAAAAGTCCTTTTTTCAGAGTTCAACTTTAGGCAGATTTTGTATCATTAATAAATACTACAGTCTTCAACAAACAATGCTATATAATTTTTTTTTATTTTTATTATTGTGTTATTGGTTAAATTAAAGGCTAAAGTCAGACTTTAAAGAAACGTTATTTATTTCTTGAAAAATATGACTTTTTTTGCTTAGTTACACTAGATAACCAGTGTATTTAAAAAAAATATAAAAATTACTGGTAATACTACATACATTAGAGCATCTAAAACTAAATTTATAATTTGAGGAAAGTACTTAGTATTAATGTAGTATCGTTAGAGAACAAAGCATTTTTTTTTTACATAATTTCTTATTTCAATCGACCATATCTAGCTTGCGGCGCTTTCCGGCGGTGTCTTATGTAGTTTACGTGATAGGTACATTCCTATAGATAATTAACAAATCACTTCCAGCTGCTAATATCTGCTAACCTTGTTTTTGTAGTCCTATTAGTAAATGAGCTTCATATTGCCTACATTAAGAATTAATTTTTTTAATGAGGGTAAATTACCTAAAAAAAATAGTAATGGCTATAAAAGGGATAAACTTTTGTTTTATTTTTCATTACTTGTTCATAACCGGTACAGTGATAACAAATTTTACACTAAAATGGCGAATTTTACTATTTCTAACGACAAATTAGCCGAAATTGCTATCGCAAGCGGTCGCGATGTCAATAAGTGCGTTGAAGTTATTAAAAGCAATCATACTGATTTATCGGAGATCATGTTAGTGAAAATAAGTGAACATTTGATCAAAACCTTTTTTCCCAAATTTACAAAAAAGTGGAATGAAGCAGCTCGGAATAAGAAGTTCTTTTTTGCTAAAAATGAAAAATGGCTGTCAGTAAAGTTTACGGTTCTTAATGAAGATATTGCAGCAGGATCATCAAAACGATCTCACAGTGGAAGACCAGAAAAACCTATCGATGAATGTTGTGACCGAGCCAAAAGGTATAAAGTTAAAAAGCTATGCGAAACTGTCCAACCTGAATTAATTGCTGCAGCAGCTAAGAGAATAAGCGATCAATCAACAAGATGTGAAGCATTTAGTGCGGAGAAAGCGTGGGCATTAATGTTAGATGCATCATTAACAAGGCATCAATATGAAATTCTTAGAAAAGCTGCAAAGGAAATTGGATGTGATATTTTTCCAGCTTATCATAATGTCTTAAATGCAAAGAAAGATTGCTATCCTCCTCATATAGATGCAACAGAAAGCTACGCTTACGTAGGTCTTCAAGAATTATTAGATCATACTGTAAAGAGGATATATAAAACAAAAACTGACGATGAATTGGCAAGTATGAGTGAGGAAGTAACACTTTTATCAAAATGGGGTTGCGATGGCTCATCGGGCCACACTGAATACAAACAGTCATTTGTCGAAGATGGTGCTACAGATACCAACATATTTCTAACAACATTAGTTCCGCTCCGTCTTAACAACAAAATAAATAATTCTTTGGTGTATTGGAAAAATGAAACTCCTTCTTCAACCAGGTATTGCAGACCAGTACAGTTTCAGTTCATGAAAGAAACAACGGATGTCAGTAAAAACGAGATCTCAAGAATGGAAAGTGAAATAGCTAATCTAAATCAAACAACGATTTCCATGAACAACAGGATTTTTAGAGTGACTCATGAACTTCATTTAACCATGATCGATGGTAAAATTGCACAAACAATCACAGATACTTCTTCTAATGCAGTGTGCTTTATATGCAAGGCGAAGCCGACTGAAATGAATAAGCTGGAACATTTAAAAACAAAAGAAGTAAATACGGACGCTTTTAAAGTAGGCCTTAGTCCGTTACATGCAAGACTGAAATTTATGGAATGTATTTTGCATATTGCCTATAATAAATCGTTTAAAAGCTGGAGAACCAATGCCAACACGCTGCCACTTAAAGAAGAGGAGAAGAAAAAAATACAAGACGAGCTTTTCAAAAGATTGGGAATTAAGGTGGACTTCGTTAAGCAAGGAATGGGCTCGTCGAATGATGGAAACACGTCAAGGAGGTTTTTTGATAATGTGGATATAGTGGCGGAAATTACAGGAGTCGATGAAAGGTTGATTCATCGATTTTCTATAATATTGCAGACAATCAACTCCGGGGCTTCAGTTGACTCAGAAAAGTTCGGGAAGTATTGTGAAGAGACTACAAGACTGTATGTTGGGTTATATGACTGGTACTATATGCCAAATACAATGCATAAGGTTCTAATGCACGGCAGTCATATAATTTCAGCTGCTGCATTGCCAGTGGGAATGTTATCTGAGGAAGCCCAAGAGGCGCGCAACAAGGACTACCGTCGATACAGATTAAACCATTCTCGAAAATGCTCACGTGAATTGACGAACGAAGATGTTTTTCACATGCTTTTGGCTTCTTCAGATCCGTACACAAATAGTTTAAGGGCTATGCGTAGCCCAAAGCATTTGCCCTTGCATGAAGATGTAAAAGCTTTGCTGCATGGAGGAAATGAAGAATGATCCTCAAACTTAATTTAATGATTTTTATTCCTGTTCATTACTGTGTATGTATTTGTATGCTTTCTTTGTATATATATATTCATTATTGTATATGTCTTAAAAAATGCACAAAAATTAATGATTTAATTTATTTTGTTATTTATTTTTTAGTTTTCTTTCATTTACTGCTTTTCTGATTTTTACGATACTATAATATAACTAAAACATTATGAAAAATATGCTTTCTTATTATTTTATGAACTAATATCCAACATTTATAACATTCCCTTTCTATAAAACAATTATTTCCGCCGCGCCATACAACGTCCACCACTGTGCGGCGTCTTGACGTTTACCGTACAAGGTTCTTGCATACTAGTTCTTGAATCTTCAACGTGAATGATTATTTAAAAATCTGCGACACGGAATCAACAAGGTTCTTTATATCGAAATAGGAAGTGACAATAAGGTCGCGCCACAAGAAACGTATAAGCAGCGTCTCTGCACCGTAGACCTTTAACATTATCGCTGATATGTTTGTATGAGAACTCTTAAATAGTTTACAAGGTGGTGTAGTGGCAAGAACCGCAGCCTCCTGTTTGAACCCCAGTTTGAAATTAAATGAAATTAATAGTTTATTAACTTTTGGGTATTACATCTCTTAGTTTCGTCATTACATTTTTTTGGGTGAGTTCACTACACGATGTGCGGATTCTGTGGAGAAGAACTCACCAAAGAACCCTGAACCCCAATACGTACCAATGTGCTTTTTAATTTCGAATTCATAATATTAGTTTTTCGGTAAAGATAAACGTCATGAGGAAACCTGCACGCGCCTGCGAAGAAATTCTTAAATTGCGTCGACCAAACCACATCGGACCATCGTGGTCGACTTTAGCCTGATCATCACTTATAAAGATAAGTAGGGAACGAATATGAGCTGGTAACAGGTTTTTTCAACTAATTACGATATCATCCAAAGTGCATCGATCAAAAACTCCTCTAGTGACAGGGTTTTTATATCGAACGCGTTATATTTAGTTGATGAATTCATCAATAAATACATTTGATGACACTGCACTATTAAGTGTTACCGCTTGCTGGCAGATACTCATAAGCATTTGACATGTAAAATACCTTATTATTTTATTGAGTTGCATTTTTTGAAGCGCAACGAGGCGGAGATGCGTTCAAAATCCTTGTTCTATTTGCTACTTTCAAATTCAAATTATTTATTTCGGATATTACAGTCCATAGTGTTGATGAGAGTATACTTAACCTAAGTGTTAGTAATAAACAACAATTTAATTTAGAACTAATTTAAGCTGGCACCGGGCTGGAACCAGTTGCACTTTCAAATAGTCAAAAGAATCTATCTGAAGTCTGTTGGCCGAATAAAAGGAAATATATATAGCGATGATCATCATCGCCTTCTGGCGGGCGGAAAGAACATTGGAAAATCCATAGATTTGTGCGGAGGTAAGTACAAGATATAATATGTCCTTTTGTGACGGCCGATATAACTTGGTTAGTAGTACGTATCTGCTTTGCAAAGATTCCGGGTTTGATTTCTGACCGGGCAGATAATATGTGTGTGTGTATATGTCGTAGGAAGATTTGATCATTCGAATTTTCGCGAAAACCCTAGGGATATTGTGAAAACACGGATAGTTAGACAATGGTGAAAACATTTCTCAATCTTACTGGATAAGATAGGGTTTTTGCAATAACACGAGTCGTTCTAGTATTATTGCGAAACGAAACGTTAGCTATTATGAAATAAGAACACTGATTGGCCGATCGGAGCGCCCAAAACGAGACCCCTCTGATTTGTTGACGTTGACGACAGGGTAAAACTAGGAACCAATTAGAATAAGATTTTCCAGCAAGATAGAGAAATGTTTTCACCATTGTCACCATTGTGTTTTCACAATATCCCGAGGACTATCGCGAAAATTCGAATTATCAAATCTTCCTACGACATATATGAATCTGAACATATTTTGTTTCAGGTCCGGCCTGGATGTTATTTTGTGTTTTTATGCGAATGCTTCCATGGAATTGGAATCCTATTGAAGAGCATATTATCAGTTTGAACGCCTGAGATAGTATTTATACTTCCAGCGTAAGACTTGATTATATAACGTCAATTATCAAATTGGATTCCCAATTAAGAAACTAGTTCCTCCTACCACTTTTTTTTTAATATGGTTATAACTCCTTCAATTTTGCTAAACAAGGTCTCCGGCATAAAAAAGCGTTACATGGAAACAACCACTTCTCATTGACTCGTTTTTCTCCATTTTGATGATGAAATGGTGATCATTTCCAAGTAGTAAGATTGACAGTCTCATTTCCAAGTAGTAAGATTGTTTCTTTATAATTCTAGGAAACCATTAACGTCGGAATTCAAGTGATTAGACCCTTAAGTTGATTGTGCGTTTTTGGGCACGTACATGTTTGTTTTTAAGGTCAATAGTGTAGTTTTAAGTTTTAGTTTTAATTTTGGCTTTAATCATATTGACATGTTTTAATTGATTGATTAAATTTTATTAAGAACTTTGTGTAGAATTTGTAATAGTAAAAGCAGTACTGCATTGGAATAGAGAATATTTTTAATTGAAGACTTATCGTCTGGGTTGCATGCAACTTGCAAGGAAGAAGTTATCATACAAACACTTGTCTATCAGACGTGAATTACATTACATCAATATTTTAATGTGAAAAATATCTGGATGTTTGTTCCGCTTTCACGCCTTAAATACTAAACAGATTTTGGTGAAATTTGGATTGGAGATAGTTTGTACCCCGGTATAACACATAAGATACTTTTACAGGAAAGTCTTATTCCCACGGGAAATCTTCCACAACGCAAGCGTAGCCGCGGGCGGACAGCTAGTTAAAATTATACCGGGGTAATCTTAGTGTTACGAACCACAATCATTCTGAATCGGAGAATAATTAGTCCTATACTGTAATGTTAAAATCTTTCGTGTGCTGGAGCCCTAAACTACGTAGTTTCTCAAACCTTAAAAACAATTAAAAAATTAAAATTGTTCCTGATAGGTACCATTTTGAAAAGTACCTACTGGCGCGGCGCGCGGACATTTTGTTTTACCTTACATTTCTGTTCCGTGGTTTTTACCACACGTCCGTCATGTTTATTAAACGAAAGAGCTGGCATAATGTTGTGATCTATATCTTTATGTAGATATGCTGATATCCACACACAACCATAGCTGTGGCTATATAAGCAATGTTGAAACGGAATAAATTTTCGCAAGATAAGTACGTGAACGTGGATATGTAAAGGAAACGAAGCAAGCACTTAGACTTCTTTGTTTGCTGAATAAAATAATACGTCATCAACAGCTCTTATACGTCCCCACCGAGGGGCTCGATCCTAACCTGAATTAGAGCGATTAGGCCTTAGTCGACCACGCTGGCCCAGTGCGGGTTGGTCGAAAGAATACGTCAAACTAAGGACAAATGGTTCAATATACAAAGTTCCAAATACATAGATAGATAAATACAATTACCTACAGCAACATTGTAGGTCTGGCCCTTTGGCCTCGTCATGTAGGTACCTATGTTTTTATGCAAAAAGATGTCAACAAAAGGTTTTTCTAATTTGGAAAGCGAAGTCAACGGCCTTGGCTTAAAAACTGAAATGGATCAGTAAGACTGGCCACACAGGTCACAAACAATAAAAAAGATAATATTAAAAAAAACTACTTACTGCTCTTCCTTCCCTCCTGGACGCGGTAAGTGAGGTCCGTGAACGCGAGGTCCACTGGTGGCCTCTTCGGCAGATGAGTAAGAGTCTTGTGTTGCGCCGGAGTAATGGTCACCTTCAAACTCCCCTTCCTGTCGGCAAGAATCGGCTTTGAGTCCACCCCACCCGCTAACTCCTTCTCCACTTTCATTGTGTTATTTATTTTACACTATTTTATCTTTTGCACCAATTCGCTATTTTGTGCCAGTGTTAAACTGTATTATTTATTACACTTTATTTTTTTAATTATCATTCCACTAAGACACAGTGCGCGGTTGAAACGCGCAAGTCGCGACGTATCCGCTCGATGACTGGCTTCACTCATTTTACTTGCTTTGTTTGTAGTATTCACTGTATCATCAGAATAATGGCGACAATGATTTGTATGTTTTTAACGTACATTGCGGTCGTAAAGGTAAGTGGTTGACACTGGGTGATAGGCGATGATAAGATAAGATTTTTTAATATTTATTTATTTGGTATTGGACTTGGTTGGTAGTTTATCTTACTTCAACCAAACATTTATATTTTTTAAATCAAATCATATATATTTATTAAGATTTACAATTTGTAATAATTACAATGTTAGTACTTAATAGCACCGAAAGAAAAGGATAACATTAGAACAAATGAGATTTTGATACCCACACTAATCCTGTGTTGTGGGCATCGTAAAACGTGCGTGTGATTGAGTGAATGCTGTTGTAAATGCCAAACAAAAATAGCATAATCAGGTTTTATTTTTTGCACAAGTAAAAAATAAAAACAAAAATAAATTCAAAACAAAGTTAAGTTACATCAGCCATAAAATAGACTAGAGTCAATTATTCGTAAAATCAATTTATAAATTATATTTTATTTGCATTAAGACTTAAAATTAAATTAATTGCGAAGATGAATTTTCCATCTAAGCTACAGTTTCGAAAGTCAGGATATGAACACCCTGTATGAAATATTATGCATTAAATGACCACTTCACAAAGCAATGTACATTAAACTAATAACTGTCGTCATTACTTTACTCCTCCCCCTTCTACCCGCAAATGACGTATTATTCTACAGTATTTGAACTTTGTCCACTTAACTCAGGGTTGCCGTCTACAATTTAACATTAAACCACAACAAAAGAAAATCCTGCAGTTTTAAGCTAGCAACAAAGAAAAGATGAGACTGTTTTAATTATAATTTGTCATTTTACTTCTCATTTGTTTTATGAATTGGTTTATTCAAACAGATTCTACAAATGTTGAGCACAAGCATTTTTTTAACTATTACAATAATAAAAAATAACCAGCCAAGCACGTGTCGGGCCACGCTGTAGGGTTCCGTAGTTGTCCAATACTACTTTGGTTTGGCTGTTTAAGATTCATCAAAAATTTTTCTATGATATTAGTAGTACAAAGTTTATAAGTTGGTCTATTAATATTCGATAACCTGTAAAGCTTATTGGATGTTGATACCTTTCCTTTTATAAATTCATCATATTATACACTACTATCGTGAATTTTATCACATTTCCAAATACAACGGTTTCACTGGTAGGGGGGGGGGGGAGGAAACTTGACTCTAACAAAAATAGTTTTAGCAAACCCCCATTATTCTTAAGATTATTCTTCAGCATTGTTGGCATGTAATCATATCATTTTATTACTTCATGTGGTATACATAGGTGTAACATATAAAAAATAGTGCACACATGACCCTGTAAGGGCACTGCAAAATTCAAAATAAAAAAATATAACTTATTATACTTAAAAACAAACTAGTAATATGAAAATTATACACTATAAAAATTATTTATCTATTTGCAATCGAAAAACTCCTGCAAAGTATAAAAGCACTTGTTTATAAGATATTTCTTTAATTTATAATTGAATAAGTGTGTTTCTTTAATTGTTTTTATTTCTGATGGCAGTTTATTGAAATTTTTCACTGAAATGTGGTAGGGTTAGCTCTGGGCCTAACTATATTTAATTTAGTAATTTAGTAAATGGTGATGTATAAATGTATATCAAACATGTATATCCATGCAAAATTACAGCCTTCTAGTACTAAGAGTCTCTGAGCTAAGCCGCGCACGGACAGACAGACGGACATGGCAATACTATAAGGGTTCCTTTTTGACTATGGAACCATAAAAAAATACACAACTGTCCCCTAAATGAACTAAATCATAAGAAACAAGTTAAATACAATTAGTCATTGCAGTCGAAGGTCCTGTTAGACTAAAAGGTGTTCCACAAAGCAGCTAACTTTATATTGTTTTTTTTTTTCTTATTACTGTTTTTGGGCAGGGTAGATGAGCTTTTGAATATTCTGTGTTTTGTGACAAGTTTAGTTTTAATATTAAAATATTATAGGTTTGGAATGTGCTCATCAAGGTCTTTAATTTGATACCCATATTATTATTATAATTGAAGACTTTTTTCACACATTTGTAAATGGTGTCATACAATTGCCAAATTATTAGGTATTGTGCCATTACAACAGTTCTTTATTTGGGCAGTCTGGCAAAAACCCAGGTAGACGGCAACCCTAACATAACTGATAATGATAATATTACAAAGTTTATCTAATGCTACTACAGACTCAGCATTCATAGTTGATCGGATAAGATATAATTACTTAATTAAAGAAGTATTTCAAATTCTTGTTTGGACTTGCTCTATTGAACCTCAGAAGTTATTAACAAGTTGGAAAGTTACTTGGGTACATAAAAGTTACTCATTTCAAGTAGTTATAGTTGAGTTTTGTACTAAATTTTTATCATTTTCTTACATGAACAAGAAGAATTTGTACCTAAGTATTTAATATTTTAAGTAAGAAAAAAATTTATAAAAAAATTTAAAACAGACAAAGACAAACTAAAAAAGGAAGGCAAAAAAGCAATCACAAAATCTTTAAAATTAAAAATAATAAAACAAATCTACTCTTATTCAAATATAGTGCAGTTTTTTTAATAAATAGATAAATACAGATTTTGTTATGAGTTAGCATGACATTTTGCATTATGATTTTAACCTAAAGATACTTTTATACAAAAAAATAAAAGTATTTGTTGTGGCACTGTGAACAACAAAGATAATAGTAAACTTAACATTATACTTTATCACTTGACCGCTGACCTTTATAACCCGTCAGACAGTAACAGCACCAAGAAATTCGTACTGTTATGCATTCATAATCTGTTTCCGCTAAGTCACCCAAAGTAGCATCGAAAACGAATTAGTAAATATTTGGCAATATTAGGAAATTAATTATCTGATGTTTTGTGCTATTATAGAAAGAACTTGATACTCTAGCAATCAAAATAGTACAGTTATGCATTAAGACTTACAAACCGAAACGATCGTAAACTTTCTAGACAGCAAAAGTATCAAGATATCACACAATTTTGAGACTATCTCGTACATCACAATTCTATGTTTTCGACGATGATAACTCACTACCGCTTCTCAAACGAGTTTTCTAATTTCCATATCTATCTGTGCGCCAAAAAAGACCTAGCTAAGTAGAAATAAGTGTCCAATTTCGCAACATTTTACATAGAAACGCAGATTCTTTATCGGAAAAGAGGTCATGCTCAACTCTTTACGTTCGCGTGTAGTCTAAGTTTATGTAACGTGTTACTCACCCTAAATTGTTGAGAATAAACTTATTATCCATCTTGACCACTTCACAAACACATTAGGATATGTGTTCTACGTATTTTTTACAAAAAACCAAGTTAAAAATATTATTCGCTAACTCTCAAGACAAACGTCACACAAACAATAAAAAACAAGTTTTCTAGGGTAGGGAGAAGGAATATAATATGTTAGGTATCTTTATCGATGACATCTCACCGATCGATTCGATGAGTTGGTTCGAGTTAAAAACAAAGTGGTGTGTAGTGTAGGTATAAGTGTGCTCAGACAGGCTACAGCCTAGCATTTATTTGGAACAGGTCCGTGTGGCAAATAAAAATAATTGATAATTAATACGATATTGTATTGAAATCGTATCGTAAAAAGAACGGTTGAGGAAATGGGGGAATACGTTCTTTTCTTATGATGTTGAAAATGTTAATTTTGTAACTGAACCTAACCAGAAGACGGTAATAAGATGAACATCAATCATAATAAAATGATGGCAACTCTCATAACGTTACAATATGACGGTGAGATAGAAAAAACGGACATAGACATTACTACTGGCTCAAAAGGGCTCCGAACCCAGAGCCGTTAAACATTATTATAAAAAAAAAATACAATATGACGGCATTTTGTAAATTCCTAAAACTGACATTGGCGAAATCATAAAGGAAACGCCATATTCTTCAAAAAATTGAATTGAAAACTGACTCAACGAAAAAATTTATATATTCATCGAACCAGTTTTACCTGCTTACAAAATTTCATGAGAATCGGTTGAGAGATGCGACCTGGGGGCCGTTTCACGAAGCTACAAGTTACAAATTACAAGTACAATTCGACGAACATTGCGTAGACAATGAGATAAAACGGTAAGAGCTAACAGTTTAAGCGAATTGGCTACGCAATGAATATCAAATTGTAACTTGTTACTTGTAAATTGTTGCTTCGTGAAACGGGACCCAGTAGGGGAGAACAAACAGACAGCTATGGACATACAAAAGCAATTTTGGCCAAGCTGAATGAAACGGCATGAATTTATCTTATTGAATAGTGAGGTGATATATCTACGCGACACGATTTCCTTGGGCGCGCTGTCAAGACACTGGTTGGCGCTGTCCGTCAAATGGAGTTGTCATATCTTTTACCATGCACCTAGTATGATTCTTTTAGTTAAATAAAGCCACATTTCCGATGGTATTTCGTCTATTCTATCACAAATAGGTAAGCACTTATCGAAAAATTGTGTATCCGAAGTGCTGCACTTCCTCTTCAAACATGCTGCCAGTATTTTGGAGACTATGCCACACCATGCCTCGTGCGTGGAGGTGCAATGGCACTGAAGGTATTCTATGGGTATATAAATTTTATTTTTGCTTACCGTAGCAATTAAAATGTTTACTTTATATGATGTTGAATGATATCACTTGAATATTGCTGTTCTACTTAAAAATACTTTTGTTGTTAGATTCTAACTATTTTTGTAACAAATAAAAATAATGTTTAGTTCTACTTAAAATATGTTAATATCCATTCGTTTTCTCGATCAAGACTCGAAAATTTTTATTGTTGTTGCGCAGCACTAGCAACTGCTTTTCTGTTATTGAAAACTGCTAATTTTAATACAGTAGTTAAACATTTGATGAAAAAAATGGTCTATTTGTGATCTATGTGAAGAGTGGAGTCAGTATGCATGTTTTTTCGCTCTTCAATAACTGTTTAGCTTGGAATGTGCAAAAATAAACACGTAAATTGACAACAAGTGTTGCTATTATAATACTTGAATATCTACTGTTTGGTTTGGTTTGGATATGGACAGATAACGCAGTTACCACTAAACCATCGTCTGATTCATGTAACATCATCATCACAACATGCTACTAATAGAAAACAAAAAAAAAATACATCGTTGCTTTGGTCCATGACAGACAGTATCCATGTGCAACCAAACACATCCAGTTTATCCTGCGTTCAAGAACTTTTTACCTTTTGTATTATATAGTATAGTTGGGTTATTATAGGATGGGTTCTGACAGATTCAAAATTTTTCATACGACGTTAACAACTTTTTTTTAATAATATTCAGTTTAAAAACCATAATAGCTAAAATATTAAAAAAAGTAACTTCACCTCTTATTTTATCATTAAACAGTACCTTATGTGATTTTCTTTAATAAATAAATAAATAAACGAAATAATATAACTCAGTTTTTTAAATTGTAATCTGTCAGAGCTCATTCTATAGTAAACCAAGTATAAGTCTACTTCGACAAACGACAGACGAAATGAATGTGTTTCATCATTATTTTTAGTTGAAACTGAAAAAGACAGCAACTTCAGTACCAACATAGAGTTGTAAGTTTCTACTTCATCCCATTTGTATGTTTGTTTGGTTTTCGTGGCTATTTCACTGCGCTATACTTATTTATTTATTTATTATAGATAGTTTGAATTATGTAGTATAATCATGGCCTAGATTTAATTTAGTCGATAATTCGTTTGAAATTGTCAAAACAGTAAGGTCTTTTTGTTTCCACGGAAATGTTTCCCCGAAATTTATATTGTATTAAAATAACATTATCAGTAAAAGAAATAACTTATGGAGGACCACGATTAATATTGATTGATTAACTGTACATTATGAGTAGGGTGGGCTCAAACCTCTCTATAGGCATATTATTATGAGCTATTGATGATGAGCTATTAATCTTGTATAAAATTGTTTGACATCCAAGGATGAACACTGACTACTTTTTTCAAGGAAAATGTAATTTCCACGGGAAAGTCGTCAGCAGCTGTGTGAAAGAGTGAACAATTATAATTTAGTACATAGAAGCTCAAGAATTAATACAATATGTCTAATTACTTTAAAATGGCAACCCCATTCTTGTCATCAAACAGCACGTCAGTCAACTGCGTCAACAATATTATCTGTCAAATCGCTGAAGAAAGAAAATATATTTTTGGGCTAAAATTATTGAATTCAAACCAAATTACGTTTAATTATGTGAGTTACGAGCTCAATACGTGTTGTAGTGAACAATGAACTAGTAGTTAATAGACTGACTTACACTATGGAAAGCATACGAGTGAGTTCATTTTGTTTTGCGTAATTCGCATTAATTTCGTCTTTGTTCTAAAGGTTATTTTTTTACTGATAATGGTGATAATGTAACTTTTTGTTCCAGAATTTTTCTGTATCGCTTATCAAAGGCTTCATAGACAGTTTGCGAGGGGTGACGGTGCTGCTATATTTAGATAAAGAAATCAATGAAAAAGCGTTAAGTCGCTCGCCAGTCCATACAGATCCGGATGACTCAAAAAATAAGCAAAGGCAGCCAAAAGTTAAACAGTATGTTTCATATTTTTTTAGCCATATTGGACTCGATTCGGGACGTCACGCTCTAATCCTTGATTTAAGTTAGTCCGTCCTGTTTACCTTTTAAAGATTGAAAAAGGACAGGAGATGGCCATCCTAATATAAGAGCTGTCAAACGTCGAATTTGAACCTTATGGCCGTGTCGAAGGCACAATTTTAGAGAGCACTTAAAACATGCGACTTTATAAATCTCTTAAACTGACAGCTATGCCCTTATTTTAAGTTATCATTCGTTCAAATTAATATCATTCCTTAATCACCTCTCTTTCATTGGTCATAAAAACGAAAAGGATAGCTGGATTTTAAAATTAAAATTAGAGCATGACATCCCGAATCAAGGCCATTTTAAGTCTTTTTCCATATTGCACTGCTTGCACATGCTGATTTATTTGTGATGCTAGCTAGCTGTCAAATAACAGTATTATTTTTTGGATTATATTATGAGCTGGGTAGGGTTTCGGAATTCCCAAGTTTTTCACATTCCCGGGACTTGGGAAAAAATTCTATAATTCCCAGGAATTCCCGGGATCGGGAAATTTTGTTATTTTTTTTTATAAGGGAGCAATAATTTAAAAAAGTTGTGTACTGTACTAGAGGGTAGTTCATGAAAAACCAGTCTGGTACTTGTCAGGTGAGTAACCGCATGCTCTTCCTGATTTTGGGATAGTTTTAGCGTACTTTATAGTGGCGACGAGGAAAAAAAAGGTGATTAATTTTGAGTGATTTTACATAATTAATCAAAATTCTATAAAATCGTTACACAAAAAGTTAAAAAATGGGTGTTAAGTTTGGTGAGTTTGACTTGGCACATGGTTGCTGGGAAAACTACATAACTAGGTTTGGATTTTGTCTTGAAGTACATGAAATTGAAGAGGATGCACAAAAAAAGGCGAATTTATTAGCGGTATGTGGCCCTGACCTTTTTGATTTGATAATTTCCTTGATTGCTCCAAAGAAAATAAGTGAGGTTACTTTTTCTACAATCAAGAAATATTTGGATGAACATTTTCATCCAAAACCTAATGAAATAGTGGAATCATTCAAGTTTCATACTCGTTATCAAGAGGAAGGTGAGAAAATTCGTGATTATGTAGCAAATTTGAGAAAATTATCCATTCATTGCAACTTTACTGATATAGAACGCACCTTGCGTGATCGATTGGTATGTGGAATCAGAGATAAAGATTTGCAAAAGAGAATGTTACAGCAAGCTGGTTTATCATTTACATTAGCTTGCGAAATGGCTACATCACATGAATCGGCTAACAGCAATTCAAGTATTATAGTCACGCAAACTGTGAGCAGAACAAACTTAGAGTTAGAAGAGCCAATGGAAGTCAATAAAATTTCATATCGTAAAAAAACAGAAAATAAGCCTACATGTTTCCGTTGTGGTAAACATCATGCAGGTGAGTGCAGGTTTAAATGGATGAAGTGTAGCTTTTGTGGAAAAACAGGGCACATTGAATCAGTATGTTTTTCAAAAAATAAAAATAAGGATAGTGCGCTGAGATCAAATTGCAATGGTCTTTATGAAGCCCCTATCAATTGGTTTAAACAGGAAAAAGTACCTGCATTCTTATTAAATATATTGCTCAACGGATACAATATTGAAATGGAAGTAGATTCAGGTTGTGCATTTACTTTGATTAATGAACCGACTGCCAGACTCATATGGAAGGGGAAATTGCCAAAAATTAATAATATGAATATTGCGTTAAAAACATGGACTGATAATCAATTAAATATATTAGAAGAAGTATTAGTATCTGTGTGTTACAAAGGAATTAAAAAAGACTTGCCGATAATTATTGCTAAAGGACAAGGCCCAAGCTTGATTGGAAGGAATTGGTTTAGTGATCTAAATATACAGTTACATGGAATTAATACTATAATTATAGATACAGATATAACTGAATTACTAAGTAAATACAAAGGAGTGTTTGAAGAAGGCTTGGGAAAATATACGGGTCCAGTTGTAAATATATCTGTGAGGGAAGGAGCCAACCCCAAGTTTTTAAAATGTAGATCTATTCCTTTTGCACTTAGAGAAAGAGTATTTACAGAAATAGATCGTTTAGTTGCAGACAATGTCTTGGAACCTGTACCTCACTCGGATTGGGCGACACCTATTGTGCCAGTGCTGAAACCAAATGGAAGTGTTAGACTTTGTGGAGATTACAGGTCAACAGTAAATACAGCAACTGATACAGATACTTATCCCTTACCTACACTTGATGAAGCTTTCACACAGTTAAAGGGAGGGGTAGTATTCACAAAAATTGACTTAGAGAGAGCATACACACAGGTAGCTGTAGACGAACCTACATCCTATTTGCTAACACTGAATACACCAAAAGGGTTATACAAGGTGAAAAGGCTACCATTTGGAGTAAAAGCATGTCCAGGAATTTTTCAGCGTTTGATGTCTTCACTGCTGGCTGATATTCCAGGAGTGGCGGTACTGCTGGACGATATATTGGTGACTGGAACTGATGTATCTCAACACAATATTAGACTGAATTTGGTTCTGCAGAAACTGCAAGATGCAGGGCTAAAAGTTAATAAGACAAAATGTAAATTTGCAGCTTCAAGCGTAAATTTTTTAGGGTTTGTGATTGACAGATATGGCATCCATCCTTGTGAAGATAAAATTCTTGCAATAAAGAACACTTTAGCCCCTCGTGATGTAAAGGAATTGCAGGCATTTTTGGGATTATTAAATTTTTATGACCGTTTCATACCAAACAAAGCCACCATAGCAGAGCCATTATACAAATTGCTTAATAAAGAAGCCAAGTGGCAATGGACGACAGCACATCAAGAAGCTTTTGAAAAGTTAAGAGAGAGTTTAACAAGCAAAGATACACTGGTGCATTATGACTTGAAGAAGAAGCTTATTTTATCTTGCGATGCATCACAATATGGTCTAGGTGCTGTGCTAGAACATGAAATGGAAGATGGCAGTATAAGACCCATCATGTTTGCCTCAAGAACTATGAATGTTCATGAACGCAATTATGCTCAAGTCGATAAAGAGGCTGCAGCAATAATCTTCGGATTAAAAAAATTTCATCAATTTATCAGTGGTCGAAAGGTAACGATTAAAACAGATCATAAACCTTTGTTGGGGTTATTTGATCCGAAACGACAAATTCCTAACATTATTTCTCCAAGAATGTTAAGATGGGCTCTTTTATTGAATTCTTACGATTATAAGATAGAATATGTTCAAGGGAAAAAGCTTGGTAATGCAGATGCATTAAGTCGCTGGCCTTCAACAGATGAAGAGAAAGATGAACAAGAATATACAGGTGTACTACTGATTGAAGAGACACCATTAGAATTAGAATTTTCTGCTGATGAGGTAGCAAAACTGACATCAAAAGATCCCATATTAAGCAAGGTTCTATTCTGGATACGCAATGGCTGGCCAAAGAAAGTTGAAGAAGAATATAAAGTATTTTGGAAAAAACTTGAAGAGTTGTCTACATTTAAAAACTGTATTCTATGGGGCAATAGAGTCGTATTGCCTAGTAAAATGAGAAACAAGGTTTTAGAAGAATTACATATGAATCATGACGGAATAGTCATAACAAAAGCCATGGCTAGAAGTTATTTTTGGTGGCCAGCTATTGATAAACAGATTGAGGATATGATTAAAGAGTGTGATGTTTGTGCAGAAAACAGGAATTTACCTATGAAGGTAACACATCGTTGGATTAGACCAGATAGACCATGGTCCAGGTTGCACCTAGACTATGCGGGACCATTTCAAGGAAAAACATTTCTTATATTAATAGATTCATTCTCAAAGTGGCCTGAAGTTAAGATAGTTCCAGATATGAGTAGTGCAACATTGGTGAAAATATTAAGAGAGATATTTGCGGAACAAGGATTGCCAGACACTATTGTTAGTGATAACGGTAGGAGTTTCATATCTGAAGAATTTCAAAGCTATTGCAAGACGAATGACATTAGACATGTGCTAGTAGCACCTTATCATCCTGCCTCAAATGGGCAGGCAGAGCGAACGGTTCAGACTATAAAAAATAAATTACGAAAACAATCATTAGAACCGTGGCATTTAAAACTTCCAAAAATTTTGTATGGATTACGTACTACTCCAAATAGCGTTAATGACAAAACACCTGCTGAACTGTTAAACAACAGACATTTCAGAACAAAGTTTGATTACCTCAATCCACTAGTATCAAGGGACAATCAACAAATAGATGATGTAGACAATAATGAAAAAGTAAAGGTGAGGTCTTTTGAAGTTGGACAAACAGTGTATGTAAAAAATTATGGTGGGGGATCTAGATGGCTGAAAGGAGTAGTACAAAAGAAAATAGGAATTTGTAGATATCTCATAAAATGGAATGGCAAACTTTTGAAAAGACATATCAATCAGATTCAAAACTTTGGGGGGGAAAAGTCACATATAGAAAATCAAGCTGATACTTCTACTGAGAGAAAATACGATGATTCGGAAGACGATGAGGAAGATGGAATTCTGTTACCGTCACCTTCAAAGTGGCCAGATATAATAGGAGCATCAGGGCCAAAAGATGTTGAATTACATCAAAGTTTACAAGATGATTCTAATATTACATTGAGCCGGAATAAAAGAGCTCGCTCTGAATCACCGCTACATTCAATCAGCAAAAAGGCTGATTTGAATGTCACAGAAGAAGATGAGTTAGAAGTAGAAGACAATATTAGTAGTGACACAGACAATTAGTAAAACTTTCATAGAGTAGTAGTGTTAAGTGAACTTAGTGATAAAGTAGTGTATAGTGGACTTTTAAATAATACCTAAGTGTTAATTATAAACTCAAAGACTTAACAGTGATACATTCAAAGGACTATCAGTGAGACAGCCCGGGGGAAAGGCATGTTGTGTACTGTACTAGAGGGTAGTTCATGAAAAACCAGTCTGGTACTTGTCAGGTGAGTAACCGCATGCTCTTCCTGATTTTGGGATAGTTTTAGCGTACTTTATAGGATCATTTTTATTATTCGTAAAAGAGTCAATTTTTTAATCACATAACAGCATGTTTTCAGTCAGAATACACTTTATAATCAAAATGACTTGAAATTCTTAATTTGAATTCTAAATTAACTTACTTAGCTTTACATTTAAATTAATAGTTTTTAGTTTAGGGTAACTATATACAACATGAAATTTACATCGTTTTGTTCCCGCCGTGTAGTGATAATACCCGCCAAACAGAACAACTTAAAAAAAAATACCTGCGACAAAAATATTTTTGTGCTCTCCATACAAAATGGGTCGGTTTCTCACTTTGTGTTACAAAAAATACCAAAAAAAAGAATATTCTTCATCATTTGACATCTAAAATATAGACTAATCGATTCTCAGAACGGAAAAGTGCCTACATTTTTAAAAGAGATGTACTTAAATCAATTTATGTTAGAAAACATTTTATTTTTTGCCTTAGTTATCTTGTTTACATATTTACAAACATAAATATTATTTTGAAATATTTAGTTCATTATTGCATTTATTTATTATTTCATAACAATTATTTAACAAAGCTTTTTTATTTATTTGTAGTTTTTTTCAGTTTGAAATTAATTGTTCTAATGTGAATGTTATGGTTAAAGTAGTACTTAAACATTTTTAACCATAGCGGTATAAATAGGCATATTGACCTAAAATTACATATCTGGTCTGAATATTCTTTGACACAGCTGATCACTAGAGATAAAGTAGGATTTTTAATTGAACGGAGTAATTTGACATTAGACAGAAAAATAATGTTGCCAGCTCCATAATCTTAGTGATGTTTTCAGTTCAATTCTAACTCAAGTGAGTTGAATCATTCACACTATTAAATATAAAAAAATGCTTGTTACCCCAGCCTATAAACATAGACTTCGTCTACATATCATGCAGTTCGCAATAGTTGGAATCCATCAGAATTGGTGAGTTGGTTTTAGTATTACTGGTAACAACAGTCAGGCTTTTTATGTAGGTAGGTAATAAAAGTAATTAGTGTTTTTTTTATATTTCTAAGAGATAACTTGCAGCTGCGACACAAACGAATGACTCATCCATACAACTAATTTCCTATTGGGTGACGGGAGAAGCGTCTATTTTTTTATTATTATTACTTTCCTATTGTTCGTCATTCGGCTTCTTACCTCCGGTCTGAGTGTTCGAATGTTTCTCTTGTGTAAAAATAAAAATAAATATGAATATTTTAATTTAAGGTAGTTGATATATGTTAGCTTAGGGTAAGTCTGAAAAGCAACAGTTATGCTGGGACTCTGCCTTTTCATACCTTTGTAAATATTTTTTTGGATGAATAAATGACTTCTATCTATCTATCTATTTAGCTTAAGCATACTTACTTTGACATAGACTTAGTTTTACATAATACAAATAAAAAAATGTTTTATCTCCACACCACAAAACTAAGTATGTACATTTCAGCACAGGAGATACAATTTTTGTGGAGGGCTGTTGCCTTAACTAAGTTTAAACCTGTGTTATAGGACATTAGTCCTTCCCCCAGGAGTCCACATTACTTAGTGACCATATCACCAGGGAGCCGTTTCATGAAGCTACAAGTTACAAATTACAAGTACAATTTGATGTACATTGCGTAGACAATGAGGTAAAACGATAAGGGCTTCCAGTTTTGGCGAATTGGCTACGCAATGAATATCAAATTGTAACTTGTTACTAGTAAATTGTTGCTTCGTGAAACGTGGCCCAGATGAGTGATTGAATCATATCTTTTTAGCACAACACTATATTTTTTTCTCAAAAAAGCGGCAACCCACCATATGTCAGATTACTCCGTTCAATTAAAAATCCTACTTTAGGAAAATTTTAATTAAATGCCTTTGATTACAGTATTCTTTTTTTTGGTATTTTTTGTAACACGTTGTAGAGACCAAAAATTTTTTAGTCCCAGGATTTTTTTTTCGCAAAAAGTTTTTCAGTTTGAAGAGTAATATCACTACACGGCAGGAACAAAACAATGTAAATTTCATGCTGTATGTACTCGTAGTTACCCTAAACTAAAAACTATAAATTTAAATGTAAAGCTAAGTAAGTTGTTAAATTTAGAATTCAAATAAAGAATTTCATTTTGATTATAAAAGTGTATTCTTACTGTTTGTTTGTGGCTACCTCAATTGGCAATCTTTTGTTTTTACCCGTTCGAATAATAAAAACGCTCTAAAAAGCTATGTTTTATTCACTCTGCTACAACTTACAGTCACTGTGTCATTGATATTTGCTTGTTTTAATATAAAACGCAGTTCATAAAACAGTTATTTTAACTTTTTAAACGTAATTTAAATTCCCGACATTCCCGGGATCTCGGGCGCATATTTCCCGGGATCGGGAATGGTAAATTTCCCGGGAATTCCCGGGAACGGAACCCTAGAGCTGGGACATAACATAGCATTACTTGTTGTATATGTCGTGGCCATATCGTACAATAGGAAATATGCATTAAAAAAAATAGTTTCATAGTTCATCTGAAAGTATACAAAAATAGAATACTGACAGTCAAAACAGAATCGAAATTGATTGAAAAACAAACTAGATACAACATTATCAAACAAATATATCTTTTCATCAGCAACGAAAAAAAAAATTTCTATGGCGGATGTATGGCCCGCGTTACCAATGACGTCAATGGTCATGTCGGACCTCTCTGTCTAACCATCAACTTTGAAGCCTTATAACTCTTTTTCTGAGCAAGATATTTGAAAAAATATTTTTTATGTGTTTATTTGGAACTTGAAATATTTCAATTAATGAATTTAAAAAAAATGTGCCTATTGACCACATCACGAAATTTTGGATCATTTCATGAAATGGTCGCAATTCATGAAATTTTCACTGTCCGTTGGCCACATCATGATGTGCCTTGGCCAGATTAATGATAAGAAAAAGTTTAACGATATGTTCAACTATAAATGCAGCTACTTCATGAAATGATCAATATTATTTGATCGTATCGTAAAATTATTACATTATAATAAGGTTCTAATGACTTTTTATTACTGTTATAATTATTTATATCTATTGAAAAATAAAGTTTACAAAGCGTTAATTAATCTTGTAAAATGTGTATTCTGTGTAATAAATTTTAATATTATAATGTACTGCTAAAGACAACAGACCTGTTTTTCTTTTGCAGGGAATCAAAAGTACTTACAAGGGTATTACAGTCATGTATCCTAAATGGCTTTATTTTCCTACTTAGTATCCTAGTATTTGAATATGCACTGTTACCAGCGGTGAAGTACTTAGTAACAGTGGTGTTTGGCCACGACCCCGGTGTGGCTCACAATGTATGGGGGTGGATGCAACCGTTCCTATCCATGACGTTTAGAATGATTTGGGTGCTACCACTCTTTTTGTTGAGCAAACTTGTTAACAGTCTGTGGTTTCAGGTTAGTATTTCTCTATAATTTATAGTCGTACATAAAGATTCGTAAATTAACAAAAGACAAGCAGCACATACTAACAAACGTTGCAGGCTTATAGTAAGTAAGATTGACTGTGTTACCCTTCAACGAAATTCCATTCGACATGGGCTTATGTAGGTAGTAAGGTAACCATAAACCCTGGTGTCAGTGTTATATATAACCGCCAAAGGCCACTGACATGGCTCGTGTAACAACTAGATAGTTGCTGGGACTAAATGGCTTAACAGAAGATCAATGCAATGTTCCAACCAAGATCAAGAAAGTCTCACAAGACATTTTATGCCTGACAGTGACCCCATAGGGATTCAAACCCGGAATCACCATAATTAACGAAATAACTTACATAATTAACTTTATTTTAGAAGTGTTTTTTTTTAAACTACCAGTTGCTGTACCATTAGAAATTTTGTTGGCCCTTTTTTACAGGGTTACATAAAGTCCCTTTCAATTGAATCTGGCAATAATGTAAACAAACCAATTTAAACACGATTACTCCTTAATTACTTACATTTGAGTATCAATCCTGATTATATTCACATTTCAAGGAACCATACATTTTTCTTTCAATCATTTCGCCCCCTATTAACTTCTTTATGATAGTTATTTTAATAAAAAATACTCAGACAACAAAACTTTCAATAATTTGTAAAACTGCCATATTAATTTTTTACTTATCAAAGTCTTGTTTGTCTTTGGAAAGTTAGGCTCAAAAAATTATCTTGTTTACATTATTGCCGGATTCTATTAAAAGGGACCTCGCTTGTTCTAATTTAAGGGGCGGTGATTGTCCACAGGATATCGCAGACTCAGCGTACAGGCATAGGAGAGGAAGGCCACAATTCATGTCCAGTGTCAGTAAAATCATTGCTGACTCACTCTTCAGTCTGCTGGTGCAGGCACTATTTTTAGTTCAGGTAATTACCTTTTTTTTAATGTATCGTACCTGACTGCTCTTTCATGTTATAAAATAAACGACATAAAACGTAGCTGCTAATGGTAACGTAGTTCCAAGTAGTTCTTAACCAATTGCGATATAAACTTGGATACTATTGGCTGTCACTTTATATGTCGCGTAGTTTATTTTATCGATGGCCGTCATGCAGCGGGGGCTGATCTACGTAGAAGATATTTATTAGATAAATAGATGCCAAATAATTATTTTTATAATTTTTGCCTATCTGTATGTTTGTTCGCGCATCACACAAAAACTACTTATAAACATCAGCTGCAGTGGCGCCACCAATTATAATAAATCATTAACTTATTTTCAGTGACTTCGATCGAAATTATTATCTGTTTAACGACAATAGAAGGGTTACAAATATATTTTAGTTATTGTTTTAGAGTCCTAAATATAAATCAGTAAGTTATGTAAGACAATAGAAGGGTAGACAGGGTAGAAGGGTATACAGCCGTAAGAATGTCAAAGTCAAAGTCAAAGTCAAATTTTTTTATTCGAATTAAGATTTTTACAAATCATTTTTCGACGTCAAAGCTATCATGGATGGCACGTTCACTACCAGTGTACGCCCTCTGTGGAGAAGAACGAAAAATGTAAACCGTAACTCCCAAAAGTGGCCACTTAACATTTACACAACTTATTGATCATATTGTGTGTGTTATTAATATATAATTGCTAAACATTGTATATGTTTCTGTTCACAGAGTATGTTAGTCAGTATGCTGCCTATAACGTACATAGGCGAGCTGCTTTGTCTAGTCCACATGTGTCTCTTGTACTCCTTATATTCCTTCGAGTACAAGTGGTTCAACATGGGTTGGGAGCTGCATAAGAGGCTAACGTTTATTGAGACTAACTGGCCTTATTTCCTGGGCTTCGGACTACCTCTGGCGGTCCTCACGCAAATACCACAGTCGTATATTATAAGGTACGTATCTAAGGTCCCTTTCAATATAATCTGACAATAATGTCAACAAGATAATTTTTTGACACTAACTTTCCAAAGACAAACAAGACTTTGATGAGTACTCTGTTGGACAATACGCGTGCGCAGCGCGGCCATCTTCATTCGATACTCCTAACCCGCCCCTCAACTGAATATGGCATACTTCAACTGCGGGGTTCTGTTCGGTCGTACTATATTGATTCTGTGGTATTGTTGCGCTCAAGTCTAACCTTATTAAACCTCCATGTTATTATATTCTGATTAAGATAGATATATTCATTCTGATTATTAGATAATAATTATCATATTTATCTTTTCTTAACTTCAATCAATCAATCAATCAATCAGCCTATTGCAGTCCACTGCTGGACGTAGGCCTCCCCAAGGGTACGCCAAAGCGCACGATCATCCGCTTTCTTAACTTACTTAACTATAATAATAGGCAGTTATTGTTACTGTGAATGAATTATTTAATAACTAGCTGTCCGCCTGCGGCTACGCTTACGTTATGTAAGATTTTCCCGCGGGGATAAGACTTTCCCGTAAAAATAATCCTATGTGTTAATCCAGGGTACTAACTATCTCCATTCCAAATTTCATCCAAATCCGTTTAGTAGTTAAGGCGTGAAAGCGGAACAAACATCCAAACATCAGAATATATTTTCTCATTTGTAATATTAGTGTGATGTGATATATTTTTTATTTATTTCAGTGGTTGTGTATTCTCCATATTCTTCCCTGTGTTCATACTGAGCGGCAACGAGGCAACGCCTGTGATAGGAAGGTAAAAATCTACTGAACTGTATATAATTGAAAGTCACAGAGCTTGGTGGCATAATTGGTAATGCGCCTGTTTCTGGCCCGGATAGCCAAGGAGACGCAGGTTCGAGTCCTGTCCAAGATCGACAAATTTTTTAATTTTTCGCTTTATAATTATTAGATATTCGTTTGTCTTATAGTTTCAGACTTTCCCATACTAGCCGATTTAAATGTTACACCCAGTATAGTAAACGGCAGATTTATCCTTTGCAGCGAATACCCACTGCGGCTGTTTTCTCCAGTAGTCGCGCTCTCCAACGGCATGTTCCGCGCCGCCAAGCACAGCGCGCGCGCGGTCTCGCGGTGACGTCACCGAGCGCCGTCTCGCTCGCACCCGCGCGGTCTCGCGGTGACGTCAGCGAGCGCCGTCTCGCTCGCACCCGCGCGGTCTCGCGGTGACGTCAGCGAGCGCCGTCTCGCTCGCACCCGCGCGCGCGCGCCGGAACGACTCGACACTCTGCTGACTTAAACTGAACGATAGGGCATTTGATCATCATCATCACCTCAGCCGGAAGACGTCCACTGTTCAACGTGTAGACCTCCTAAAAAGGCAAATTGAAACTTTACAAAATAACTACAAATTCGTTTTGTATGTAATGTTTCTTTCTTCGCGAATCGTCTGCTACTGATACATATTTTTATATTAATATGTAAATTCAGAAACAGTCAAATCGACACCTCCTATGAGCAACAACGTAATAATTTTAGCAACTAATCAGTACAGCAGTTTAAAGAGAAAAAAAAAATACGTTTTACCTATAGTTAGGTTTTTCTGACTTCAGTTCTATTGTACTTAGAGACTGCTTGGATAGAAAATTATAAGTAAATAAAATTGTAATAAGGAATAATATTAACTAAAGTCATTTTGTATCTCAAGTTACGTTGTTGTTCATAGAGGTGTCGAAATATCCTTTTGGGAGCTTTTTATAATGCCGCAACTACCAGCTTTTGCCTAACTGTACCATGTTAAATGCGGTCTGCAAGAAATCTAATACTCTACAGGAGAAAAGAAATACTTTGAAATTGACCAACATCATTATATCGTGCGTTTAAGGCCGTTGACCGCCCCATGAGCTCTGATGTCATGCGTTTAAGGCCGTTGACCGCCCCATGAGCTCTGATGTCATGCGTTTAAGGCCGTTGACCGCCCCATGAGCTCTGACCGAATCATTAAACTGGTGAAGAAATATTTAATTTTGTATTTGATAATCTTTATTATGAACGCACTACTCCTTTAAATAAAATAAAATATAAGGTAACTGAATCATATAGAACAAAAGGTCATTACGTAAAAGTTATATTGATAGGTGTGACTTCACAAAGCTAAAAAAATGATCTTCATACGTCCCCACCGAGAGGCTCGAGCCTACCCTAAATTACGGCGATTAGACCTTAGTCGACCACGCTGGCCCAGTGCGGGTTGGTCGACTTCACACACAACCTTTAAATTTCTTCGCAGGAGTGTGCAGGTCTCATCACGATGTTTTCCTTCACCGTAAGAGCGTCGAATAAACGTGCATATGAATTCGAAATTCGAAAACACATTGGTACGTGGCGGGGATCGAACCTGCGTCTCCCGGACGGGAGGCAGCGGCCCTAGCCACTAGACCACCGACGCTCTCTAGTTCTATTTAGTTAGCGGCTCAATATAGCAAACATTATTTATTTCATTTAGTGAAGAAAAGCTTACTTTCCAAATACCAATAATTCAGTTTTAGTCAACATAGTGTCGAGTCGCAAAATTATCACCCGATAATATGAAACTTGTGATGTTGAAAATATTATTTATTGTATTATTATAATGATTTATTATACTTTATTTTATTACTGTGCTCATTAATGTACGTGTTGCTAAATGTAGTATAGATGTTGTGCCAAGACAGAGGTGCCGCGGTTTACAGTTATTGATATAAAAATCGAAAGTGCTAAATATTAGAACCTATGATGGAAAGAGCTTATCAATGTACAGTCAGATTCACAAGTAGGGTCATATCACGTGCGCCTTTACGTTAAATATACAGCATGATTTTGTAATCCCTAGCAAAATTTAAATATGATGTTCAGACTATCATAAGCAACAACTTTTCCCAAGGAACATGGGTTGAAAACCCCCCAAAAAAAATCGACTTCATATAAAATACACAATCAACTTTACTAATTTGTATGGGAGGTCGAATTTTTTTTTGGGGTTTACAACCCATGTTTCTTAGGAAAAGTTGTTGCTTATGATAGTCTGAACATTATATACTCACCGGCACATCTAACCGCCCACCCTTGTATTTCGGGTTAATTTTAAACTACGCTTATTGTTATACATTACAATTTAAGTATTGATAATTTTACGATAAATTAAACACACTTAAATAAACATTAAATTAACTACTTTTTAACTAACATCAGCTGTAACTCATAGAATTATAAAGAATCACGAGTATTCCCTGAAATGAAGGCTGGGCGGTTAGTTGTGCCGGTGAGTATATTTATGCAGGGATACGTTAACTATTTAGGTAATTCTTTTGGCTTACTTCCCGGAAACAGAGACGACCATATATTTATAAACTTAAGGGACGTATGGGTACCGATATTGCGATCCTGAGTGTTGTATTTTTGCTGTGACATTCTGCGCTATGTTACTGCTCCGTGGACTAGTTGGCAGTATGCCTGCCCTCGAAGCACAGGGTCGCGGGTTCGAATCCCGCCCAGGGCAAACATACATGTGATGAGATAACAGAAATGTACATGTGAAAAAAGGTTTGCGACAAGTGACCTAAGATCTGTCAGAATTCCACGGAATTAAAAATCAAGGTTTACGTGTTTTGTTTCTAAACTAACGGTTAGGCTACAAAGTCCGTAATGTAAATCCAACGGCGAAACTTCAACCAGCAGAGTTCGAGCGCACCAGGCGTAAGTGTCTATTTGCAATTTATAAACGAAAAATACCTTAATTCTGATAGTGTTGTCAAACAATCTATGGCCAGTGGAGAACCTGTGTCGGATTGTATGAGGTGCCGCCATTTTTGGAAACATTATCGCTATTCTTACATAGGAAACGATATTTAATTCCACAAGTGGTTCCCTGTTTACAAGCCTTCATATTCCTGGGGGCCGTTTCACGAAGCTACAAGTTACAAGTACAATTCGACGTACATTGCGTAAAAGATTAGAGAAAACGATAAGGGTTTACAGTTTAGGCGAATTGACTACGCAATGTATATCAAATTGTAACTTGTTGCTTCGTGAAACGGGGCCCTGGTTATAGCTTGTTTATTTGAGGATCTGGGGCGCCACGGGTCCGAATCCAAGTTCCCGTAACACCCCCAGGGGTGCTTTGGGTCCGGAATGTTTGATCGCAATGCATGGCTGCTTCAACTTTTCCAAATTTGAATGTTCTGGACAAAAGATCTAGCATGGTGCAAAGTTTCGGGTAAATTAAGTACTATTATTTTTATTTTTTTATTTTTTTGTATATTCATTCATTCATTCATTATTATTATTTAAACCGCGGTGGCTCACGGATTATTTAATGAGAGGATTTTGTACTTTGCACAGATTTTTTAAAACAATGCTAGTTGTGATTTAAAAACAATGTAACAGTGGACTAGGTAATATTTGTTAAATTATAATCTTGAACAACTACAATGCGGCATAAAAACTACTTGGCGTCACAAGCGACTGTACTCTAATGTTATATAGTCATAATTGATGATGTAGTGAACATTAAAAAAATCCTTCTGACGTTGAATTGATCAATAACCCTTTGCGTGCAAGCGCTTGTAGCAGCATTTAGTTCGCAGGTCCTCAACGCGCCCGTTACCCAACACTCTGTGCAAAGTTGTTACAAAATGGCTACTTTTCGGTGCCTGGATTTTTTGCGTTCTATTTTATTGAATAATCGCTTTATAAAAAAGTATAATAATTTTATTATAGAATTTATATTGCAATCACTTATTTAGTCACTGTCCGAATTAAAATTTGTGATTGTCTTTTTTTTACATGACATTAAAAATGACTGAATCATTAAACTTGTCGTTTTATTTTAGCTTTTAAAATTACATTAAAAATAAAAATAAAAACAAAAGAATCTTGATTCAAGGTCCTTGAACGTGCATATATACATTTTTTTTAGTTCGTAGTCCAGACGACCCCAGCTAGGGCTTCATAATGAAACTATCGCATAATGTACATACAAGATGTTTATTAATTTCAACATATCGGATTACATATTCATTTCATACATAATATAATTTGATCTAATTTATACAGATTTAAAAATGGCAAATTAATCTAAATCATAATATACATTTAACCCACAAAACGAAGTTGTTTTCCGTTCTCCAACAGGATATTAATACTTATCACAGAATTTGCTATACCTGATATACAAGGGCATGATATCTAATCTTTAATTTCCTAACGCTAAGCGCTATCGTCACAGTAATTAAACTAATTTGGTAGCAAAGATCATTCCATATTTAGAAACTACCTATAAAATGACAAGGAACCCAAGCAAATGCATTTCTAAAATAAATTGTAGATCTATTAACAAATTGAACACAATAAGTTTCATAAGAAAATCAAAATATTGATAAAACGATCTAGGTACACAAATTATAAATTAATTATAGACTAATAAAAAAATATAAAAATATTATTAAAGAAATGGGTAACGATATTAGGTACCTACATAATAAATAAATTAAATATAAAAGATTAATCTCAGTTTGAATGAAATAAATAATGTGATTAATCCATAAATGTTCAAACCTTTGGATGCCGATATCGAGGTTAGGTAGTTAGTTGATAAAATAACATTGTTTTTGGATTCCTGAAGTAGCAACAGGAATCGAATTTTATAAAAAGTAAATTTCTATAGATTGGACATTACCCCCATCATGTATAACATCAAATACATAAGTTAGAATAAACATTGGTAACTAACTAATTATTTATTATTATTATTACTAAACTATAAATACTCTCTTCTCTCTTCTTTTTTCGCCTGCTTTTGTCTAACATTACGCAGAGTCGGCGCCACCCTTTACTTTTTTGAATCCATACTTTGAATCCATACTTAGTACGAGTATAATAATTATTTGATTTAACAAAATTATGATTATCTTTACTTTTTCCCATAGTAATACTTTGAATCTTTTGGATTAAAAAATGTTTTTAACTTTGTTAGCACGTATAAAGTTATCCTATAGGCACATTTGCATACCAACAGGTTTACTAGATCGCGTCCCCAGGTCCCCACCGAGGGGCTCGAGTTAGATTTGTGAAATTAAGAATTTTGCGTTGTGATCTAAAAACTTTAAGTAAGTACATTTTCAATCTACTGCTTTGGATAATCTAAATCTAGTATTTAGGTAAATTGGTCTATTATACAATCGACTAATTCGACTAGCGAACTATTCGAATATGAATTATTTATATTCACCCATTTTAAGTCTTAATTCGTGCTATAACCGGTTTTCTCAAATGAAATCAAATGAATAGATACCTACTTACACATCTAGATTATAAAACATAATTTTATTAAGTTATTATGTACCTGTATTATTATGATATTTATATATTCTACAATAATTTGGTATTTTGATTTACTTAAATATAAAATATTCATATTTTAATGTAGCGCTAAGGACAGATCAATGGAGGCATTTAGTTTTTGATTTTTACACTAAAAGGACACAATTTGCAAAAAAAAAACTTGTTTTTTGTTGTTTAGCTACTGTTGTATTGTGAAAAGAAAATATGTTATATCACCAAATATGTTATATATTCTGTTAGAAAATACAAAACAATTGCTAAGCAATATCTATTGTATATTTTTTATACATACTTTATTAAACTTAAATGTATGATTTCAAAATGCGAAGATCCTCCTTACCTGAAAACTGGAGGTGGGTCAAGTTTGCGAATGTAAATCTACACATGAAGTTGAAATATGTGTAGTTAATTATGTATTGTCAGCTCTAATACATTTTACCTACTGCTAAAATGATTGACGCAGATAAAATAATAAATAGAAATATAGTCACTTTCATAATCATTCATTCATTCATTCATAAGTGGAGTCATAACACCTGTCTGTTTGTTATAGCAATTATTGTATTTTTTTTATATAACAGCAAAGATTACGAAAATGTATTTCTTTCAATAAACGTGATATCGTGACTTCGTTAAAAACTACATTTATAAGAACAACCGCCCGCGGTGTTCCAGCCATTCACAATACTCTTACTTGCTATTAATTACATTTGTCTACATACTAGCATAAATAAATCATAGTGAGATCTATTAGAAGCGACACACACAGCCTAGCCGCAGCCGTCGCTAAAGTTAAAAAATCAATACGCAATTTCGTAAAATAGTTCATAAAAATGCGCTAGATGGCGTTGGCGAAATCATGGCTGTAATGATACAAACGCGAATGAAGCATTCAAGTCTCAGAGGAACAAAAGACGATCGCTTCGAGGCGACGCGCGTCAGAAATCTTTGAGTCAACGTCAAAAATAAAAAAATCTGGCTGGACATTTGTCAAACTCCTTCGTTGCGGTTAATTTTCTTGATCCCTTAAAAAATAAAGCCACGATTTCTCAGCGTCAATCTATCTTCTTGGTTGGAACTATTTTTTTTATATTTTTTAAACAAGTTGTCAGAAAATCCCCCGTTACGCAAGCATAAAGATCCAATATTAAAAGAAGTATTGTATGTGCCGAAGGGTTTCTTTTTGATTTCGTAATATTCCGTATTATAGAAGTTAAAGCAGTTTAACGAGTAGCATGCCGACCGCGGCACCGACCGTGAGTCCCACGCTTAGAAGTGTCACCATCACCGACGAAGCCTTCTCCTGCTCATGGCTATCGACCACCCTGCAAAACAAACATACATTTTAATTCTTCATCGTGTCGGCAATAAGGTCGACAACCGACCTCACGAACCCTGCACTGCAAGCCTAAGATGCGCACGAAGACAAAAAGTCTCTCTACGCTCCTTTCTATACTTAGGAAGAATAGAGAGCCAAGTCTACGTGGCCAAATCAGTGGCCTTTGGCGGCTCAACAACACTGACACTAGGGTTTGTGAGGTCGGTTGTCGACTTAACAACCCACACGATGAGGAAGAATAGCTTTGTTTAAGAAAGTCAAACAAAATAAAACATTCTAAATTATGTTAATTTATCTATTGATGCGTCATCGCTCGTTACAGTCACAATCACAAAACGTGTTTTTCTTATCTTGTAATTATAGAATGCATTATACTAAGAGCAAAGTGTATAGTCCAGTTTTCTACTTTGTTATAAATCCGTAAAATTATAGATTCTTATATTCTGTTATTTCCGCCCGGTGTTTAAAATGTCAAATTTTCGTATAAACTCCCCTTTCCTCCTTTAGGGAGGGAATGTCCAAAAATTCCTTCTTAGTATAGTGCTTGCGTCCTAAGAACAACCTATTATCCAAATTTCACATCGCTCATAACATAACCCGTTGCGTACTTGTACTTGTAAGTATAATAATTTTGTGAAATAGACAGTTGATTAAAAAATTTCGATGTTCGCAGACACCGATTTAGTGTTGTGATTTGAACCAGTTTTGTTAACTATGCGTCGTCGGAGATGTATTCGCTAGGGCCTGACTTCCGTCTGGGGGATGCGGGTTCGATCTCCACATCGTACCAATTTGTTTCGAATTTCGAATTCATATCTACGTTTATTTCAAGACCTAACGTTGAAGCAAAACATCGTGAGACTCCTGCGAAGAAATTTAAAGGTTGTGTGTGTCGACTAAAGCCTGATCGCCGTGGCTCATCGGTGCGGACGTATATAAGCTGTTGATCATCATCATCATCGTGTGGGTTGTAACGTCGACAACCGACCTCACAAACCCTGGTGTCAGTGTTATAGAGCCGCCAAAGGTCACTGACTTGGCTCATGTAACGACTAGATAGTAGCCGGGGCCTTCCGAAGCACGGAATCATCTTTCTTTTCGGACAATCAGGTGATTCAGGCTGCAATGTCCTAACGAAACTGGGAAAAGTCTCACAAATAGATTTTTATTGCTTAACAATGTCCCCACCGGGAATCGAACTCGGAACCTCCGTAATACAGTCCCACAGACCATAGATGTCACGTATCGATATAAAAACTCAACTTTTTTGCAATTCGCAGGTATATCAGCGGACGGACCCGGCGGCCTTCAGTTGACCTCTCGCTATATTAAGTTAAGGATTAAAAATCATTCATTTTAGGTTTTTGACCGGTTCATCTAGTCCTGCGTGGTTCTGTGATTCATTTGAGCGAAACTAACTTTGCCTGCGTGTTTTTCGTTTTTTCTCATGGCTAACCGGCATTATTTTTCTTCATTTTGTGAGTTGCAGCAAATAACTGATTGACTTGACTAGCTTTAGGACTTTTATTGTGTACGTGTCCAGCAAGAGTTACTGCGGCCGAGGCTTGTATAGTGCTTTTCTCTGAAATATGCGATGAAATTACAAAATACTAAAAATATTGTGGTACCTTGAATTTAGATATCTACTTGTATCGCACTAAACTTATGCTCGTAAGTTCTAATCTTTATCACTTTCTACTTTGATTTCTGATTTGATTTATACGATAAAAATAAAAGCGGCGAAAAACAAACAAACTGCCATATTGTGCACTTTTCTTTTTTTTTTGTTTTGTGCCAGTGTCATACAGAGCATACAGCCAACTCAATTTACTACGAGTCGAGTACGATTCATATAAAATTTGAATTTAGAACATTAAAACTTATGAAGACTATGCTATAAAAGACTCAAAAACATTGAAATTTCTGAACGAAAGTTACTTTGCCGGCCGCTGTTCTGTATGGGGCAATGTTTCGTCCAAAAATGAGTCACTTCGCGTACTGTTTTTTTACAATAATGATCACATTTTCGAGCGTGTCGGAGAAAACAGTTTTTTCATTTGATTATTTTTTAAGCATGTGTGAATGAATAAATGTCTTTTTATTTTATTTTAAATTGAGGATTTAAAAAAAGAAAGAAATTGTTTTCTTCTTACTTGTTTTAATTGAAATTTACCCGCACAAAGCCGGGGCGGGTTGCTAGTTACCGGCTAATTAACTATAAAAGGAAGACGCATTTCTGTATGTTGTGATACAGATAACCCAGTGCTGAGTGCACTATATGTAAACAGATCCTAGACGGGTCAAGAAGAACTACTTGTATGTGCACACGTGCGGCTGGGTTATCTAGCTACGTAAACAAAGACCTAGATTCCAATAAAGCAGTTGACTATCTTATTCAATAGTTTATAACTAATAATTTAGAGTAAATGTTAATTAAATTAAGAGAAAGATCTTGTCTTATTCGATTACGCTAGTTCAGTGTGGGTTGGTCGTCTTTACACACCTTTGAGTTTCTTTGCAGACGTGTACAGATTTTCTAACGATGTTTTTCTTTACCGTTAAAGTACATAATTATCTTGGCGAATTGAGGGAAATTGAAATCAAGCGCTAAAAAGAGAAATTCGTAATAAAAGAGCATCTTACTGAAAAGTAACATGATTCTTTGGCTCGCAGAGCACGTTAAGCCGTTGTTGGTTTATCTTAGGCTATTATCTACGGCAATAGTAGTGACATGAGTCATATATTTTTATGATGATGATATAAGATTTTCCTGGAAGAGTTCGTCATTACGATATTAAATGATTGAATCGTTCATTAACTATAGTATGTCACATCTCGATCGCCATTTTTTTTGGGTGAGTTCACCATATAAGGTGTAAATAAATTAGCTGACACTATTTTAAATGATCAACCTACCCATAAAACTGAACAACTTTCCCCAAGAAACATGTCGGACGACAAAAAAAGTTGTCCCTTTCATACAATACCGCGCGGCCAGCTAATCGATTTACTATAGAAGATGCATATTTTTTTCGTCCGACAGCCCATGTTTCTTGGGGAAAGTTGTTCAGTTTCATGGGTAGGTTGATCCTTTAAAATAGTGTCAGCTAATTATTTACACCTTGTATACGGACTATTGGGAAGATATCCTACTGATCGCTAATTGCGAATTAACTAGCACGTTAAGCTTTGTTAGTTAGTACATGTTAAACCTTGTGGAGACTATCACGACGATACCAATTTTGGTGACAGCTAGTAGAAAACAAACTAGAGCGTTTTCCGTGATTCGTAAAGCACGGTAAAATTGTATGGTTACCTGGTGGAGTTGATCATGATGATGTTGGTGAGGTATCCGTTGGAGAATGCGAACAGTATGATGATGGCGATGTACTCGTAGTCCCAGAGGAACAGGACGGGGAGGTGCGCACGCGGCTGCGCGTTGCACAACATCAGCATCGGGACGAACATCACGCGCAGGACGCTCGCCGCCGCGATGATCCATTGGTTCGTCGGCTGATGGACGAAAAAGTTTTACTCATTTGTTTTTTGACCGAGCGAGCGCGAAGCGTCTCCGTTTCAGTTTGGCCAAAATTGAACATCTGTTTGTTTGTTCTTCACATTGTGAGCAGGTTCAATATATAGTTTTTTTTCAAGGAGTCATTTTTTCGAAATATATAAAAGTTACGGAGTTATGGGCGTTGTCTACAGCTATGGACTCGCGAGGGTTATAGCTTACAGAGCCACTAGTCGCGAGGTCTACAGCGCAAAGAGCCACTAGTCGCGAGGTCTACAGCTCAAAGAGCCACTAGTCGCGAGGTCTACAGCTCACAGAGCCACTAGTCGCGAGGTCTACAGCGCAAAGAGCCACTAGTCGCGAGGTCTACAGCTCAAAGAGCCACTAGTCGCGAGGTCTACAGCTCACAGAGCCACTAGTCGCGAGGTCTACAGCGCAAAGAGCCACTAGTCGCGAGGTCTACAGCGCAAAGAGCCACTAGTCGCGAGGTCTACAGCTCACAGAGCCACTAGTCGCGAGGTCTACAGCTCACAGAGCCACTAGTCGCGAGGTCTACAGCGCAAAGAGCCACTAGTCGCGAGGTCTACAGCGCAAAGAGCCACTAGTCGCGAGGTCTACAGCTCACAGAGCCACTAGTCGCGAGGTCTACAGCGCAAAGAGCCACTAGTCGCGAGGTCTACAGCTCACAGAGCCACTAGTCGCGAGGTCTACAGCGCAAAGAGCCACTAGTCGCGAGGTCTACAGCTCACAGAGCCACTAGTCGCGAGGTCTACAGCTCACAGAGCCACTAGTCGCGAGGACTACAGATCACAGAGCCACTAGTCGCGAGGTCTACAGCTCAAAGAGCCACTAGTCGCGAGGTCTACAGCTCACAGAGCCACTAGTCGCGAGGTCTACAGCGCAAAGAGCCACTAGTCGCGAGGTCTACAGCTCAAAGAGCCACTAGTCGCGAGGTCTACAGCTCACAGAGCCACTAGTCGCGAGGTCTACAGCGCAAAGAGCCACTAGTCGCGAGGTCTACAGCGCAAAGAGCCACTAGTCGCGAGGTCTACAGCTCACAGAGCCACTAGTCGCGAGGTCTACAGCGCAAAGAGCCACTAGTCGCGAGGTCTACAGCTCACAGAGCCACTAGTCGCGAGGTCTACAGCTCACAGAGCCACTAGTCGCGAGGACTACAGATCACAGAGCCACTAGTCGCGAGGTCTACAGCTCAAAGAGCCACTAGTCGCGAGGTCTACAGCTCACAGAGCCACTAGTCGCGAGGTCTACAGCGCAAAGAGCCACTAGTCGCGAGGTCTACAGCTCAAAGAGCCACTAGTCGCGAGGTCTACAGCTCACAGAGCCACTAGTCGCGAGGTCTACAGCGCAAAGAGCCACTAGTCGCGAGGTCTACAGCTCAAAGAGCCACTAGTCGCGAGGTCTACAGCTCACAGAGCCACTAGTCGCGAGGTCTACAGCGCAAAGAGCCACTAGTCGCGAGGTCTACAGCGCAAAGAGCCACTAGTCGCGAGGTCTACAGCTCACAGAGCCACTAGTCGCGAGGTCTACAGCTCACAGAGCCACTAGTCGCGAGGTCTACAGCGCAAAGAGCCACTAGTCGCGAGGTCTACAGCTCACAGAGCCACTAGTCGCGAGGTCTACAGCGCAAAGAGCCACTAGTCGCGAGGTCTACAGCTCACAGAGCCACTAGTCGCGAGGTCTACAGCTCACAGAGCCACTAGTCGCGAGGACTACAGATCACAGAGCCACTAGTCGCGAGGACTACAGATCACAGAGCCACTAGTCGCGAGGACTACAGATCACAGAGCCACTAGTCGCGAGGACTACAGATCACAGAGCCACTAGTCGCGAGGACTACAGATCACAGAGCCTCCGAGGACTACAGCTCACATTATTTCTGCCTGTTGTGTACTAAACTGGTGTGTCAAATTTCATCTCTACATAGTATAAAACAAAGTCGCGTTTCCGCGTCTGTCTGTTTGTATATCCGCTAACTCTGCAATAATTTTTTGTTAATTGGATAATGGACTGGAACAATACTGCAAATTTCACGAAAATCGGTTCAGGAGTTTTCCAGATATAGATTTTTATTGAAAAAGATAACAAATAAAATAAATAAATATAGGTATGTGGGGACATCTCACATACGGCCTTCGATCACACCTTTCTGTGATCGAAGCATACGGCCATCAGATCCCAAACTAAACAAAGCTTGTACTATGGGTTAATACCCATTAGACAGCTGATACACATTACACAAATAGATAAATACATATTTATATAGATAAACAACATCCAGACACAAGTGCTCATCACACGAATGTTTGCCCTGGGCGGGATTCAAACCCGCGACCCTGTGCTTCGCATGCAGGCGTACTACCTACTGGGCTACGGGGCCGTCTCATAATATCTCGTGCATATTTCGCAGGACGTCGCTGGAAGTGGGCTAAGCAATGACCATCTATGGACTGATACGAGTATGATAGGTAATATTTATAATTTAAGACTTACTCGCAAGAGATAGCCGGCGACCAATCTGCCAGAGTAATCTCCACAGCTGAATATCAAGTAGTTTACCACAGGAACGAAGAATATTTCTGAAAAAAAAAAGTAGTTAATCTATATTTATAAATAAGAACACTATTATGTAACCTTCTTATAAGTATTAGGTCATTGTCTACTACTGAGCCGCGATTAGTTGGCACGCGCCTTCAATTATCATGCCATACTATTCTCACAACACGATTTTACGGTTTCCGCTCTTACTCCACGCGTCGTATAATCACAGTTCAGTTAGTTAAATGTATAGAAAAACAAACATATCACTGATGATATTATGCACGCGTCCTAAAGTCCAATGCTCGGACCAATAGTTGGTCCGAGTTCCAATGATATAAACACTACACAAACAATATTCGTCATGTAGTAACGAACACATGAGAATGACTATATTTCACTCTATATGGTATAAAATAAAAGAGATGCGTGTAAGGCCAAAAAATACGATGTAAGCTCGAGCGTTTGCAAATACAGAGGCCAAAGATCTAAAAGATAAATATATAATCAGTTTAGCTTTTAGTACACGTTATTGCAATCAACAAAAAAAAAGTTTTTATAAAATTACGAACACAAAACTAAAGTAGGCTATTATAAGTTATACTCACTATTCCAATCAGTTCCTTTTGTGACCGGATGCGATTCAACCAACACCGTAACAGCAGGATACACCGACATGCTTATGCCGAATACCGCGAATATACTGAATGCATACACCCACACCTTCTTCACTATCAGAATCAGCGACACTTCTCTATGTCTGTTAGTCGCTAGGCCCCCCGAACCTCTTAGTATGTGAAATGAGAAGAAGTCTATCTTGTAAAGTAACGCGTAGGACAGCAGTGACGATATGACCATGACGTCGGCAATGATGAAGTATATGAGAGCGCTGTGGAGGGGGGATATCTTGAATGCTAGGGATATGATCTGCGCGACGGCGGCGATGATTCCCCCCAAGGACTGGCCGCTGACAATGGCTGCCATGTATTCTTCAGAGAACCTCGAGGCAATGCCCACTATGCCGCCGATGAAGACTGCCACGGCCGCTGTAACAAATACGTTGTATTCAAGCAGTGTTGTTCCTTGCTCGAAAAGATATATTATCAATCTAGGGATGATGCTAGGATAAAGAAAACGAAATTATCAATCTAGGGATGATGCTAGGATAAAGAAAACGAAATTATCAATCTAGGGATGAGGCTAGGATAAAGAAAACGAAATTATCAATCTAGGGATGATGCTAGGATAAAGAAAACCAAATTATCAATCTAGAGATGAGGCTAGGATAAAGAAAACGAAATTATCAATCTAGGGTCATCCCTAGCCTCATGGCTAGGATAAAGAAAACGAAATTATCAATCTAGGGATGATGCTAGGATAAAGAAAACGAAATTATCAATCTAGGGATGAGGCTAGGATAAAGAAAACGAAATTATCAATCTAGGGATGATGCTAGGATAAATAAAACGAAATTATCAATCTAGGGATGATGCTAGGATAAAGAAAACGAAATTATCAATCTAGGGTCATCCCTAGCCTCATGGCTAGGATAAAGAAAACGAAATTATCAATCTAGGGATGATGCTAGGATAAAGAAAACGAAATTATCAATCTAGGGATGAGGCTAGGATAAAGAAAACGAAATTATCAATCTAGGGTCATCCCTAGCCTTATGGCTAGGATAAAGAAAACGAAATTTTCAATCTAGGGATGATGCTAGGATAAAGAAAACGAAATTATCAATCTAGGGTCATCCCTAGCCTCATGGCTAGGATAAAGAAAACGAAATTATCAATCTAGGGTCATCCCTAGCCTCATGGCTAGGATAAAGAAAACGAAATTATCAACCTAGGGATGATGCTAGGATAAAGAAAACGAAATTATCAATCTAGGGATGATGCTAGGATAAAGAAAACGAAATTATCAATCTAGAGATGATGCTAGGATAAAGAAAACGAAATTATCTATCTAGGGATGAGGCTAGGATAAAGAAAACGAAATTATCAATCTAGGGATGATGCTAGGATAAAGAAAACGAAATTATCAATCTAGGGATGATGCTATTTATTTATTTAATAGGTTTGCCAACAGGTGCACATTCTGGATAGTATACATATGCGTGCTCTTAAAATTTTCGAGATGTAGACCCAATTACAGGCAAACACAGCTTGTTTATTCTATAACAAATTAACTTTCTCGGGTGAGATCTAGTAACAATAATTTAAAAGAAGATAGCTGAGTGTGTTTAAGACTCTAATTTAAAGGTAAACAGTGAATTCTTAAATTTATAGAGTGATAAATTAAAAATGTCAATGGATGTGGAGTGGAAAAGCTCGTTATGTTCGCGACATATTCTAGCTGTTCTGTCCCAAATTGGTTCTAGAGCTCTTCACATGGAATGGTTTATAATTAATTAGTCTAGCATTTTGTCTAGGAACATTTAGGCCTATCTGCGCGAGCAAGCAAGGGCAATCCAAATCACCACTAAGTATCTTGTAGAGGAAAACCTGGTCGAGAATCCAGCGACGGTCCTCAAGTGGAGGGATTTTAAAGTGACTCAGCCTGGCCCTATATGATTTTAAAGACGACAGATTTTTTGCGTGAACAGATAGGAAAAACAAAAAACTCCTCTGAATACCCTCAATCCTATCAACATGAACCTTGTAATGAGGATTCCAAATACTGGAGCAGTACTCCAAGGTCGATCGAACTAGTGCGTTATAAACAGTTATGAGAGCTAAATTGTTTTTAAAATTTTTGCAGTTTCACCATAGGAACCCTAATAACCTATAAGACCTACTTACAATTTCATCAACGTGGTATGTAAACGAAACCTTACTGTCAAAGATCACTCCAAGATCCCTTATTTTATCAACTTCCTCTAGTAATGTGTTACCTAGCTTATACGATGTGATAATTGGAGTCCGTTTCCTAGTAAATTTTATGTGCTTACACTTTTTAACATTCAAAGGCAGGTTATTTACTCTGGACCATCTTTCCACTCGGTCTAAGTCAGTCTGCAAAAGTGTAGCGTCATCCGGACCATCAATCATACGAAATATTTTTAAGTCATCAGCAAAGAAGGAGTATTGAGAATGCGTAATAACTTTAGATAAGTCATTTAGAAATGCCAAGAACAATACTGGACCCAAATGTGACCCCTGCGGAACTCCCGATGTTACTTCGTACAATTCAGACTGGTACCCGCCTACCGTGACCTTTTGTTGTCTGGAAGTTATATACGACGCAAACCAATTAATTAAATTACCACGAATACCAAGACTAAGCAACTTTTCGATCAACAAACCATGGTCTACCTTGTCAAAGGCCTTGCTAAAATCTGTGTAGATTGCGTCAATTTGACGTCCTTTATCTAGCTCTTCAGTTAGGAAGGAAACGTAGACTGCAAGGTTAGTGGTAGTAGACATGTTTCTACGAAAGCCATGTTGGTAGGGCGTTAATATAGATTTTAAATGGTTAGAGAGATAAGGGCAAACAATGGATTCAAAGATCTTACCACACACACAAAGGAGGGAAATTGGACGATAGTTTTCTATATCAGATGAGTTACCACTCTTGGGAACAGGAACTACGTTAGCAACTTTCCAGGCTTTCGGAAAGATACCGGAACCTAGTGATTTATTAAAAATTATACTTAATGGCAGTGACAGACTTTTCCCGCAGTATCGGATGCTAGGATAAAGAAAACGAAATTATCAATCTAGGGATGATGCTAGGATAAAGAAAACGAAATTATCAATCTAGGGATGAGGCTAGGATAAAGAAAACGAAATTATCAATCTAGGGATGATGCTAGGATAAAGAAAACGAAATTATCAATCTAGGGATGATGCTAGGATAAAGAAAACGAAATTATCAATCTAGGGATGATGCTAGGATAAATAAAACTAAATTATCAATCTAGGGATGAGGCTAGGATAAAGAAAACGAAATTATCAATCTAGGGATGATGCTAGGATAAAGAAAACGAAATTATCAATCTAGGGATGATGCTAGGATAAAGAAAACGAAATTATCAATCTAGGGATGATGCTGGGATAAAGAAAACTAAATTATCAATCTAGGGATGAGGCTAGGATAAAGAAAACGAAATTATCAATCTAGAGATGAGGCTAGGATAAAGAAAACGAAATTATCAATCTAGGGTCATCCCTAGCCTCATGGCTAGGATAAAGAAAACGAAATTATCAATCTAGGGATGATGCTAGGATAAAGAAAACGAAATTATCAATCTAGGGATGAGGCTAGGATAAAGAAAACGAAATTATCAATCTAGGGATGATGCTAGGATAAATAAAACGAAATTATCAATCTAGGGATGATGCTAGGATAAAGAAAACGAAATTATCAATCTAGGGATGATGCTAGGATAAAGAAAACGAAATTATCAATCTAGGGATGATGCTAGGATAAAGAAAACGAAATTATCAATCTAGAGATGATGCTAGGATAAAGAAAACGAAATTATCAATCTAGGGATGATGCTAGGATAAAGAAAACGAAATTATCAATCTAGGGATGATGCTAGGATAAAAAAAACGAAATTCTATTTTGTCCGTCAGTCAGGTAATACAAAAATATTAGACACGCATTTTTTATTTTATCAAACTAACATAGTTAAATTACATTAAAGTTGGAGGGGCTCACTTCGTCGCAACTAGGTATAAAATTCACTCAAGCGTTACGTTATACGCTATTTCATAAAAAAAAAAAAAAAAAAAAAAAAAAATAACGAATAAATAAATTACAAATACATAAATAAATAAAAAACAACAGCAAAAAAACAAAAAGTAATTTTTTGATTACCTACGTAAATAAAGAAAAATTATGTGTCCAATTATTTTTAATAATCTACCTGATGGACAAAGAAATAAAAAAAAATACCTTATTCCTACTACAATCGAGCTAAAATTTACTTTTGTTATTCGATCCTTCGTTCAGCGTTCGATTTCAAATACTAAGAATATCGTAAAATGACAATATATTCAAATTTTACCTCAAGACAATAACCAAATTATTTACAACAATAACTTCGTGTTTTTCCTGCTTGTTTGAAATATGCACAGAACAATTCGTTTTCTGTATTTCAGCTTAATAGTAAATATATTATCTCAAAGGAAACTTTTAAAGTCAATAAACGATTCACTCAAAGATAATAGATACAGTTACAATAAAAGTTACTATGAATCATTCAATTTAAACTTAAATTCCTTATTTTCTAAATCATCACTAATTGCCTCTTTCTTACAATTTGAATAACACCACAGTAAGTTTATATTATACCTATTTAAGATGCCTATCTATCTACTCATGATGTGAGTCATTCACACACAAAATATGAAGTTTGTGGTTTGTTTATTAGAATTATGAATCATCAATAAATTACTGCCAATATGATACATTTGACTCAACTTAGTTTAAACTAAGATAATTTTGAGTAGCAAACAGCTAGATTTGTACAAAAGTATGATTAGTTATTCATCTTCAATGTCAACCCCAGGCAGGAAGATTAGATAAGTAAGATCAATGTTAAATTAAAGTCTTGAATTTGTAGTTTTAGATAACAGTTCCCAGATATGTCTTACATATTACATAAATTAAATAATTCTTGATTTAACAGCAGAATATGAGGGTTCATTGATTCAATTGTTAGGCACCCACATCCATATTAATTTAGCCTCGAGGTAAAAGAAGGGCTTGTTTAGGGAACTAAGTAGGGTATTGTCATAGAATTAATATAGCACTACATACAGACTCACCCCCTCCCGCCAATCCCAGCTTCCTCACTCCGCCCCGCAGTTCGGGGGTGAATTGGGAGTATCAAAGTGGAAAGGGCAGTCAGTCGTACAGCGAACTACGCGTTCTAGACGCGCAACTATAATCCTAGAAGCGCGCGCACTTTACTAATGTAATGTAATGTAATGTAGTAATGGAGTAGCAGGCATTTAATATGTATTGTAGCAACTAGTAACAACTTTCCTGTACCCTAAGGTTGTCTGGAAGAAATTGCTACTTCAGCAATAAGGCCTCACTGTTCACTCTACTTCTTGTATATATTACTGTAGTGTATCTCTTGTGTGCATAAAGTATATCCTATTATATTCTACTAGCCGTCCGCCCATGGCTATGCTCGCTTTGTGTAAGATTTTCCCAAGGGAATAAGACGTTTTCCCGTAAAGTGTATCCAATGTGTTCATCCAGGTTACAAACTATCTACATTCCTAATTTCAACCAAGTATGTAGGTACTTTAAGCGTGAAGGCGGAACAAACATCCAAACATCTAAACATCCAAATATATTTTCACATTTATAATATTAGTGTGATGTGATATATAGCTGGTAGTGTGTCTTTACTAACCAGTCATAACAACGACTGTGGCCATGGTGATGATGAAGAAAGTGTTCTGCCACTGGTCGGTATCCACTTGCACCAGGGCTGTAGTCAGCAGGAAGCATATTGTCACCACAAATAATGAACCTTGCAGTCGACTTTTTATTGATACCCTGTAAAAAATACTGTTAGTATTTTCAAGATCCAAGTACCTAATGTATGATGCCATTTTTAAAATTTTATTTAAAACAATACTAGTAGTTGTCCACTGCTTTATTTTTGCTGTGTACAAAATGCCTTTTTCAAGGATTAATAATTATTTAAAAATATCATAAAACATCTTGCCAAAAAGATTAAAGCCAGTGTCACTAGGGCTGATGTAAGGATTCTAACGATACCTCATACATACATCCAAATCTGTTTAGACATTTAGAAGCTATGGTGGAATAAAGAAACTCAGATACTTACATACATACATGAACCGTGAACACATTACATTCCTTTTTTGGGCAGTCATATAAAAAGTAGCTTATCTAACTGTCCAGCAACATGAGCAAGGACAAACAAACAAACTTGCAAGCAAGCAAGCATTTTGTACATTTGTTGTTTGTTTAATTGTGCAAAAGAGTATAATAATATAGGTATATATCTTTTGTGGTCAGCTGGTTGTATATATTGTTACTTAGGCTCACCATTTGTTTGGTGCAATAAAGTTGAATAAATAAGTTAAATGATGTTCTAATAGAAAGACTGATGGCAAAAACTCCTGCCTAATAAAAATAAATTATACAAAGCAGAAAGATACTCACAGATGTCCATAGAGGGAGTTGAGTATTAGAAATATCAAGTTGGGTATTGCGGTGGCCACATTGAGGTACGATGTGAACTCTGCTTGAAACTGTGTTTTATGCTCCTCCAACAATGTCAAATTTCTATGTGATGTATCTCTGAACTTGTACATCCAGTACTGTCAAAATAAATATGTTTATTAGGTCTCCTGTTTTTATTACATCCATGATAATAAACAAGAGATTTGTTTGATGTATAACAGCTTTTTATACAATATTTAATTTTACATTGTACGCAAAATATTACTTAATTTCTATCCTGTACTGATTGTAAACATATTGGTATTGTTTTAATATAGGTACATAAAATAGCAAAAACGTTTTATGAATACCTTTTTTCATCTTTTTAAATTCTTACTTAAATATTACAAAACCAATTTTTTATGTGCATTTTATGTCTAAGCTGCATATAAGATTTCTGAGACTCAGCAACAAGGAAGTCATAATTATTATCCTTACACATTACATACCTCAGTAACTAATAGTACCTAGGTACTTATAAAAAAAATATACTCACATCATTTGCAGTCATCAGAAAATTCCATGGCACTAAAGAAGTGATCCCAAACAAGTAAAACAAAAAATAAACGACATTGTATCTGTCTCGAGGTATTTCGTCTGGACTCAAAACCTTCGTAGAGCAAGAATCAGTTACCAACTCCTTCTCTTCGGAATCATCTATCATCTCCTCAATACCTTCATCGTTTTCTATATCAGTGGCTTCGACATTTATAGACCCCGTCGCATCCATCGTCGATAATTCAAACTTATTTCATCTAATCAATAACAAAAAACCACTGTCTAACACTTGAACCTAGATTGCAAACGCAAGGTCAACTCTTTCTTTACATTTGCTTACGAACTAGAATAGCTTGAATAAATTTTGCGGATGATTTACTTCGCACTGAAAATGATATGGAACGTCTTATCATATCACAAACAGCTGTTTTCTTCTTGAAAGAAAATAGGAAGGAAGAAAAGACGATCGAGCGAGCGAGCGAACGCAGTCTGAAGGTGGTCTGATCTGAAGCAGATCTGTCACTTTGACAGCTCAACAGTGCTGCCAGTAAGTGATAGTCAAATGTAACATTAAACAGGTCAAAAAGTAACATTTTCACGAGAAAAGTAACATTTTTCCTTTTCTAGTGGAAAATTACTTAAGGCACTTGATCACATAAAAAAGTGAAAATTCTTATTTCCCTTTTGTTAAATCTAATAATTAATTTTATTGGTCGAATCTCTTCCGGTCGCGGTCAAAACCACATAGTCTAGAAGACCCTAAAAAGAATAGAATGGAACGGAAAATAGCATAACAGAAAAGAATAGAACAGAAAATAACAGAGTAGAACAAAATACAAATTACTATAGTCAGGTTATTATAGGATGAGTTCTGACAGCTGCAAAATTTTTCATACGACGACGTTAACAACTTTTTTTTATAATATTCAGTTTAATAACCATAATAGCTACAATTTTAAAACAAACTAACTTCACCTCTTATTTTATCATTAAACAGTATGTAATTTTACTTAATAAATAAATAAACGAAATAAAATTAAAAAGTTTTTAAAATTTTAATCTGTCATAGCTCATCCTATAGTAACCCAAGTATAGAAAAAACTAAGAATAAGATTCATCCAAAAAAGAATCATGACATGTTTGTGTCGACCCCGTGTTATGTTCAAGGGCAGGGCAGAAAAATATACACTCAATCAACATGTCACCGGATAGAAAAATAAATAAAGTACTGGCATTGCAACATTCTGGCAATAAAAAATATAGTTTTTCTTTTGCACCAATCCAATGACAAATACAAAACAAGGCTAGAAAATTCAGTCATGCAGCCGTATTTTTGTGAAAATTGTACAATGAATTGGAAAGAAGCGATGACTCGTTTTCTTCAGACATGCATGGAAAACGCATGTTTCAAATATTGAATAATTGAAAAGAAACATAAATTTACTTGACTAAACTCGGACACTAAACTTGATAGTGTCGCCATCTATACTTTGATGAGGGTAAGATGAGAAAGCCAAGATAAGTTTATAGCACACAACACAGACCTTACTGTGTGGTTAAAGTTCAGCTTATTTTAACAAGATGTCTGTTTTTGAATGATTCCACATGATACAGAAAACTATTGTTCATGCTTTTAAATAAATTAAATGAGAGATAAGCACGGCCAAAGAAGAAAGCATCGACTTGATTTCGCTACTAGTCACTAGAACCATACCATGTGTTTTGAATATCTATTATTTTTTGTCTTCAAAACTTAGCAGTCCACGTAAAATTTTTTGGGAGCCACTCCATTAGGGAAATAGCTACGCTACACTACAGCAGCCCCTTCGATCAACTGGCCCCGATTCGGGAAGTCATGCATAATTTTAAAATCCAGCTATCCTTTTCGTTTTTATGACAAATGAAAGAAAGGTGATGAATTCAGATGAACGAATGATGTTAATTTGGACGAATAAAAATATTTGAACGAAACTTAAAATAAGGGCATATCTGTGTCGGATGTTTTACGTGCAATCGATGCGTCCATAAGCTCTAGGATAACTATCTTCTGTCCTTTTTAATTAATTTTAAAGGTGAAAAGGACTGAAGAATTAGAACGTGATTCTGTGAATCACTACCACTGCTTATTTATTTATTTTTTACCCTAAAAAGGTGGTATATAGCGGGCGCGGAAAAGTCAAGTAGTCTCCTATCAGGCAAGCTCTTAGCGTCTGCGGATCAAAACGAGTTATTCTTGTTGAATGAGTTGGACGTTGTATTATAAAATTATGACATACCCATTGTGGATATTTGGATAAAAAAAACACGTCATTTATTAATTACCTGCTTAATCAAAAACAAATTAATCTAAAAGTACGTCGCATCGCAAAGTTCGATTTTTTAAATTTTACTTTGCAGTCTTTTGTTGCTTTAGGCAAGCTCGTAAATACGAGTAAATCTTACTTACCACGATCTCAATGTTTTCACACAACAACATCTCGGACCGACCATACATAATAAAATAACCACAAGATGTGGTTAGGTTGCAAAACGTAATAAAAGTATTATCGCATCGCATCATAACATAATACAGTCAAGCACACGTAACGAGCATCATTATCCTGTCTGCAGCAAGGGCGTTATTCATAACGTAATGCTATTGGAATGTCGTCGATTGCACTAGAGACACCAGTTCATAGAGTTCAATAACTCCATATCCCTGGGCTTTGAGAGGTCTCTCACCTGAGCTAAAATAGTAGGGTCACATAACATTAGGGCTATTACGCTTCGAGCCCTTAACAAATTGCATTGTTATTCACTATTACGTAGTTACACGTGGAATTTTTGAAAATTGTGCACAAAACATTGTCTAAAACCTGTTGTGAATTATACGTAAAAATAAACATCAAACTCAGTCGTCTTACAAATTATGAGGAAAATACCAACTTGTAGTATTTTTTTGTCCAGACAAGACTAAGTATGCAGCAGTGCCTGTTTGGTGATTTGAATGTTCTTGTGTACAATAAATCACACTAATATTATATTTTTGGATGTTTAGATGTTTGGATGTTTGTTCCGCTTTCACGCCTGGACGAATTAGGATGAAATTTGGAGTAGATAGTTTGTACCCTGGATTAACACACTTTTTACCGGGAAAAGTTGTATTCCCACGGGAAAATCTTACATAACGCGAGCGTAGCCGCGGGATGACCGCTAGTGACTAATAAGATAAATATATAAATATACAGTGCTTTATACGAGCTGTTTTTACGCTTACGCAAAAACATGATTTCTAATCTGTAAGCCCCAAGTGAGTAACATCTCATCGTTATTGCTCTATGCATAAGGACTAATTATTTATTGTGGTATACTATACGACAAACGTAGTATAAAACCGGTGAACGTTAGGTTTATTTTTCATTTCGTTTTCGCTACGAAGGCAAATAGGTTGTTGGTTAGTGGTAATGTTAAACTAGTTTTGTAGGAAATTTTATTAGAAAATGGTGTACAAGAGTGAGTTTTTAATATTATTGGTAGTGCAGCTATGTTTGGTGATATCTGAGAGACAGCCAGTGGTGAGGACGCCGTTCGGAGAGTTAAATGGATATTATATGAAGACCAGAGAAGGAAGGCAGATATCTGCCTTCACTTCTATTCCTTTTGCAGTGCCCCCGATTGGCTCTCTGCGGTTTAAGGTAAAATTATCTTTAATCCATTACAATGGACTGTCTTAGAAATAATTCATCAAATCAGAATGTCTAATTTAATGGCTTGACTTAATTAATTGGCTTGTCAATTGGCCTCTTGTAAATGTTCCATACATTATACTATGATATGAATAGATAGAGGTATTAATTTCATAATCTACTTGTAAGGTCGACGACCAACCTTACAAACTTAGGTGTCAGAAGAATAGAGCTGCCAAATGATATTATAGTGGCCCCGATTCGGGAAGTCATGCTCTAATTCTAATTTTAAAATCCAGCAGTGTGATTCTATAAAACCAATTTTTTAAACTCGATACTGAATCCGCGGTGAGTTTTGAAATTGGTATTCTATAAAATCGGATGCACACTAGCGGCAACCTTGCGAGAGTGGCGGGGAGTTGAACTAAAGCAATGGCGAGATTTTGACATTGAGATGACATAATATGGATTGGCATTCTGTAAGGGAATTCCCTCAACACTTCGCAGTACACTTCGCATTCGAATACGAATTTATCTGCAGCTATATCCTTTCCGTTTTTATGACCAATGAAAGAGAGGTGATGAATTCAGATGAACGAATGATATTAATTTGAACGAATGATAACCTAAAATAAGGGCATCGATGTCGAGATTTTTAAGTCGCATGTTTTATTCAAGTGCTCTCTAAAATTGTGCAATTGACACGGCCATAAGGTTCAAATTCGATGTTTGACAGCTCCAATATTAGGATGGCCATCTCCTGTCCCTTTTCAATCTTTAAAAGGTGAAAAGGATGGACGAACTTAAATTAAGGATTAGAGCATGACCGTGAGAATTAGCCTTAGTACCACCTAGTGGTTTGGTATGCACAGCACCAAATTGGATGAAAATATTTGATCTAAGCAGTGAGCGAAACCTTTTTTGCTTTCTTTGCCTCCGTTTCACGAAGCAACCATTTACTAGTAACAAGTTACAATTTGATTTGATATTAATTGCGTAGCCAATTTACCTAAACTGTAAGCCCCGTTTTATTTATCTCATTGTTTACTTGTAATTTTTAACTTAAACAGCCTCCGTGGCCGAGTGATCGAGATTTCGACGCCCATTACGGAGGTTCCGGGTTCGATTCCTGGTGGGGACACTGTCAAGCAAAAATCTCTTTCTTATTTTCCCCAGTTCGGTTAGGACATTGCAGGCTGAATCACCTGATTGTCCGAAAAGAAAGATGATTCCGTGCTTCGGAAGGCACGACAAGCCGTTGGTCCCGGCTGCTATCTAATCGTTACACGAGCCAAGTCAGTGGCCTTTGGCGGCTGTATAATACTGACACCAGAGTTTGTGAGGTCGGTTGTCGACCTTACAACCCACACGACGATTATGATGAAGATTTGTAATTTGTAGCTTCGTGTAAACGTCCCCCTGAACGCTGACGGCGCTGAAAGTCTGATTCGGAATGCACCCTTATTAGGATTCGCCATAACATTTTTTTGGGCGAGCTCACAATACAATAGCGGAACAATGATTTAAAATATAATTGTAGCGGAATCTGTGGAAAAGAGCCCACCGAACAAACTCCACAGCGACGCATCTTTTGCGTTTTCTTTTTTAAATAAAAATAATGTCATTTACAAAATTAGTGTTAATTGAACTTGGAAGAAATATTGAGAAAGCCAAGCATTTATGCACTCGTAGCAGAAACACTAGTGGTTTCGATTCAAGTGGAGAACGTTAGTGTAGTAGGTAAAAACATCATCCACATATCAGAGCATGTATGTAGAGATTGGTATGTGTATGATGCAAAGGAGTCTGGATTGCCTGTTTTATAAACATGTGATATTCCTCAATGAACTGGTCAAAACCAGCAAACTCTGACAGTAGACGTTATTCGCCTAGTTATACGAGATTATGCAAAACAATAACTTAAAATTAACGATTTTCGATAATATTCTGGTTTGTCTGTATAATATAGCAATTACGATGAAAACTGGAAGATACATAATAAGTAAAATAAAAACTGGTTAATGATCCACCAAAACTTGTAAATGCCTGAACATATTAATTTGGATGCGTGGAGGGTACCGTTAGAATGCTTACATCAGCCCGAGTCACACTTGGCTAAAAAAATGTGATGTTGTTGTGGTGATGATGATATAATGGTGTGCGTTATATGTATGCCATACTATAAATAATAATGATGATTAAAGGAAGGGTTCTACAGGGATAATAACCAGTCAATACTGAGCAAATCTTCTTAATCGTGGGGGGTAAGGGGGGTATAAGCTACTTTCTAAATTAAATCCTATAGAAAACAACGCCTGTGAAGCAGATTTTTTTTAATGTAAAATGTGTCGCGTTTGACCACAGTCTCACCTGATGGAAAGTGATGACGAGGTCGAAGATGATACACGCTCGCCCAAACGATGCCTATTCATTCTTGCCCACGTGAGGGATAGCATTTAATTTTTTTTAAACACGATTACACGTTTTTTGTTATTTTGGTAAAACAGGCCAAACCCACCAGCAATTTCCTCACTTCATATCAATTCAATTTTGTTATCGTTGGTGTCAAACAAGCTCCAACGGTACCTGAACCATTAGGCAATCAAAATTACCTTCGTGAGAAGTACCGTTCCAATACTCAATCGTAGAAGAATTTTCCCACGCGGGTTTTACCTTCTACGTATTAGTACGTTATGTTGTTTAGAACTTATAATGATAGTAATTATGTACTGGAATTTAGTGTTCCTATTACTAAAATGACTCTATCTTCCGAGAATACAGTGTTTGTCCATTTCTTAAATAAACAAAATTGTTTTTAGTTTCTTCTATTTGTTTCATCGAAAATAAAAATGGGATGCTGCTCTTTGGTAAATGTATCCGCTGGCGTATACCCGGTGGCATTTGCGCGTGGGGCAATTTTTATTTAAATAGACAAAAAATAGTTGTTATTCGAATAATTTTTATTCCCATCTTAAAGTCAAAGTCAAAGTCAAAATAATTTATTTCCATAGGATGTTATTACATCACTTAGATCCGTCATTACATTTTTTTGGGTGAGTTCACTAACACAATGGCGGAATCTGTGGAGAAGAGTTATTTGATTAAAAATCGCGAGGGTTTTAGCAATAATAAATTACGGTTAATGTTTTACTATAAGTAATTTTACTTATATACTAATTTTATATATAGGTATTTGACTACCAGGGGAACCACTTCAAAAGGTTCTACTAAAGGTTCGTTTGTACTTGCACAAGTTCCTAGTAAGTAGCTGTTTTGTCCTACTTACTAAGTGGTAACTTACTAGCTTACTTATCGAAGTGTAGATTAGCCAATGGGTTGATAAGGATTCGGTTAGTGATTTTTGAAACGACTTCGCTAAAAACCCGAGCGTATGTACAACCTTTATTATACCTCTGAATCAGCCATTGGTTTCGTATATCAGAGAGAGAAAGCAAAAGACATTTCAAATGTCGCCGATTACAGCCGACGTCAGGCCGATTTACATTGAGTCAGTCGCTGGCGCCAGTGGGCACTGGATAGACGAGCGCCCTATGCACACTAACGCTTGCATTGCAACTCTTGTTAACAGTGCTCGTCTATCCTGCACTGACTGACGTCAGTTACTGACTCAATGTAAATCGGCCGAATTCTTTCCACAACAACGGTGCATTTTTGTATTGATTCGACAGAATAACTGCAAAAGATTTGCTGCCACTGCGCCTATTCCCATTTTAATACTTGGTGATTTTTTTTCGTTTAAAGTAAATAAAAAAAGTAATTAATTAAAATAAAACACAGAGTAGGAAAATATAATAATAAAAGCCGTACTACACGGATTGAGCAGTGTCGCACAAAGGTTAGCCCTTCATACGGCTTACCCGTGTTTTGGAATTTACCGGTTTTTCAGTCCCTTTCCTAACTTTTATTATTGTTGCAAGTTGTTTGGGGCAGGACCTTGGCCTAAGACGTTTTGGTAAAAAAACCGTCCAAGAGGCCCTAGAAGATCTTTACTATATTACGTACTTAAGCACGTAAGTGGGTACTTTATGGCTTGGCCATGAACAATCTACTTGGACTATTGGGTCAACCAAGTCAAGGCAAACAAATACATAATAATTTTAATAACCCATTTCTGGTTCAATCAATCAATCAGCCTATTGCAGTCCACTGCTGGACGTAGGCCTCCCCAAGGGCACGCCAAAGCGCACGATCACCCGCTTTCCTCATCCATTCATTTCTGGTTACATTTTTTAGATTTAATTGCGAAAATCAATAAAAATAGAGTACTAATATTTGTATATCGGAATATAGTGAAAACAATCATAATTGATCGATCATAGGTATATCAATGTAAGTTTTCTGGACTTTCTCACTATTTTGTGTTATTTATTCATTCTTTCTCAGACAGACTATTTATTGGCTTCGTAGTTATTTCTAATCAATGGATTACAACTCACACGATGAAGAAGAATAATGGATGAAAACAATTGGAGACAATTGTCTCCGTGATTCTGCCTAATATTCATTTGTCACGCATAAATATACCGTTTTATCTACCGCGATGCGGGCAGGGAATTCCCAAGAAATGCCATTCTGACTGTTTGCTTAGGTATTGTTTCATTGTTTTCTTTACAAAAAAGTTTTATTTCATAATGCTTGGCGCGATAAAATTAGCCGAATTATACCGTCGTAAATATGGTCGTAACTGCGTTAGTAAACAAACTTCAATAAGCTATCAATAAATCTGCTTCATCATATGGGTTGTAAAGTCGACAACCGACCTCACAAACCTTGTTGTTAGTGTTGTAAAGCCGCCTGTTGCAAACTTGTTATTGCAACTGGTGGGTTTTTGATGTAAATTAAACTTGTTCTTCTGGATACACTGTTTTATTATAATATTCACACAATTTGAGCGTATGAGTAAATATTACAAGTTTTTTATTAGAAATGAAATCGTAACGACTTGCTGCGCTTGAGATGGAAGAGAAGTGATGTTAGTGCAGTGTTGCCAGTAAGTTTCAAGGCGCATTTTGTTGACGCTGTCAGAGCGTGTTCTGATGGCGCACCACCAAAGGCTGATGTAATGACTACTTCTGTATATAGCAGCAGCACGAAGCATGGAATATTTTTTCTTTTCGGGCAATCAGGTGATTCAGCCCAAAAATGTCCTAACCGAAATGGGGTAATAAGTCTCACGAAGAGATATTGGTCTGACAGTGAGGCTAATTCTCCCTGTCACGTTTAAGTTCGTCCGTCCTTTTCACCTTTTAAAGATTGAAAAGGGACAGAAGATGGCCATCCTAATATGAGAGCTGTCAAACATCGAATTTGAACCTTATGGCCGTGTCGATTGCACAATTTTAGAGAGCACTTAAAACATGCGACTTAAAAATCGCTAAATCTGACAGCTATGCTCTTTATTTTAGGTTATCATTCGTTCATCTGAATTCATCACCTCTTTTTCATCGGTCATAAGAACGAAAAGGATAGATGGATTTTAAAATTAGAGTTAGAGCTTGACTTCCCGAATCGGGACCAGTGTCTTCACCGGGATTCGAACCCGGAACTTCCGTAACGAGAGTTGAACGCAGTAAGCAAGCATCCATGAAAACTTTACAGATAATATTTAGTGGAATAAATAAATAGATACCGTCTATAGAGTCTTCAAGTACCTAATTTATCCGTCATATTAAAAAAAAACCACTTTACGGAATTTCCAACTTAAGATGGTAAACCAACCCGCACTGGGCCATCGTGGTCGACTAAGGCCTAATCGTCCTAACTCAGGGTAGACTCCAGCCCCTCGGTGCGGGGAGTTGGGGACGTATAATATGAGCTGTTGACTGTTGATGATGAAAATGATAGGATTTCCTTTGCCTGAATGAACTTTATGTACGTAATTTTCCAGGCACCAGTTCCCGTTTCACCATGGGATGGCCTTTTCGACGCTACCAAGCCGACCCCTTCGTGTGTGCAGAGGAACCCGTACATCCGACAAAAGGAAATCGAGGGTCAAGAAGACTGTCTTTACCTGAACATCTACACTCCATACACGAGTAATGTAAGTTGAATTAATTTATTTTTTAAACTAAGTATTTAAATAAAGTAGGGTTACATTCGTTTTATTCTTCCTTTCGAGTCGATAATCGTGGTGAAAGGGTTCACTACGTGAATGCGAATGCCGTTTGTGCGAATAACGATAGCGTTGCACCCACCGTACTATCGAAGATGCCGGAGCTTACATGCTTCCAAGAAATACTTGAAGCCATATTCTTCTACCATTTCAGGAGCTGCAGAACGAAAAGAAGATGTTGCCAGTAATGGTCTTCATCCACGGGGGGGGCTGGATGTGCGGAGCCTCAGCCACGGAGTACTATGGCCCGGAGTTCCTGCTGGATAGAGATGTCATCCTCGTCACCACCAATTATCGGCTAGGTAGGCAAAACAAGAAAGAAAAAGAATTATTATGATGTAGAATGTGTGTTGTAGAAGTGATGTGGCGTGTGTGTGAGTGTGTGTGTGTGGTGTTCACCTCTAACGGGAGAAAAAGGCAGTTCAGATTCCCTGTTGCCCAAGATCACTCACTTGACTAGACCCTGTATTCGACCTCTGCATTTCTTTCATTTATGTATTGTGTGTAGGTATAGCTAGACTTTGATTTAAAGTCAAGGTATTCTTTATAGAGCGTCGGTGGTCTAGTGGCTAAGGCCGCTGCCTCCCGTCCGGGATACGCTGCTGGTCCAATGCCCACCACGTACAAATGTGATTTCTCATAATACGTTTATTCGACGCTCATGGTGAAGGAAAACATCGTGATGGAACCTGCACACTCCTGCGAAGAAATTCAAAGGTTGTGTGTGAAGTCGACCAACCCGCACTGAGCCAGCGTGGTCGACTAAAGCTTAATCGCCCTAATTTAGGGTAGGCTCGAGCCCCTCGGTGGGGACGTATATGAGCTGTTGATGTTTTTTTGTGGTAAGACTGAGCAAAAAAGCAAATAAATTACGTAAGTATGAATTAAGAACGATTAAAGAAAGAAAGAAAGAAAGAAAATATTATTTATTATCCACCAATTTAAATCATTTTTACTTAAAATTAAAATTATTAAAACTAAAGGCGGATAATAGGGAACGTCTCAGTATATGCTGCCACCGGAACAAGTCCCGGGGCGGCCCTGTTTTTCAGACGCCCCTTTTATCTGTGGTTAGTGATAAATTTATGATAAATGTGTATGTTTGTATTGTGAATATTTTTGTGCTAAGTGTGTGAGTATGGGAGAGAACAAGAGAAATAAGTGGTATTAATATTATGTGTAGGTTAGTGTGTCTTTTCATGTAAATACAGCGTTTGTTTTCTTTTTTATTAATAACATTTTAATTCTAGTTTTGAATACGCCTACAACTTATCAATTTCAATTTTAATTTTGGGTTACATTGAATGTAAATCTTAGAGGTTCCGAAACCTGATAGGAATGCTTCCAGGATTCTGTTGCGGTTTGTCTTTTTAGGAGCGCTGCTTTGTATTTATTTTTAAAATATAATAATATTATTCCTGTCTTCTTCCTAAGGGGAGGAGGCAGATCGTTCCAGATCTTAGCGGCATTCCTTTTAAAGCAACCTCTGTACCGTGAAGATCTATGTTCAGGTACTTTTAACAAATTTTGTGATACAGAACGGAGGTTTAATTGTTGGACTTCTTTAAGCCATGTTAGTTTTTCAAATAAATATTCAGGCTTTTTGTTCCAGATCACACTATGTTAAGACTCGCATAGTGGAGTTCTCGTCTAGCTTTCATATTTAGGATAGATTTTTTGTTTAAGTAGGGAGTAATATATTCGCGTTTGGGTATTTTTAAACTAAACCGGATACAAGCATTTTGAACCCGTTGTATGGCTCTTTCAGTAACTGCATTTATCCTAGGCCCGTAAACTGAACTGCAGTAATTAAATGGAGAGAGTACCAGAGAATCGACTAGCATCATTCGTAGTTCTTCCGTTAGGTATGATTTTATTTTATATAGTGTCTTTAATTTAAAGAAAGCGTTTCAAATTTTTTCATTAATATGGGTTAAAAATTTTTGCTCACTGTCTAAAATTAAACCAAGGTTTCGTGCATCTAATACTGGTGAAATAACGATGTCGTTAATTTTTATTGTAGCTTTACTATTGATGACTTGCTTAATCTGATGTGTAGTGCCTAGAATAATCATTTTTGACTTATTTGGATTTAAAGCTAACGAGTTTCTTTTAGACCAATCGAATATGCTTTGTAAATCATTATTAATTTCATCTACTGCTCTTATTACATTTTCTTTATGAAAGGAATGATAGATAATGATAAAGATGGTACTTGCAAGATTTAACACACTTCGGAAGATCAGCTGTAAAAATCGTGAAAAGAATAGGGCTTAAAATTGACCCCTGGGGGACGCCTCGTATAAGTTTACCTGTTGCGGAGTATTGTTTTTCTCCATCATTACCTTCAGTAACTACGATTTGTTGTCGACCATTCAAAAATGTATAAAACCATCTGCAAGTATCATCTGTAAAACCGTAAAATTTAAATTTTCACATTTTGATTTAATTACCAGGAATATTGAAATAATGAAATTGAGTGTTATTGAAATAATGGAAAACATGTTAAACATGAGTTTATTATAATTTTAATTGAACGTGTCCAATAAATTGGAATACGATTATTTTGAATTTACGGAATTACTTTAAAATAACAAACCATCATCAGTATTTAATGAACACTTATATTAGGGCAAATTGTACTTTTGTATACTTACCTATTTTGTTGTATCGATCGACATGATATTTAACTTAAAAATATTTTACTTTATTTTTGTCGTTGCCTTTACGTTTCCAAATCAAAATACTCTGTTACCTTTGCAGGTCCGCTGGGTTTCCTTTCAACTCAAGACGAGCACTGTCCCGGAAACAATGGACTGAAGGACCAGCAGGAGGCGTTCAGGTTTATCCAGAAGACCATCCACAGTTTTGGTGGTGACAAAGATTCCGTCACCATCTTCGGCGAGAGCGCTGGTGGGGCTAGCGCCCATTACCACATGCTGAGCGAAACCAGTGCAGGTAATTACCCAGTGGGGTTATTTGAAATACCCTATCTTCATATTAACTGACATGTCAGAAACCCTGGTGTGAGTCAAAAGTCTCTGAAATGGCTTAAGTTGCTCAATACACATGAGTGGTAAAGATTTACTCAGTGCAGTGGCCTAAACGCCCAGCATAGGCTACTCGTTGACCCTTTTGTCAATATTTTCAAGACGCCAATATACTCAGACCATCAGTACCTGATATCTATAAAATAAATTATAAAGCAGAAAATGAAAAAAAGACGACGACGAGATGTTATCTGTAACAATAATAATAATAATAATCTATTGTTATACTATAGATTAGGTATAAAAAAAAATACTGGAAATGCTTCAGCTAGCTCGCAAATACAGGAAACTTTTGTTCTTTTGTTTTGTTTGTTTGTCATTTTTGACGACCCATATCTCTTTCTCTACGTTGCGGACTTACTAGCAGTCAAAAGCAGCAATAGCAATAAATATAGAAGCTTAATCTGCACCGCTGGTTTTTAATCTCTTTAAGACATTACACCGCTTAAACCATGCAAGGTAGCCGTTGAATGAACAAAACAATGAAAACTTGCAGATCTGTTCCACAAGGTCATTTCGGAGTCTGGGACTGCAATGGTACCATGGGCTGATGCACCTCCTGGCGAAGCACTGAGGAACGCATTCCGTTTGGCAAAGCTGCTCGATTGTCCTCAGGCGCCTTCCGAAGTCATGTTGGCATGTCTTCGGACTAAAGACAGCTATGACATCATCAACACTGAATTCCGCTTCTACGTAAGCATCTTTTGGATAAATAGTTTATATTATTATAGAAATAATGTATTTAAGCCTAGCTCAAGCTTAGAATTAAGAATAGAATCAACTCAAAAACTTTTTCTCCTGCAGAAGAACTTAATGAATGAGTATTGGCTCATTTAAAACAAGTCCGCGCTCGCTATATTACCACTTCGGCAGAGATAGGTGCTTTGACGTCGAAAAATTAAAAATATTTGATTTGATTTGTCTCTCTATCTCATTGCTCGATTATAGCTAAGTATTTTTTTTATAGAGATGGGGCCGCTGCCTGGGTTCGGTTCGATCCCCACCACGTACCAATGTGTTTTCGAATTTCGAATTCATATGGACGTTTATTTGACGCTCTTACGGTGAAGGAAAACATCGTGATGAAACATGCACACTCCTGCGAAGAAATTCAAAGTTTGTGTGTGAAGTCGACCTACCCTCACTGCTTAATCGCCCTAATTCAGGGTAGGCCCCTCGGTGGGGATGTATATGAGCTGTTGATGATTGATGTTTTTTTATATTTTGTGACAGTCATGGGACTACGAGCCAATGACTCCGTTTAAGGCTGTGGTTGAGCCGGATCTTCCCGGTGCTTTCCTGACCAGGAACATCAGAAAGACTCCAAGCATCCCAGCTACTCCCTGGATGACTGGGCTCACTCGGGATGAAGGGTGCCTCAAATCTGGATGTAAGTTGACAGGGTTTATGTGGTAAAACTTACTGGACACGATCAGAGCATTTTAGATCGGCGAAGGGCGAAGTTGATCAAGTTGTTTGCTGACCGCATTCTTGTCATTTTGATGGTGTAATGTGAGTCGTATGGTACATTTTGTATGGAATTCTTGGCTTTCGATTACAATCCTGTTCTTGAATAATATAAAGTAAAATACCAAAGAATAAGAAACTTAGAAAGAAATACCTAGTTTTTTTTTTGTTATTAATTACCATTAGCTTAAATATTTTTTGCATTTTTCAGGGATAACATCGAATAAGACACGTTTTCAAGAGTTTATGTCTGGTTTCAACACCATTGCTCCAGTATCGTTTTATTACGAAAATTCTCCCTACGTCGACGTTATAACAAAAAAAATAAGAAACATGTATCTCAAAGGAAAAGAGTTTAACGATATTAAATCTGGAATATTAGATGTAAGTATCAAAGACTTTTTTGAGCCTTAGTAAAAACAATTGGTTCCTTTCGTTAAAAGAGTGAGTATCCTTGAAGGATGCTATGAAAGAAAGGATGCTATGAAAGAATCTGACAATCAAAACTATAGTATATTTATTTGCTATTTTATTTACCTGGTCAGAGCTACCTGTTGCCCCCTGTTTAGGAGTGGCTCGGATCATCCATCACATACCAATGTGCTTTCGAATTTCGAATTTATATTTGTTTTCTACGTACGAACATCGTGCGAAAATCTGCACACGCCTGTGATAAAATCAAAAAGGTTGTATTGCGAAGTTCTCACTCTGTACTTGGGCTCTCGTGGCTGTCCTTACACTAAATCTATGGCCTTACCGCTCTAAATCAGGGTAGGTTCGAGCTCCTCGGTGGGGACGTGTACAGGCTGATAACAATGATAATTAAAATTTGTTTTTATTTACAGATTTACACGGACTCCTATTTCGCGTACCCGCTAGTGGAAGCCGTTGAGCTCACTTTGAACTACACGAAGAATCGCGTGTTTTTGTACGAGTTGGGATACAAAGCCGTTAACAGCTTCTCGCAAATCTTCGGAGTTCCTGATGAGGACGAATGTAAAGTATTTAATAGCCTTGATCAATAACAGTTCATATACGTCCCCACCTAGGGCCCGAACCAAATTAAGGTGATCAGGCCTTAGTCGACCACGCTGGCCCAATGCGGATTGGTCGAAATCACACACAAACTTTGAATTTCTTTGCAACGCAGGTTTCTTCACGATGATTTCCTTCACCGTAAGAGCGTCGAATTAACGTCATATGAATTTGAAATTCGAAAACACATTGGTACGAGGTGGGCATCGAACCCGCGTCTCCCGAACGGAAGACAGCGGCCCTGGCAACTGCATTACCGACGTTTTTATAGTCTTCGTAATCGTAATCAATGCGAAGTAACAAGAGCTTCAATATTGACTGATTCATTCACTGAGTGATTCAATATAAATATTGGTCAGTGAAATCGTTCGTTCCCTAAGTTCATCAGTAATCCGCTAGGACTGGCCGAATTTTCGAGCAATGGTCGTCGTCAGGTTATTTAAGCAATTACATGCAAACTGGGATCACTTACGTGGTCACACTTCACCAACAGCCTCCGTGGCAGAATTCATTTGAGTTTGGCTAGGAAATTGCGTGATCGTCCGAAAAGAGGGATGGTTGTTTGCTTCGAAAGGCACGTTAAGCCGTATTGCTTGGTCTGGTTCTACACGATGAAGAAAAAGATTTTAAGGATTTATAGCTTTTACTTTTAAGAGCGTCGGTGGCACGGTGGTCTAGTGGCTAGGGCCGCTGCTGCCTCCCATCCGGGAGACGCGGGTTCGATTCCCACCACGTAACAATGTGTTTTCAAATTTCGAATTCATAATACATATTATGTACCTAATTCAGGGTAGGCTCGAGCCCCTCGGTTGGGAAGTATATGAGCTGTTTATGACTGCTGATTGTACTCGACGTTTCAGCAACACTGCAATAAAGTATATATCAATCAATCAATCAATCAATCAAACACATGCGCCGTTTTGTTTGTTCGAATACTCCGACAATAGGGCTTGTGGCTTTGTCTACACGTTACGGTATCTATCTATCGCTTAGTGCACACAATGATCGATTTCTGAGAGATGCATTCAACCAAATCGCTTTCAATTCAAGCACAATTGGCACAGAAACCTACATTAACAAATAAAACAGGTATTACCTGCCCGGATATACTCGTACATGTCGCAGATGGATTGTCGAATCAGCTATTTTAACACGTTTTTACTAACTCGCTTTCTTGTCGGTCTGTTTGTTTGTTTGTTTGATTGTGGGTTTGTTCGGTCCGAATCTTGCAACTCATTTTTGGAGCACGTGCTGTCATTCGATTGTGCTGAAATTTGGTACATTTATGTAACCTCGGTGACAATGCAATATTATGATATCATGGAGCTGGTCTGATGATGGAGCCGGAAGGTGGCCATAGGAACTTCTAAAATGCACAGCACAACCTCATCGTGTTTGGACTCGTTGGATTTGTCTTGACAAGATCTTTAGTCAAAGTCAATTTTTTTTATTCGAATTAATATTTTTACAAATCATTTTTCGACGTCAAAGCTATCATGGATGGCACGTTCACTACCAGTGTACGCCCTCTGTGGAGAAGAACGGCCAGAAGAAACTCCACAGGAATTGTATCTTTTGTACTTTTCTTTTAAATATATAAAGAATCATACATGAGTCATAATTACAATCTACTCCGTTGATTTGGAACAACAGTTGACCAGACGTTTTTATCATCTAAGTAATCATTTATCGTATAATAGGCCTTAGAACATAAAATAGTTTTAATTTTAGCTTTAAATTGGCTATCGGACAGATTTACAATATCATCTGGTATTTTATTATAGAAGAATGTAGTGACGGATCTAAGTGATTTAATAACATCCTATGGAAATAAATTAATTTGACTTTGACTTTGAAGCGAATACAGTTCCCCATGAATGAATTATTAACTGTACACAGTCTAAACTTTGGGTGCGCTATTTTATTTTTATTTCTAGTATTTATATTATGTATATCAGAATTCTTAGGAAATAGCATTGTGTTCTTCCGGACATACAAGATGTTTTCAAATATGTACTGTGAGGTACTGGGAGTCATACGTGATGTTCAGGGTCTCATGAAGGAGCTGGAAGGTGGCCATAGGATATTCTAAAATGCACAACACAACCTCGTCATGTTTGGACTCGTTGGATTTGTCTTGACAAGATCTTTAGTCATACGTGATGTCCAGGGTCTCATGATAGAGCCGGAAGTTGACCATAGGAACTCCTCAAAATATACACAACATAACCTAGTCGTGTTGGGCCCGTTGGATTTGTCTTGACTAGTTCTTGAGTCATATGTGATGTCCAGGATCTCATAATGGAACCAGAAGGTGGCCATAGGAACTCTCTCAACGTCGCAACATAACCTTGTCGTGTTCTGGCTCGTTGGATTTGTCTTGACAAGGTCTTTACTCATACGTGATGTCCAGGGTCTCATGGCGAAGCCGGAAGGTAATCTCATCGTAACAACATAATCTCGGCATGCTTGGGATTTTTAGTCTTAGCAATTTAGTCCTACGTGATGTTCAGGGTATCTTGCAACATTTAAATACGCTGGACTAAAAAGCATAAAATAATTATAAAGTGGCACTAGGGTTTGTGACGTCGGTTGCCGACCTTACAGCCAACACGATGAAGAAGATTATAAAGTAAAAAATATTTTTTTAACAACACGTTTTTACGCACTAAAAAGTATAAAATATGAATATATTATATTCATTGTTATTACATTAACTATAATATGGTAGTACAGACAGACATGAAAATAAGACAATGAAAAGGTTACAGCGTCAGCTATGCTGTTTTTCAGCCATCACCTCGTTCTCTACTTCTTAGAATATCTATTCGATGCACCCCACGTTTTTCGTTTTACAAGAGTACTACACCAATAAAAATTATTTTATACTTTTTAGTGCGTAAAAACGTGTTGTTAAAAAAATATTTTTTACTTTATAATTATTACATATAAAATAGCTGATTTTATATAGCAGTTTTTATATAACAGCTCCGTTTTGTAAAACAGCTGAACGACGTTTAGCGGTTTTACATAATTACTGATCTTGATAAAGAAGAATTGCATAATCGTTTAGCATTCATCATCATCGTGTGGGTTGTTTAGCATTTACTGGGTTGATTGTAGATTTTAATTCTTTGTCGTATGTCATAACTACAATAATGAAGTCCGAGACTTCTTAAAAATTAGTAGCTAATTAAAATTAGTAATACCAATAAAAAACTGCCAAAATCAAGTGAAAACTTTGTGCAACAACTTTGTTTTGTTAAACGTTGTGCAATGACATGGTTTTACAAAACAGCCAGAGTTTTCTAATACAGCTGATTTGACAATCCATCTGCGACATACACACACAGTAGTTGCAGTGCTTTTTTGGGTTGGACTGGTACCCCATCGACACGAAAAGATGAAGAAGAAGGAGTAGTTGCTTTTAAAAATATATGTTGTTTAAAAAGTCCTATATTTACTCGCATGGGCATTGCCAGGGGGACGCCCCTAAAGATTAAAAAAATGCAAAATAATCAAAGTCATAAGTCCACTTGGATCTGTATGGAATTTGGAATGGAGATAGTTTGTGCCAATGCCCTAGATTATCACAAAGGTTACATTTTACGGGAAAAGTCTTATTCCCACGGGAATTTCTTACACAACGCGGGAGTAGCCGCGGGCAGACAACTAGTTATTCATACTTTTCCCATCCTCCATCGGTGTTACAAAAAAACCCGTAAATTTTGTATGGAGACCATCTACATTTTGTATGGGAATGCGATTTTTTAAAATCGTTTTTCGACCTATGTTCTTTGGGGAAAGTTGTTCAGTTTTACGAGCAGATTCACACCCTTTCGGCTTTATTTGTAGTTTTGTAACACTGGGCGATCGGCTGGCGACAGACAGTGTACAGCGTGGCCCATAGCTCTGAAACTATAAGCTACAGAAAGATCTGTTTTAAGGAACCATGTCATCGATTTTAGTGACAAGAAAAACTGAATTCATAGAATTTAAAAAGCTATACTCTATTTGGGAATTGAAGCAAAAATAAAAATGTGAAATACAATGCATTTTAATCATTTTAGGTATCACATTTCATACTAAAATTTACTGCTTATGACCTACACAAACGATATCTAAATAAATTGAAATAATGTATTTTTATTTTTCTATTTGACCGCGTTCGATTCCCCCTACTGAGCATGAGTTTTTTTCTAATCTTCATAGATTGCATTCATATGCAGATTATGTTGTCATTAAAATCGAAGACATGGTTCCTTATAACAAATCTTTCTATGTGTTGTGGTTTTAGAGTTACCCATACTGACTCATCTAAATGGTTAAAATCAAGTCCGCGCCTGCAATATTACCACTCTGGTAGAAATTACGATTAGTCCGTTAAAAAAAAAAAACAAATGTAATATTAACTTTAACATTTGGACTGAAACACAAATAGTTTATACTGTGGGTCTGAATAAAAACAGGAGATCCTAGGTCTGTCAAAAGAAATAAAATTACATCATGATGTACATAAGATTTTTCTTTCAGATATTTGCCACGCCGACGACCTCATGTACTTGTTCCCCATCCACTTCCTGAGCAAGGCTCCCAGCGATGAAGATATCGCAATGAGCAAACTTATCATCACATTGTTCACCAACTTTGCGACGAGTGGGTGAGTTTTGATCTCGATTATAATTTTTTACCAAAGAAATCAGTAGACTAAATAGATTTTCTAAATAGTTCATGGTAGGCTCAAGCCCCTCAGCGGGGACCTATATGAGTTGTTGATAATGAAGAGAGTCATTAAGCGTATTTCACCACAGATATTTTAAATTTGTAAATCACTATTCTTAAACGATACATGTATTTTTACAGGAACCCCAACAAACCTCTAGAAATACCTTTTAAATGGGAACCAGCAACTTCCGGAAAAAAGATGGAGTATGTAGAGCTCGGAGCGAACGTGATGAGGCAGGGTCTGGCTTCCAGATCCAGGTTCTGGAGCGCCCTACCACTCTGGCACAATGTACGAAGCCGCCGGTTCCTCGACGAGCTGTAATCAGTTTTATGTAAAGTGCACTTCAGCCCAGTTTAGTATAAATTTCAAGATCGATCGTGTCTTGCGTGGTCGAACTTTTAAAGTACAGTTAGCTAGCACATTACAAATAGTGCCTCTACTACAAAGGTATAGGCGCTCTCAAGGTCAATGTGGCCAGTCGTATTGTTGGCGACTGTACCTCTGTAGGTACATGTCATTATAACTTCATGTCATTTAAGCGCTGTCGCTTAAATGACATGAAGTTATAATAAAGAAGTATGTAAGTAAAACTGGCCAAGTGCGAGTCTGACTCGCGCTCGATTACTAAGAAAATGAGATAAGTTACTTAAATGATTTCCAAATGTGTGCATTTGCATCGTACAGTGTTTTGTTTTTTGTATACTTAAGATCAATTCCTTACATTCCTTAGATTTTTTACCTTGATTTGTTTTGTAAGAGCTTGCTTCTTGACAAACATGAATATAGGTCAAAGGGAAGTACCCTATGGGTTTTGTGAATAATTAAAGTATGAAACTGATCTTTAATTATGTATTTTCTTTTGATTTTGTTGATTTAGAAGCTTGAAATTTCTTGCTTCTTGAGCCGCACAATGTTACTAACCTCAACTCGTACAGATAAAACGGCTTGATCCACAAGAAGGTGGTAAGCGTGGTCGAGAATCCTGACAAAAGGGTTCACAGTAGTGTACAAGAAGGCTAAGGCTGCTAACAAGCTCGTGAAGAACACCGCGCGCCGCCCGTTCAAAGCCGGAGCCAGAAGCTCTCTGATCAAAGTGAAGAGGTTGTTGAAGGTTCACCACTACCGCACCGACCTGACCAAGGCAACCCTCCGCCGCGCGTCCGCCATCCTCCGCTCCCAGAGGCCCATCAAGGCGAAGAAGCCCAAAGCAGCGGCCGCTAAGACCGAATAAGTTTTGTATGTAAGCCTTCAATAAAAAAGTTAAAATCCAAATTTTTAGAGCTCTTGATTTAGGAGCCATGATCTAAGTACCTAATTGGTATTTCAACTTGACGACAGATAACGAAGTGATTCTGTAAGGGTTCCTTTTTTCTTTTCGAGGTACGCAACCCTAAAAACCAAGAACGAGAGGCGTCAACCTAAATTAGTATTTTACGAGTAATACCTTTTCATAAAATCAAAAGTTAGAATCTTAAAAAGCTTTTACTTAAGTACTCACGTAATAATTTAATAATTAATATCTATTGACTTTGCTAAATAGCAGTTTTGCTTAAATAAAAAAATATATGTTGTTGATATTATGGCTTATTTAAAAATTTTCAATGTACAATGTTGACAGTCGTCTCTCTCGTCCAATTTTATTTTAATTACAAAAACTCACTAAACTAAAGAATAAGTAGGTACCTACTTGAGTGGGGTAAACTGTGATCTTGTGGCTTTATTATCAAGAAAAGCTGTTTTCATAGCAAGTCGCTTTAATTCCGAATCGCTTCACGACAGTTTTTTTAGTTTTTCCCTCAGTGGCCGACACTAATTGCAATGATGAATGGTGGCTGGAGAGAGAGATGGCTAATTAAAAATAATGAACGGATCACCCAACGAGGGCTGTCGGCTACACGACAGAAACTGAGTGTCGTTGGATAGGGCATATTGTAGAAAAATATATGCAAAACTACAAGCACTACTAATATACCTACTAAAGACAAAAAAAGAACCGTCATGTGGTTCACGGCATTAGACAGTTCTACTAATGCCGTTAACCACATTAGCTGCCGTGTATTACTTGCCGTGTGGTGACGGCAGAGTAGAATACATTTGTCACCAACCCCTACTCTTCCCGTGGGTGTCGTAAGAGGCGACTTAGGGACTACACATTGAACAGGGAACGGGCAGCAGCGCTCTCTGATACAGTAACCTTTTAATCTGCGATCTCCAAGCGTGGAGATTATGGCAAAACCAAACACTTAAGCGGAGGAGGCTCATAGTCCAGCAGTGGACTGTAACGGGCCGTTGATTTGATTTGAAACGACATTAGACAATTCTAATGCCGTGAACCACATCTTGTTTTCCCTTGGGTAGTACAAAGTGACAGGTGACTAAGAGGGATTTGGGTTTAGTTTAGTATCAGATAGACGAGAGGCTAGTAACCTGTCACTTGCATAATATGTGTGCGTCGATGTACCTTCGTTATGGTGCGTATATTATTATGTCGAAACTTAAGGTCAGGTTATGACAAAAATTATCAACTCAACGCGCTTTAGTTGAAACTTATAGGCGCATTACTGAAATAACATTCATATTAGCGTGCGATGCAACTCGTTCTTCTTTAACACTTTTGCTTATTGACAGAAAACGGCAGAGTGTATGAAAAATCTAATCGATTTAAAATCTAAGTCCAATAATAGGCAAGATATTTTTAAATTATTTTAAAATTATACTCGATTATAAAATTTAATAAAGGATATATTGTTTAGCATTTTTTTTTACATTAATAGCAGTTAGTAGAAGTACTGTATTTGATCGTCAAAGTAGCGACCATGTGGGCGGTATTTCCGCCTTAACTCAAAAATATTGGCAAACGTGGTTTTAAAGCTTGTTTTTTCTAAAAGCTTATCTTTTGGGAATATGAGCTTTGACGTCGAAAAATTATTTGTAAAAATCTTAATAAAATATTTTTTATTTTTGATTTTGCAATTTAAAAAAAAATCTGTCGACCCCTTCTCCAGAGTGAAGTCATTTTGATCACGGATGTTAAACGAGACCACTAGTGGATGTGTGACAAAACTTCCAAGTCCGCGCCCGCTGTATTACCACATGGTAGAAATATGTAGGTCCGTTAGGGAAACAAAGTGTGACTAGATAAAAAAAAAAATATCAATAGAGTTCTCAAAACAAAACAACAATGCCAGCCTAGAGATCTAACAATACTTAAACTAATACTTTTACTATACTAAATTATCTAATTCCTTCCAGCTTAATCGAAGCCAGGAAAATCGAGGTACAGAGGAATTAAGTAACAAGTAGTTCTCCCTTTTGTTTTAGAAGCTTTACTTACTACTTCGATGGCGGCCGAAGGGTACTTAATACATAACAGCGCGTCGGCTTAACTATACTTAGTAAATTTGGCCTATTCTTAAGCTAGTAAATAGGAGAAAGAGCTTATCTAGTAAAACAAACATAATTTGTAATGTACGGTCGGACAAGAGGGAACATGCATAAAAAAATGTAGTTTTTCCATAATTCATCTGAAATTATCAGTCTGACAGTCAAAACAGAATCGAAAACGAACCGAAATTTATCGAAAAATAAACTAGATACAACGTTATGAAACAAATTATGTCTGTCCCTCTTAGGAAAACAACATTTTCAATGGCGAATGTATGGCCCGCGTGAACTATGACATCACATTACACGTCGGACCTCTCTGTTTAACCATCAATGTTGAAGCCAACGTTGAACTTTGTTTCTGAGCATGATATTATATATTTTTTATGTGTTTGTCTGGAGCTTGAAATATTTCCACTTATGAATTTAAAAAAAAAATGTGCATCTTCCCATTAGGTACGTAATACCACCACCGCGAAATACTGCTACAGAATAAAAACTGTTCAAATGAGGCATTGATGGATCATCTGTTTTTATTAAAGTATATTTGGATGTTGGATCCGCTTTTACGCCTAAACTACTGTACGGATTTTAAATGGAGATAATTTTTACCCTGAATTAACACATATTATAATTACTGTCTTATTCCCACGGGAAAAATCATACACAACGCGAGCCAAGCCACGGGCGGACAGCTAGTTCAAAATAAATTGACGGACCACTTTGTAACTTGTACTGTTACAATTTGAATCGCGATTGACTGCACGTGGTCATTTTTAATTAATCGAATATAAAATACTTCTGTAATTGATCGCCACTTTTCAGATGCGCAGACACATCCAAAACTTATGATTTCCTTTATAATGTAGAACAGACAAATCTTTATTTAATTGGGCTGGCAGCCCAGTGATCCATCCTCATTAATTGTCAACCGCTCCACTTCCGGCCTACTTGTCCCTTTCAAAGTCCTGCATAATCCAGTACAGTGAAAAACAGTTCTGAAACATTAAATTAATTAAAAACATACATAAGTCTAGTAAAAAATAAAATAAAATCATCATCTTAAAATCAAAAACACGACTGCCGTGGCAAAATGATTGTAGTCAGTGTCACTCGGGTTGATGTAAGGATTCTAACGATACCCCATACAGTACAGTAAGGCCCGGTAGGTCATTCTTATCCAACACGTTTTTCGCCGCTCTAGTATGGGGTCTTAAAAACGGTCTTATTTTGACAGTGTCCCATCTGGGAATCGAACGTAGAACACTTGGATTGAAGGCCGAACGCTGTGACTACGAAAGCTACTATCAGCTTTAATTAACTTTGACCAACCAACACCTTGACCTTAGGAAGACTTTACAATCTAAGTTGGATAAATCCTTTGTGTCGCTGAAGTTTGCTCCACCGGTGTTTCCAGTGCCGATCGTTCTTAAGAAACTTTTACATAATTCAGGGTAAAACTTTTAACGTTCAGTCTACCAGGAAAATTAAACTAGTTTAAACCCGCAGAAATGGGAAGATGTCGGAAGTGGAAATGGGGATATATTTATCTATTTATTTGTTAACAAATTATATAAAATAACTGTTCTGTAACAAGCTTGAAAATCACGCGAAGTGTCTCATCTCTGGAGTCTGGACGAAACATTGCGCCCGCGCCGCCTGCCGTCGCGCCGGCGCGGCGGCGGCGGCCTTTCAAACAGCGCGGCAGCGGCCAATAATGTGCTCGTGTCTGTCGCAGACTCTTTTTTCTATCTCATTTACTTATATCTGGTACATTTGTATTTTGTGCTGTTTCATTGGTAATTGTACCTACTTCTGCTGGTTTCAAGTTTAGTTTCCATTTTGTATTGCATTTTATTATTCTTGTATTGAATTTTATTACAATGGCAAGACGACATTGATAGTTTCCGCGAGGCTTGGCATCTGGAGTCTCAAGATCGAGACAGTTGGCGCAAGCGAGGGGAGGCTTTGCCCAACAGTGGGACATGAATAGGTTTACATAAAAAATACAAGTTGCGACTAAAGGTTTCCTTACGGGTTATTTCTGCCGGAATTCAGACACTTTTATTATCTGATAGATTCAGTTCAGAACTTACTCTATGCCTTACTGGTTCAATGAACGATTTGAAGATAAATTTTTCATGAAATTGATTGAATTCGAGAAGAAATTAAACATTAATTCTCTTTGGCCACCTTGGTAGTACTATTTAAATTTAAACATTTAATTTGGATCCGATTTATTATGGTTTGCACGTTTTAATATTTTTTTCCCGATAAATACAAACTTTTGTTTATGGTTGTATTGTAGAGGTATATTTTGTGTGACTATTGGTAAGACTTAGCTTTCCGATTCTTGTTTCTGCCATTTTGAATTGGTTTAGGAAACGCTACTAAGAATTATCATTCAAACACACAAATCATCATCATCATCGTCTATCATTCAAATAACAAACGCACAATTAACCAAATGCTTGAAACAATGTGCAATGAGTTGCCCCACTTCAAATTTTTAAACTTTAATAATAATTATCAAGGAAACTTTAAAACAATATGCCATGACATTAATTTACTCATCCATGCTGAAGATTATGAAAAGGAGTTTCTAACACTGCAAAATCAGAAACAACAGACACAACCCAAGATAAAATATACAAATAATCCCAACAGAATAATAATATTAATTGCTCAGATTTACCACATAATTCGCCTCTTTCAAATAATAATATTTCGGCGATAAATCAAGCCACTTCGTTTTTTCTTGAATAATAATAAAAATAAAATAATGCACAATAATAAAAAAACATATAAACAAAACAAGTTTTCTTTTAAAAAATTTGAACATTGCGGGCTTAGGAAACAAAATAGATCTGATTGAATTAGTACTAAACGATTTTTCTGAAAATAATAAGCTGTTAGATGTTTTATGTTTCTTTATAAAAATACAGAGCAACACATTAAACTAAAAAACTATGTACTAGTAGATTCATACTCTCGTAAAGAAAAAAGAGGGGGTAGTTGTATATTTGTAAAGAAGGGAATTGAATAAAAAAATATTAAAATAACGAAAGAATTAGCCAAACAAAATATTTTTGAATGTTGTGGAATAGAATTAATTGGAATAAATATAAATTTAAATAAATTTTTATTCGGAACACCAACAGTCAATTATATAGAATTTGTGAACAGGCATGTTTTTACAAGGTAGACCAATTACAGGTATTCGCTTGTGGGTACAGTAACGAACATAGGTACTTATTATTAATAATATACTTATAAATTGTAAGATAAATTGTAATATAACTGTAATATGTATTTACCGAATTCCAAAACAAACACAATCTCACATAGATCTTTTTTTATATAATCTGGAAAAATACTTTTTAAAAAATAATTTAAGTTTTTAATAACTTTAACTTCAAGATGCATGTTGAAAAACCGACACGTAAGAAATCTTGTATAGACCAGTTTGCAACTAATATTAATCAAGTCCAAACAGAAATTCATCAGTTATCTCAATCGGACCATGAAACTGCTCAAACTGTATTCATAAATACTAAAAAAAGACTAATTAACACGACGTGGTTGGAATACAGACGTGATTTTTGTAAACAAAACATTGAAACATTTCTAGAAAGCATATCAGCCATTAATTTTACGGAAGTCTATGAAGCTTTGAATTTTCAAGCCGCATTTCAATCCTTTTATGATTTATTTGTCCTGTTTTATAATTATAGTTCCTATTTATTAAAGTCAAAATTACAAAAAAACATCGTAAAGTTAAGTGGCTTACAAAAGGTTTAAAAAGATCAAGTGCAGTAAAAAGAATGCTATATTTGCGATATATAAATGAACCGTAATAAAATAGCAAACGAAAAAACTATAAACAATATAATAAAATTTAAAAAAATGTGTATTTAGCTCGCAGAAAATCCATAACACCAAATTTATAAATAAAAATAAATGTAAATCAACTTGGACAGTTATTCAAAATAATGTTATTAATACTGTACAAAATAATGATATTGAAGAAATTAGTCATAATACCCAAACGTACTTAACAATCATTTCATTGACCTTACTAAAACTAATACACAAATAAATAATAATTACCAAAGTAATAATCCAGTCATATCATCCACACGTTCTATATTTTTATCCCCAACAAATAGCCAAGAAATATTAGGTCCTTACATATGAAATTGGCGTTTTGTCGTACTGGCCACTTTGATCACAAATTTCTCCTATTTGGTTAGGAATTCGAAATTCAAATTTATACAGCTATTTCCACATGTAGTTGTGTTTCGTAAACCGTCATTCATTTGTTTTTTTACTTATCTTTTTTCTGTTTGCATCGCTCGATTTACAAAATGGAAAATTTGAAATATCGCGTTATTTACGAGTACGAGTTCCACCGTGGCACCAGTGCTGCGGAAACGGCTCGAAGGGTTAATGATGTGTATGGCGGTTGTGTCGCAAAAGAAAACACAGTGCGTTTTTGGTTCCAACGTTTTCGTTCTGAAAATTTCGACCTGCAAAACAAGCCCCGTGGACGGCCGGAGACCCAAGTTGATAATGAAGCATTGAAGGCTATTGTGGAAGCGGATCCATCGCAAACCACGTCCGAGTTAGCTGCAGGCTTCGGTGTTAGTGATAAAACTGTTTTAATCCACTTGAAGCAAATTGGGAAGATTAAAAAACTTGAAAGGTGGGTTCCTTACGAATTGAGTGAAGCAAACCGGCAAACGCGCGTCAACTGCTGCGTTACATTACTTGACCGGCACAATAAAGAAGGGATTTTAAATCGAATCATTACCTGTGATGAAAAGTGGATTCTCTACGATAATCGGAAGCGCTCATCGCAATGGCTGGACCCTGGCAAGCCAGCCAAAGCCTGCTCCAAGCGAAAATTGACCAATAAAAAGTTACTTGTAAGCGTTTGGTGGACTAGCGCCGGTGTCGTTCATTACAGTTTTCTCAAATCTGGCCAGACGATTACGGCAGATGACTATTGTCAGCAATTGCAAACCATGATGGAAAAGCTAGCTGGTAAACAACCGAGGCTGGTCAATCGCTCTACGCCACTGCTGCTTCACGACAACGCTAGACCACACACTGCACAACAGACGGCTAGCAAATTAGAAGAGCTTCAATTGGAATGTCTAAGGCATCCACCGTACTCCCCGGACCTTGCTCCAACAGATTACCATTTTTTTCGAAATTTGGATAACTTCTTGCAAGGGAAAAAATTCAACTCAGATGGGGCAGTCCAAATCGCCTTCAAAGATTTTATTGATTCCCGTCCGAATGGTTTTTTTAGTAAAGGGATCAATGAACTACCTATGAGATGGCAAAAGTGCATAGATTACAATGGCTCATACTTTGATTAAATAAATATACTATATAAAAATTTTTCGACTTTTTGTTCCTCCCATACAAAACGCCAATTTCATATGTAAGGACCTAATATACAAAGTTATCATGAATAGTAAAACCACAGGATATGATGACATAGACACTGAAATTTTAAAGTTTTGTGCTCATTCAATTTGTACTATTCTAGCATATGTTATTAATTTATCATTTGAAGAAGGATGTTTTCCAGAATAACTTAAACTCTCCGTAGTAAAACCACTATTTTAAAAAGGTGATAAATCAGATCCATTAAATTATCGTCCTATTATGCTCTTACCAATAATTTCAAAAATATTTGAAAAAGTAATTTATACTAGACTTTATAGTTTCCTTTCACTACAAGGGCTGCTATTTATGTATCCGGAACTGGCCACTTACGTAAACAATATTTAAAAAGAAATTATTGGCTGTAAAATAAAGTTTGTTTCATTCATCTGTCAATTGTTTTTACATTGTGGCGCCATTTTTAAAATTCATTGTCTATCATCACCATGGATTTGACTCGTGAAAATTTTCGTGCTATGATTTATTACGACTTTCAGCGTGGATTAAATAAAAAACAGTGCATGGATCAACTTTTGTCGACTTTTGGGGAGGAAACCCCATCGACAACCACTGTGTATCGCTGGTTCAGTGAGTTTAATCGTGGTCGTCGTATGCTTGCGGACAATTTTAAAGAAGGTCGCCCTAAATCGGCTGTTGTACCACAAAATATTGATGCTGTGCGCGAACTAATAATGCAAGACCGTCATGTTACATATCGCGAGATAGAGGCATTTCTGGGCATTGGTATGACGAGTATTTATAAAATATTATACGAACATTTGGCTGTAAAAAAATTTGTTCTCGTTGGATCCCGCACAACTTAACAGTTGAACAAAAACAGGCTCGTGTTGATTGGTGCAAAAAAATGATAGAATAATACAAATGTGGTACATCAAAAGCTGTTCATAATATCTACACAGGAGACGAATCTTGGATATATGCGTATGATCCCGAAACTAAACAGCAGTCAACGGTTTGGGTGTTCCAAAATGAGCCAAACCCAACTAAAGTTGTTCGTGCAAAAAGCACTTTGAAGCAAATGGTTGCCTGCTTTTTTGGTATTGGTGGACATGTGGCTACAGTACCACTAGAGAATCGTAAAACGGTTAATTCTGAATGGTACACCACCATTTGCTTGCCAGAAGTCTTTGGAGAAATACGCAAGAACAATCGACAACGAAGAATAATCCTTCACCACGACAACGCCAGCTGTCACACCTCGGCCGCAACAACGGAGTATTTAAATAGTCAAATGATCGAATTGACGGGTCATCCGCCATACAGTCCCGACTTGGCACCCAACGACTTTTATTTATTCCCAAGCGTGAAGAACAAATTACGTGGACACCGATTTTCGACCCGGGAAGAAGCCATTGATGCTTTCAAAATGCACGTTTTGGACATACCCGATACAGAATGGAAAAAATGCTACGAAAGTTGGTTTCAACGTATGAAAAAATGCATCGATCATCACGGGGAATATTTTGAAAAGCAATAAAAGTATATTTGGTTATAAATGTTTGTTATTTTTTGTTATTCCGGATACATAAATAGCAACCTCGTAAATAAAATTATAGGCGAAGAACAGTTTGGTTTTAGAAAAGGAAAATCTACTACACTTGCTTGCTTTGACCTTGTGAAAACCATTTCTGAAAGCATTCGAGATAGAATACCTGTCGTAGCAATTTTTCTCGACATGAGCAAGGCTTTTGACTTTGTCGACCATAAATTATTATTAAAAAAAATAGAATGTTACGGAATTAGAGGCAAGGCATATGACTGGATAAATAGTTACTTAAATAATAGAATCCTCTCCCTTTACACATTAGTATTAACAACCACACAATAAATTTAGTCAGTTCTACAAAATTCCTTGGTATAACGCTGGACGAGCACTTTAATTAGAAAGAACACATATCTACATTATGTAAGAAAGTTGACAGTTTTGTATTTGCCCTAAAACGCCTTAGGCAAACCGTGTCCCTTGAAACTGCACTAACAGCGTACCATGGCTATAATATGATATATTATATCATCAGTTCTTTCTTATGGTTTAATTTTTTGGGGTAACTCGAGTGACGCAGATAGAGCGTTTCTAGCACAAAAGAAATGTGTAAGAGCAACGCATGGTATTTAGATAGTTGTGTACCGTTATTTAGAAAGTTAAATATCTTACCCTTGCCTTGTTTATACATAAGAGATATTAGTTTATTTGTTAGATTACACCCTGAGATATTTAAGAAAAACTTCGAAGTAATAGATAGACCAACTACTCGACATAGAAATAACTACTTTCAACCACCATGTCAGACTGCTCTTTTCAGCAAAAATGCTGCCTATATGGCAATAAAAATTTATAACCACTTACCTGCAAATATAAAAGATTGTGAATACAATGTTTTTAAAAGAAAATTAACAACATGGCTCATTAAGCACTGTTTCTATAGTATTAAACAATTTTTGGAACATAAAGAAAATTCCATCTACGTTTTTTAGTTTTAGGTACTTATATAATTTTAGAGACCTTTGTTGTGAAGACTGGTATAACTATAGGTATTATTTTATACCTACAAAATATTTGCACACCGAATACTTCGTAAAATACATTGTTACGTTTTTATTGCAGGCTACTTGCTTAAAGCCGCGTTTCCATTATGCAAGTAGCTTGCATGCAAGTTGCAAGTTGCATGCAGCTTGAGTGATGGAAACGTAAACTAGCATGCAGGCTGCAATTTTTTTTTTTTTGACGGACCTAATCACTATTTATACCAGAGTGGTAATATAGTGGGCGCGGACTTGCGGGGGAGCAGAAGGCTCGTACCCCTTAGGAATTTTATGACAACGTATCTGGGGGCGCCCTCAGACGGGCTCGGACCGCGGCCCAGAACGTTGCCAGGGCGAGAAGCGCGTCGGAGAAGAATGACCCCTACCGGGTCTTACTGAATTAATTCTACTATTAGTTCCGCGTCCCCGCCGGCGGGGGCGGTTGCTACCTGAAGGGCATTCTGTAGTAGTGTGTGGCCTACACGCAATGGCAGCTTTAATCGCGACGGTGATCTCATCGTCCGGATCTGTGAGAGCGTGTCTAGGACGACGCTTGAATCGCGTAGTGGGGTGCGGAAAGTAAATTGACGCTTTTCTCACCAGAAGGTTCGGGTGAGTAACGGCCGAATCGAAATAACGTTTAGACGCTTGACGCATATACTCCTTAATGGAGGGGACCTCGAGGTCAATGTGGAGATTCCTATTGCGCACGTACCACGGACAGCCCGTGGCCTTGCGCATGAAACGATTTTGAATCACCTGAAGGGGACTCAAATTGGAACGAGCCGCATGAGCAAACACCGGACACGCGTATGTCATTACGGGACGGACGCAAGCGGTATAAAGACGGACCTTACTACGTAGGGAGAGCTTCGACCGTTTGCAAAGGAGGGAGTGGAGCCGGCCTATAATGAACGCGGCGCGGTTGCGAACGTTTTGCAAGTGATAGCGGAAACATAGCCTAGAGTCGAGAGTGACGCCTAAGTACTTGACGCGGTCGGACCACGGAATCTGGCGACCGAACAGAGAGACGCTTGGATATCTCTGAACACGAGCGCGACGATGAAAGAGCACTGCTGTGCTTTTATCGGGATTGACTTCTATTCTCCATTTGCGGAACCAGTCGCTGATGGCGTCTAGAGACAAGGGTAGAGGGGTCTCGTTCAGAGGTATAGATTGCAGTGTCGTCTGCAAATAGAGCGATCTGCGAAAGAGGGGTCTTCGGTAAGTCGCTCGTGTAGAGCGCGAAAAGGAGGGGCGAGAGCACGGAGCCCTGAGGGACACCGGCGTTAATGGGGCGAGAGGACACCTTCCACTCTGTAGCGAAAGCGACGATTCGACAAAAAGTTTCGTACAAGACGTACGAGCCTGTCTGGCACACCGAGCTTGTACAGATTGTATACGAGTCCGTTGTGCCAGACCTTGTCGAAGGCTTTCGCCACATCGAGGAAGACTGACCCTGTCGGTTTGTGGGTATTCCTATTGAATTCGGTGTAGACATGCTCTACAATCCGATGGACCTGATGGGTACAAGAGTGTTTGGCCCGAAAGCCAAACTGCTCGGGTGGAAGGAGGCTGTTTGCGTCAGCAAAATCCCTAAGCCTGGCGAGGATGACTCGCTCAAACAACTTGCCAAAGTTGACAAGTAGGCTTATTGGACGGAAGGAAGAGGCCTCGGTAGGCGGTTTACCGGGCTTGGGTATACCGATGACAATCGCTTCCTTCCACGATTGTGGAAAGTAACCGATAGCCATAGCGGCATTGAAAATGTTGACTAACAGAAAAATGAGATGATCCGGAAGGATCTTAATGACTCGGTTGGTGATGCCATCCGAGCCGGGAGCCTTTCGAGGCGGGAGAGCTTTAATGAGATCGCGGACCTCCTGCTCCGTGACCGGGGCGAGAGGAGGATCAGAAGGAGGGAGAGCCTGTCGGCGCGCGAGTTCGGACTCGACTTCTAGCAGGTGGGCGGGGTCGCAGGGCAAAGTGCTTGGAGAGCACTGAGCCTGTAAACTATCTGCCAGGCACTCGGACTTTTCGTCGTCGTCAAAGGCAGGGGTGTGATTGGGTCTATTGAGCGGGCACATTACTGAAACCGTTTTAGATTTGAGGGAGCGTTGAAGCTTCCAGAAGGCTAGATGGGATGGTTTAAGACCGTCGAGGAAGTTATCCCAGCGACGCTCTCTCCATTCGGCCACGCGATCCCTAACTTGACGTCATCGCGAAGGCCGTTCATGCTCTGGGCATTGAAGAAACCTAACTTGAGGTGACGGGGTTTAGTTCGACCTACAAAGGGTGTACTATCCATAATGGGGGGGTAGGGTGAAACTTCCCATTGCTTGAACTAATGGGGCGAATTGGAGAGTACCCTGGAGGAGGGCATGCAATGTAGGAATACATTGCACCGGATATGGTCCGCATAACGCAGAATATCAGTGAAGCTGAAGAGGGAGGTGAAGCTGGAAACCAGTTTCACCGCCTCTGCAACGTCACTGTTCCCCTGCGAGGGGGAGCTGCGGTTTGCAGTGGGAGCCACGGGAGTGGCAGAAGATGAGGGCTTGGGCGCGGCGACTGGGTCGCTGCGTTTTGTCTGACCCACCCAGCTGAGTGGCTTCGACCAGGCCGGTAGAAGATTGTCTACCGACGAAGTAATTGTAGGGGTAGGCTCAGAGGGAGCCGGGACGGCGCTAGCCTTAGGGGCTGGGCGCGGTTTGGGTTGGGAGGAGGCCTTAAGGGCCTTTGAAGGGGAGGAAGCATCCTCGCGCTTGGCTGCTGCAGCCTCGCGCTTGGCCTGCTTCACGATGGGGTGTGGACGGCGAGGGCATCCGCTAAAGTTAGCGGTGTGCCCGATGGCGTTGCAATTAACGCAACTTGGCTGACCAGCAGCTGCCCGCTCGGCCTTGGAGTGGACCTTAGTAAGTCGCTCGCAGCCTGAAGTGCCGTGGTCGCCCAGGCACTTCACGCAGCGCGGCTTTGCGTGGCAGCTGCGTGCCGAATGACCGAATAATTGGCAGTTATGACACTGCCCGGGAATGCCGGTTTTCTTGGGCCTAGCGCCCGAGATGCCGGTGAGGCCGCAGATGGTGGAGACTTTGAAAATCTCCCTGCTGGCCTCGGACTTGGAAATGGTCACATGGACCAGGTCATAATCGACGTCATTTTTGTCGGACCTGATCCTATGCACCTTAATTACGGGAAAACCTTGCCTTTTGAGGTCTTCAGCAACCTCATCGACTGAAAGTTCTTTAGGAACATTCCTAAAGACAGCCCTAATCTTTGGCTCGGGCTCGGTTGGGAAAGTGTGGTAGAACACACTTTGCTGATCCAGAAGTTTGGTCAGCGATCTGAAGTCGTCCGACGTAGGGACGAGAACCCTAATCCCTAACGCGGTATTTAGGGCGGAAGTAAAGGCAATCTTTTTTGCCGAACATGAACTGGAGACTTGGCTCCAGCGGGTCTTATCACGAATGATAATGGGCGGCGGTTTGCGGCCCGAAGTGGTGTTTGGGTGGAGGGCTGTGCGCCCTTGGTTTGGGGAGCGCGGACTGCGCGATCCTGGGTAGAGTTACCCTGGACCTTTTGAGCCTTAGGCGGCGGGGAAGTGGCTTTAGCCGGCGAACGGTTGCGTTTTCCACGCACCACCTGGGTGAAGCCGTCCTCGGTCTCCATATCGGAGACCTCGGCGGCGACGGAAGAAGCAAGTTCGGCGATGTCCCCGTCGGACATCGGCGAAAGTGGTGATTCCTCGAATACAATAGAGGTGGATTGGCCTGAAGGGCCGGCGGACTTGCCTAAAGGGCCGGGAGGGGAGGACGCGGACGCGGAGTCCCTACCTTGGGCCTCTTTGGCCGAAACTAACATTTCACCGAGACGCGGTGAAGCGTTGATTAGGAGCTTCAAAATTTCTGGAGTTCCGAGTATCACGGAGATAAGCTCCGCGAACAAAGGTTCCGCTGCCATCGCGGATAGGGGGGTAAATCCAAAACTCGCTAACTACCTAGCGTGTTTCGCTGCAAGGCCTGTTCCCCGGAGAAGAAACACGCGAAGAAACTCCGGGGCGATCGGGTCCTACTTGAGAGGGAGAACGACCCTCCGGGCGGGTACAGCCCGGGGGGAACTAACTGTGTGGTCCTCCTGCCGGGAATAGGCAGGAGGGTGAAGCCTACTGCGTGTACCCTAAGCTGTGAAATCCTCCGGCAGTCTTATTGTCCGGAGGTTCCTAACAGGGCTAAGGTGGAGAGGGCGCTTATGCTAACCCAGACAGGCACCACCAGAGCCAATTAAGGGAGGTAGCGAACTCGCCGGGGAGGGACAGAGTCCCCAGCCGTCGAGTTCAGACCCTTCCGACTTTTCTTTGCCAGGAGGCAAAGATGGGAGTGTCGGGGCAACTCACCCACCGGCTTCGTTCTCACGCGTACCTGGTGATAGGTATCGACGTATCCACCGGTGGCCACTGAGGAAATTACTCGTGTGGTCTTTCAACACAAGAAATGAAACACACAAGAATCCGACCTTGCGCCTTGAAAAAGGCACTCGGAGGGCAACGCTTTAGAGGGAACGGTGAAGCCGATCCTTCGAAGCGAACGAAGAAACACGACGTGCGGCTGCACGTGGTGGATTGCGGCGCGCAGCAGGCGACGCTCGGCACGATGACGCACGCGAGCACGGTGACTCACGGCGGCAGCAGCGCAGAGCAGGGACGTCCGAACAGCGCGACGGCAGACGGGCGAGTCTTGCAGGCTGCAAATTGCATGCAGGTAGTTTTGAACTTGTAAACATAATGCGCAACTAACGCTTGTCTGCGCAAGTGATATGCAAGTTGCGCGCGCAAGTGCCACAACACGTCCTTGTCCTGGTTCGGACACTTGCATGACAATAAAAACTTGCATGCGAGGTTCGAGTTCTATAAATTAAAGTTTACAATTCAAGTAACTTGTACCCAAGTGTGACGTCATACTTGCATGCAAGCACTTGCACAATGGAAACGCGCCTTAAGGCCTAATCGCCCTAATTCAGGGTAGGCTCGACCTCTCGGTGGGGACGTAATTGGCTGTTGATTGAATGCACTAATAAAACCGCATTATATATATTTATATATATACGGTGCGTGAAACAAACAGACGCACGCATAATATATCAATACATACTTGTACATAGAAGATAAATACAAGTAAATCAATTGAATACTTTACAACTTGGTTACATTACAACATAACAATATCTCTTCCCCGAACTCTGTAGATAATTCATTTGTCTCCACTCCAGAGCTCGGCTTCTTATTTGAACGGCAGATTGGCTACGTGTTTGTTAACGATATGGGGAGTTTCTCGCTCGGTAGCTCTACAGAATTTTAAGACGAGACGCCTTCATATAATTTGTGAATACAAAGTAGACCGAGCCACGTTTTCTTGTGGATTTAACTTTATTTAAGGAATATGCAAACGTTATTCAGGAGCCTTTGTTTCATTCATTATTAGAATCATACTGATATCATAAATGTGAGGAGGAGGGTGTGGTCTTATGAAAATAAACGTCTTTCTTCGTCTTCAAAAATGTTGTTTTATTCGTAGTCTTCCAGTAACGTCTTATCAGAATTTTTTTAGCTTAGCTAGCACACGCACGTCCGCTCTTCACCACACCGCCCTTCACACCGGTCATGCGACTCATTCACACCGTTCCTGACATTTGTTCACTCATCCGTCTTTCATTCGTTCGACTACGTTCAAAAATATTCATCTCAGACAGTTCGTTCATAAATCTATCCCACACTCGGCCTTCCTGCACTGTGTCTGACCTCAGACACACTCATACACACAGTCTCAGTTACACTACTACTTATACACATACACATCTTACTCATTTACATACTTACACACTAATAAACAATCATACAACACCTTATATACTTTACACTCATAGTCATACATACATACTTAAACATTCTTAGCACATCATATCACATAAACAATACATAACATAATAAACTTTTACATTATTTACTTAGTTACATTTCAAGTTAACTCTTTAACATAGAAAGGTAAGTATATAACATGTTACCTACTATAAACTATTACATAACAACATAAACTTTTCCAAAAATAAACACAAGTCTTTTCTCAACTTAGGTTTTGTTAAACAAAACACCTATCTTAATTATTTATTACATAAGAAACCAAATACAGTTTACATACCTAACAAATTAGAGCACATAATATTTAGAAAAATAGTGAAAAACTTACAATGTTGAAGTGACACCTTCCTCTTTCTTTTAACTTAAACTATAACACACATTCATTCATACATCTCTATCATACCTACATACTGACTCTACAACCTTAAAAAAACACAAAATATAACACTAAAATCAAACTGCTTACCACTTATCAGCCTCCTGGGCCTCCTGTAGACCAAGGTTTCATGTATTCTGCACATGTAGATGTTTTCTTTGGTCCTTCTCCTCTATCAGATAGTCTTTCTACATCATATCTATCTTTTCCATTTTCTTTGGTGACTTTGTATGGTCCTAAGAATTTTGTTTTTAATTTCATGGCTGTTCCAAACTGTGTTCTTTTTATTGCCACTGAATCTCCAACTTTGTATATGGTGCTTTTTTTCCTTTTCTTATCAAAATTTCTCTTGTTTTCTTCTTGAATTTTTAATATTTGTTCTTTTGCTATTTCTCTCAATTTTTCTCTTTTTGCCATGAAACTAGAAACATACTCTTCTTCCAGCATTCCAAGCAATTGTAGATCTTCTTTCTGCCTCATCTTCACTCCTGTCAGTAGTTCAAATGGGGTTGTCTTGATACTCTTCTGATAGGTACTATTCAGGGCTCTCTGCAACTTACTTGTGTGCTTGTACCAATGTGTAGGCTCATCAACATTCAGTTTGGTGAGCACAGATATTATAGTGCGATGAATGCGCTCAACTTGCCCATTTCCCCTGGGTACTCCAGTGGTGATTTTACAATGCTGGATTGCTTCATTGGTGCAGAACTCTTCAAAATCTTTGCTGGTAAAGGCTGTTCCTTTATCACTGATAATTCTAGCTGGATTTCCAAACATTTGTTGTAAGATTAACATTTTATCTATTGTTTCCTTCGCTGTTACAGACTTGACTGGAAAAATCCAAACATACTTAGTAAATCCATCCACAACTGTCAGTATATAGTTGTATTTCTTCTTTGTCTCTGCTAGTGGGCCAATGTGGTCCACATGTAATGTATGTAGTGGTCCATCTTCTTTGGAAATAGGGTGGAGAAATCCTTCCTGCTTGCCCTCTTTCCTACTTCCCAAAATACAAGGAACACACGTCTTGATGTACTCTGTTACTTTTCTTTCCAAGTTTTCAATGAAGTAATCTTTACTTATCAGCTCCATAGTCTTCTTTTTAGCGAAATGTCCATTTTCATGCGCTCTTCTTATAATTTCATCCTCCATTTTTCTGGGTATTACTAGAGATTGATCTGCCCCCTTGCTCAGTAATCCTTGATACATGTAGTAGTCTTGATATGATTTTCCTTGTTTCAGCACATCAATTATTGCTTTTAGACCATCGTCACTTTCTTGTGCACATTGCAACTCTTTGTGGAGATCTGTTATTACAGCAGTTTCATACTGAACTCGACTCAAGGCGTCTGCATGTCTCATCTTACTGCCACTTCTGTGTTCAACTGTGAAATCGTAGTCTTGTAGAAGTAGAATCCATCTTGCTACTCTAGTCGACATGGCCAAGTCTTTTTTATTTAGTGTCATTTGAAAAGCTTTACAATCTGTCACAATCTTAAAGTGTTTTCCGTGTAAATAGTGACGGAACTTTTTGACTCCTTCTACTATAGCAAGTGCCTCTAATTCGTAGCTCGTGTACTTGCTCTCTGCCTCTGATGTTCTACGGCTCATGTAGTGTACAGGATGTAGCTCTCCGTCTTCATTGCATCTTTGCATCAAAATCGCTGAATAGGCCACTTTAGAAGCGTCTGTGTGAAGCTCTGTATATGCACATGGATCATAAATCTTTAGTACTGGATTTGTTGCAAGTTTCTCCTTTAATTTTCTGAATACTTGTCGATGCTCTTCAGTGAATTCAAACACCTTTTCTTTTCTCAATAAGTCTGTCAGTGGTTGTGCTATCTGTGCATATCCTTCTATGTATTTTCTGAAATAGGAACATAGTCCCAAAAAACTATGCAACTGCTTTTGATTCTTTGGCTCTGGGTACTTCATGACAGTCTCAGTCTTCTCAGGTGAAGGCATAATAACGCCATTTTGAATAACATGCCCGAGGTACTCGACTCTTCGGACTAACAACTGACACTTCTTCCAGTTGATGTTCAGTCCATACTCTGAAGCCGTCTTCAATACTACACTCAGGCGTTCAATCGCTTGTTCTTCATTTTCGGCTGGAATCAACAAATCATCGATAAATACTATGACAATGCCTTGTGCTATTAGATCTCTGAATATAGATGTAATATATCTCATAAATACTTTAGGACATGTGGCCAGACCAAACGGAGCTCTCATGAATTCATATTGTCCCGTCATGGTGACAAAAGCAGTATACTTCGTACATTCTTCATTAATCTTTAAGTGAAAATACCCATTCTTCAAGTCAAGTGTTGAAAATACTTTGGAATTTGACAACTTATCAATCAGATCATCTAGGATGGGTAGAGGATACTCATCTTTCAAAATTTTCTTATTTAGAAGCCTGTAATCGACACAAATTCTAGTTGAATAATCCTTCTTTTTAACCAACACCAATGGACTAGCATATTCTGAATAACTGACCTTAACAATGCCATCCTTCAGCCACTGTTCAATTTGTCTGTCAACTTCTTCTTGCTCCTTGATGGATACGCGTCGCGGTCGCTGTGCCACAGGTAAGTCATCATTCAGTACAATCTTCAATTCTACTGGTGCTTCTTTAACTTGCTTCGGCTTGTAGTTTTCTACTACACTGACAACTTTCTTCTGTGTTTCATTGCTTGTTGGACCTATAATATCAACAATGCAGGGAAAACAATTAACTTTTGACAGCCATTCTTCTCCTTTCGGAAACAACAACACAGAACCCTCATACATCACTGCCACAACATTCTTCAAAAATTCCTGTCCAATTATCACATCATACGGCATACAGTAATTAGGTACAATATGGAAGGTCACTTCATAATATTTACGCTCATCTATTTGAATATCTACTCGAACTTGTCCTAAAGAATTCACCTGTGATTGTCCAAGTCCACTCATCGTAATGTTATCGTCATATTTTTTAACTGAAAGCTTCGAATAAAAGTCCTCGTTCAATAAATTTAGGTCACTGCCGGAGTCTATCAAAGATTTTACCGTTTTACCACAAATGTTCACGTTTTTCACTGGTTTTTTGATCACTTCACATTCTGTAGCCTTGTTTACAATACGCATAACCTCTCGTGTCTCGTCGTCGTGACATTGACAGCTCCTGTCAAGTTGCCCGTTCCTGCCGCCGTAAGCGCATCGGTCGCCGCTCGAGTCCGCCATTTTCCATTCATTCGACATTGCAGTGACAACTTCATTCTCATACGCCGCCGTTTCACCAACCGTTCCGAACATCGCCCGTCTTGTAGTTCCCGTCGCTGCCGGTTGATAGGAGCGCCACTGCTGCTGCCCATTCGGTCGTCCGTTCCCGGTCGTTGGTTGTTGGGAGTGGGAGCGCCACTGCTGCTGTCCATTCGGTCGCTCGATCCCGGTCGGTCTTCCGAAGTTCCCCGAAGATGTCGCTGATGTCGCCGATGATGTCCGAATGTCGCCATGTTTTCGCCCGCCGTCTGCTTCTGATTTGCACATACTTGCAACATGGCCGAATCCATTGCACTTGAAGCATTTCATACCTTTTTCTCTATCGGGACAGGTGAATGATGTATGCCCCAATGCACCACAATTATAGCACCGTGTAGATGGTTGGTTTTCCTGCTGCTTCGACGTATTACTAGATGAAACTCGATGATAACTTTGATGACGATCTTGCTCGTTTTTTGTTTTAGACTTGATTAACTCGTACACTTTTAATTTCTCCTTCAGATCTGCATATGTTTTCACTCCATATAACATGACTTTGTTCGATTCAGAGTCTATAATGCCGTCCACTATGTATTTTATGGTGACATAGTCGGCAAGTTTTCCGCGTTTGCCCATCTCCTTCATGACAAGCAGATAGTCAAAACAGCTTTCGTTACTCTTCTTTTTTCTTGTGCTCATCATTTCGTGAATAGCCTTAGTATCACATGTACTTGGAAACTCCTTCGTGATTCCTTCTTTTAGTGAGTCCCACGTCTTATAGGGCTTCTCAGACTTCAGCCATAGCTCTGCAGTACCCGTCAGCGAACGCCGCGCTACCAGAAGTGTTTGCAACGGTGTCCACATGAAGATTTCGGCGTTGTCTTCTACTTCTTCGATCCATTTGCAGACAGGGAGGTTGCCGTCTTGGCCGCTGAACTTCGGCACCAGGTCCGCAGTCATGTGCAACATCGAGGACTGGTCTTTGCCTTTGGGCGAGCCGCTTTCATCGTCGTTATTAGTCCTCCTTCTCGGCATTTTCGTGTTTCGTCGTTTAGTCGTAGCTTAATAGTCTTTCGTCTTGTGTTTATTTCTTTGAATCGTCTTCTTTCTTCGTTCTTAATGGAAAACCTCGTGTCCCACGCCGGCCGGTAACAATATGTCCGCCAACGTGCCGCCAAGCCAACTTGAAAAAAATAGGACGAGCCCCCAAATTGTGAGGAGGAGGGTGTGGTCTTATGAAAATAAACGTCTTTCTTCGTCTTCAAAAATGTTGTTTTATTCGTAGTCTTCCAGTAACGTCTTATCAGAATTTTTTTAGCTTAGCTAGCACACGCACGTCCGCTCTTCACCACACCGCCCTTCACACCGGTCATGCGACTCATTCACACCGTTCCTGACATTTGTTCACTCATCCGTCTTTCATTCGTTCGACTACGTTCAAAAATATTCATCTCAGACAGTTCGTTCATAAATCTATCCCACATAAATGAGAAAGTACGTTTGGATATTTAGATGTTTGTGCTGCTTTCTCGCCTACTGCTGAACGGACTTGAGTGAAAGGAATGGAGATAGTTTGTTCCCTGGGATTAACATATAGGATATTTTTGCGAGAAATAAAAAAAAATATGTTAACGATCTAGATTTTTTTTAAAACATTTAAAAAGTAAAAAAAAAAACTAAATTATACTTTTTACGTTTCAAGTATTTTTTTAATGTTTTTGATGGTATTTTTTAATGAATCTTTTATTGAAAATGTGTTGCCTACTCTTCTCACACCTAAGGATGCCGAAGACCGGGCAAAGTGGAGAAGATTAAGTAGGAAAGCGGACCCCAGCACTAGGCCGGGAAAACGCTAGGTCGAAGAAGAAGAAGTCTTGCCTACTCTTGTAGCTATCAAACGAAACCACTTGTATGCCTGTTGGATTGGATCTCTATATTGGTAGATATTGCTAAATAAATGAACCCACCCGAACACAGTTAATAAAATAAAAAACAAAATGACCGCCATTCCAAACCAGTAGGGGTAAAGTAACTTATTGTGGTGGATTTTCCGATGAAATTGATCATATTGCTTAGCCTTAACGGGTCGGACACCGGTAACCAGACATACTTGATGACGATGATATCAAAGTTTATCAGGACAAATCAATTTAAAAGGTCCTAATATTTAGGTAAGTATTTCTGTTCCGAAAATGAGCTTTACGACGAAAACTATTTATCATCGTCCTTGGAATCTGTGAAAGGAAGAAAATACGATAATATTCGACATTTCGTTGTGCTACTATGAGTATGTAAAATAAAAGTGCCACGAATACTTCCGACATCGACTCGAATTTGAATACGTAATAAGCAGTCGTTTTGTATTCAATGTATTGAGCTATGTACTAGAGCTGCACCTTGAAACAGAAAAATATTTTCATAAAAATATACAAATATACACAGATGTATTATCTTCTTCAGCGTATGGGTCGTAAGGTCGACAGCCGACCTCACGAACCCTAGTCAGTGTTGATGATGATGATGATGATGATCTATCCGACCGATTTCGGCCATGGCGACCAGTCAGTGTTATAAAGCCGCCAAAGGCATTATCATTATTATCTTTTTGCCATCGAATTAATAAAAGTAAAATGTTAATAAAAAGTATTTTTATTAAGTTTGCGTTTGACCTCCGTTTTACTTTTACCCAGAGATGCTTGGAGTGATAAGTAGACAGATAAATACAAACTTTACTAAAACTGAGTAAAAATCCAAGATGGCGTCAATTTTCTTTATTTATCGGCCCATTCAAATAAAAGTCGGTAGCACAAAACAAAATAACTACAATCCGATCCGACTACGTTTTATACGGAAAATATTTTGCATGATTTTTGTAGATGACTATTTATTATTTGACAAAAAAAAAAGAAACGCAAAAGATGCGACGCATGCATCTGGAGTTTCTTTGTTGAGTTCTTCTGCACAGAGTTCGCACATCGTGTAGTGAACTCACCCAAAAATGTGAAACTAAGAGATGTAACATCCAAAAGTTAATAAACTATTCATTTCATTTCATTTCAATACCTTGCATTAAAAACTACATATATTCTTTGTTACTTTGTGCACTACAAGTTTAGTGTTGTTATAACCCCAACTCTAGCACCGGAACGCTAGAATTTTACGTTCAACCCCACGACTCTACGTCAAAACATGAACATATGCAGCGTGTAAATATTTTGCAACAATTGCCTCCTGCGGCAGCATTCCTCTAGGAACTGCTTTGTACCATCGATGCTTTGAACATTCTCATCAAACAGACGCAAAGAAATTCAGAAGAAATTATGCTTTTAACTTACTACAAGTCTTAGGTATTGAGTTTTTGCATAAATAAGCTATTAGCGAACTACGACACAAAATAAAATTGATGAAGCTAGTTTTTTACAAGTATTGGGAAACAAAAATTTTACCTACAGTTTTAGTACTTTTAAATTAACCTTGGACTTAGGTGGATAAATGTCTTAGTGAAAGTTGCTGTTGTTGTTGGTATGGTTGCAAGTAGCGTAGGACCATTCACATTGCAAATTTATATTAGGCTCATGTTCAGCAGTGAACGTCTTCCGGCCGAGATGATGATGATGAATTTTGGACTGGATTTAAACCTGCTTCTCATCTGCAATCCGAGCCTGTCATTAGCGTATTGCACTATCATTTGCTTAGACCTTAAAGTATTCATTAACAGGTATTAGGTACATAAACATTTCTGTATGATGTAAATAGTAAAAAATTGTATTTGTGTCCATCAAAAATATTAATTTCAAACAAAACTTAGTGTCAATAGTAGTGATTCACACAGTCACGCTCTAATTCTTAATTTAAGTTCGTCAGTCCTTTCAACCTTTTTTTTAAGTATCCTGTTGTGTGGCCCACTAATAAGCAAAGGCCTCCCCTCGCCTTCGCCATTCCTCCCGATCTTGGGTCTCTAGAAGATGCCAGCCGTTCAGATATCCGTCCGTCCGTCTCTTTACCTATTAAAGATTAAATAGGGACAGGAGATATTGGAGCTGTCAAACATCGAATTTGAACCTTACGGACGCGTCAATTGTAAAATTTTTTGAGAGCACGTAAAACATTAGAATCGGGGCCAATGTGTAGTAGTTTTACTTTGACTATACATGATTAGGTAAAGGGAAGAGCTATTCTTTTACCTACAACCCTAGGCCCTACAGTAGCCTAGCCCTAGGTCTTATGGTGACGGACATTTAATATTATGTACATGTACGTCGAATGGCTATGTATGTACATAATATTAAATGTCCGTTACCATAAGACCTAAGGCAACAGAAGAGGTGGGAAGGATAAAGGGATGTGTACGACGTACAATGTACACAGGAGATCATTAAATGAAGCTAGCGGACCTCACTAATTATGAGCATGAAGGTGTCTTCGCCATTTAAGAGGAGCGGGTTATCTGGCAAGCTAGAAACATCGCCTCGAAGGAGACAAGAGAAATTTAACTACAAGTGAAAGGGTGAATTATTTAATAATTATTACTAGTATTTATATGAAAAATATTTGCACTCACAAGTCATTATATAAAATATGACGATCTAGCAATATTTCGGACGTCAATACGATTCAGCAGCTGACGAAAGTTCAGCATTCTCGAGTCAACGATTGGTCCTTGATGCTGAACTTTGTAAATATTACAATACAAGCGAAGAGCTTAAGTTACTGCGTGCGTGGTCTATGAATAAGTATCTTCAGAATAACAATGCGACAGGAATAACTTCCATAAGCTCTAGCAGCTGTTAAAACCGTCCAGTCGAAGTCCACGCCAAAAAATTCATTAAAACAAATATTGCTATCGGGGACAAACGGCGCAGATAAAGGTCTTCTGACAGTAACAAGTGGTACCAATTTAACTTTTAGAAATCTTCTCTTCCCCCCTCTTTCCCCAAGTTTCACCCCCTTCGTGGCCCCGTTTGAATTCAAATGAGCTGGACGATTGTTTCAATGTAAATACAGCCGCTTGAAATGGCATTAACTTAGTCTCAAGAAACAATAGTTTGTGTAAAAGTGATTTGCAGCTTTGAGATTGTTGATTGTTTAATGGTTTTGTTTGTCTTTTGCATTTAAAGGTAACTTTTTATTTACTTATTTACAATTTATTGTACACAAGTGTAGAGCGTCGGTGGTCTAGTGGCTAGGGCCGCTATCTCCCGTCCGGGAGACGCGGGTTCTATCCCCACCACGTACCAATGTGTTTTCGAATTTCGAATTCATAGTACGTTTATTCGACGCTCCTACGGTGAAGGAAAACATCGAGCTGCACACTTCTGCGAAGAAATTCAAAGCTTGTGTGTGAAGTCGACCAACCCGGCCTGGGCCAGCGTGGTTGACTAAGGCCTAATCGTCCTAATTCAGGGTAGGCTCGAGCCCCTCGGTGGGGACGTATATGAGCTGTTGATGTACACAAGTAATCTTTTTGTTTCTGATGTTGAGTTGAAATTTAATATCTCCTATATTATCATGACATGACAGTTATACGAGTAATGGATCTAACGAGCGCGAAACGCGACCGAAACGTCTCCGTTTCAGTTTGGGCAAAAATGCTTTAGTACGTTTAAAGGATGTCCGAAGGATGTCCGGCTGTTCTCTACAGGTCGCATTTCTCAACGGGTTCTTATGAAATTTTGTGAGCTGTACAGAACCAGCAATTTTAATAACTATATAATATATTTCGATCCGTTTTTCGTAATTTATCAAAATGGTGCAGATAAGGGTGTCGAAAATGTAAAAATAATTTATTATTTGATTAATTACAGTCAATACGAAAAAAGAAAAATTATTTGCGTGGTTTTAACCTCACAGATCCACTAGTAGATAGATTGTTTGGTTTATTATTCGTAAGGATTTTAACTCAGCCAAGTTTATAGGGAACTGTAAATAAAGTGCCGTGCTTCCACAAACCAGTCCAAAGACCCTGACTTATCGCTGTCAACCCTTCAGTTACAGTGACACTGCGTCATTAGTTATCTCCTTGTTAGCCTCTTTAGAATAGGAATCGTGTAGAAGTGCCAACGACGCGATGGCTACTTAGAATAATTGTCAAAAAATATTTAAAAAGGAGGAAAAGTTAAAATTTAAATCTATTAATTTTTTAGCCGTGTGGTGACGGCAGAGTAGAATACATTTTGTCACCAACCCCTACTCTTCCCGTGGGTGTCGTAAGAGGCGACTTAGGGACTACACATTGAACAGGGAACAGGTAGCAGCGCTCTCTGATACAGTAACCTTTTAATCTGCGATCTCCAACCCGCCTGCCAAGCGTGGAGATTATGGCAAAAACAAACACTTAAGTGGAGGAGGCTCATAGTCCAGCAGTGGACTGTAACGGGCCGTTGATGATGATGATGTTGAATTTTATGACACCATTTTCACAGAATAGTGACGAAATTTTTGTATCCTTCTAAATTATCATCAAATCCTTGAAAAATTGTGTTCTTAATGTAGGTGCCAATTTAAACATTCCCAGCAGAAGTCCAAAATACTTTATTTTTTAATATGGCTTATTTCGTGTTTAAAATCAAGACTCCTTTACTCTAGAATAAATATTAAGTGCTTGTACTATAAATTAGAAAATGATACTAGTTTCCAGAGGACATGAAACAAGATAATCCAAATAGTAAAGCTTCAACATGCTGCGGAAATCGATTTTGTTCTGTAACTGGATAAACAAAAGACACCATTTGGAAACATAAAAAGTTACTATTTACTTTTATGAACAAATCAAAGAATTTTAAACTTTGTCGATTTTGGAGAGGATCTGAACTTGAATCTCCTCGTCATCAACGGCTCATATACTTCCCCACCGAGGGGCTCTAGCCTACCCTGCACTAGGGCGATTAGGCTTTAGTCAACCACGCCGGCCCAGTGCGGATTGGTCGCCTTCACACACAACCTTTGAATTTCTTCGCAGGAGTGTACAGTACAGGTTTCATCACGACGTTTTCCTTCACCGTAAAAGCGTTGAATAAACGTACAAATAAATTCAAAATTCGAAAATACATTGGTACGTGGTGGGGATCGAACCCGCGTTTCCCGGTCGGAAGAGAGCAGCCCTAGCCACTACACCACCGACGCTCAGAAATCTCCTCGTAATCAAAACATATTAATATTAAACAAAAAGCAACCTTAACGTCACTATTCCCTCTAGATCTAGACTATTAACTGACGTTGTAAATTACAACAATTTGCACCAAGTTAGTTTAAATTTTCAGTCAGTTAGTAATTAAACTCTAAGACACAAGATAATGGCACATAAAGTGTTATGGAGGGAAAGATCGACTTTTTAACTAGTTAGTACTTAAGCCGAGTAAGTGCGGGGCTAAAGACCTGAGAATTAACGTCTTAGAACGAACTGTCTACTTCATAGAAATGAGATTTGGGAGTTGAGTTGTAAATGTAGATAAATTGTAGTAGGTATATTTAGACTTAGTCAACTCTTAAGTGGCCTGGATTTTTCGTCAGTTCTTAGAAGATCGCTCGTCTTTTTTTTTGATAAATAAAACTAGGGCACGAATAAATTATAGACGTAAAATTATTAATAAAATACTATAAAAAATCACACTAATATTATAAATGTAAAAATATATTTGGATGTTTGTTCCACCTTCACGCTTAGAATTGAATTTGGAATGGAGATAGTTTGTAGCCTGGATTAACACATAGGATACTTTTACGGGAAAGTCTCCCACAAGAAAATCTTTCACAACACGGGCGTAGCCGCGAGTGGACCGCTAATAAGAAAATAAAACAATCAAGATAGACACAATCAGGGTTTCCTATTAAACTACATAATATATGGAAGGTATGTTCAGGATACATTTAATCTAAGTTAAAGAACGTCTTTTATTGCATAAGGATTGATTGTATATATAGGTAGGATAGAAAGCCGTCGTAAGTAGATACGACGACAGACACCTACTTATGAAAAATGCTAGGTTTTTTTTCCAAAACTTACGCAATCGAAAAAAAAGGAGTTTCCTTGTAGATTACAAGGTTAGCTTTATCTACCAACCCTGCAAAAATAAAAGTTTTAGCTTTTGAAACCTAGGAGAACAGAAAGGGGAACGGTATTTTTTTGGAAATTTTTAGCTATATCATTAAAAAATATTGGCCTCAAGTTAATTTTATATATATTTTTTTTAATATATGTGCGCGTCATAGAGATATCTCTATACCTATTTTCAAGTCTGTTAAGAAAAACCTGTGTGACAGACGGACACACGAGTCATCTTATAAGGGATTCGTTATTTCCTTATAAGTACGAAACCCTTAAAATGAATACGTAGAGTATATTTTATGATACGAGCTTCAGATGTCTCAGTACTGAAGAGAGAAGTTATTTACAATTATTTTGTTGCTGGTAGACATGGAATACTGAGCGCACTTCAATCAATTACAGATGCAATCAATTTGGATCCATTCGGGCCTGCACCTGCAATCAAACGGACCGTATTTTCAGTGAACGAGCTCGGAGGCAATGAGGTCCATTCTCAAACAAACGTTAAGTGGCATGCATTTTAGTCTCGTGTGGATACCCGCATGCAGGTAAAAATAACAATTCGATTAACTCACTTCACGCGAATCACGCGTGGCTTATAAAGATAGAATGACTATATTTGCCCGGTCATATGATTAATTAAAAGCTGTCTCTTAAAATAGTCAATAATGTATTATTTCACAGTTCTGAAAACCTTACAAAATAGAAACGACAGGACAGTTTAATTTTATCTTTTATGGTAATCGAGGTCAAAGTGAAAGTATTTCAACATGTCAAATGGACAGATTGTTTCAGGAAGACGAAAATATCATAAAAGGAAGAGGCTTCTTAGAATTTAAAAATTTCTTTAGAATTATTTATAGTCAAGAAACGTTACGCTTCAAACTTATTGCTGAGGTACTCGTAACATTTTCAAATCAAATCAAATAAAAAAATATTTATTTCCATAAGATGTTATTACATCACTTAGGGCGCATTTCGAATCAGACTTTCAGCGCTGTCAGCGATCAGAAAAGCAAAAAAATGTATGGCTGACAGTGATTCGGAACGCGATTACGGGTACTTTAATCGATTTTGGCGCGTCTCGGAACGCAGGGTTAGATCCGTCATTACATTTTTTTGGGTGAGTTCACTAACACAATATTTTAGTAGTAGTAGTAGTGTAGTACTATATTTTCAAATCCTATCCAAAATCAATTTTCATTGTATTGTGTTCAAATAATCAAATAAGTACTAATTAAATTAATAAACTTCCTCAGAAACAAATTGTATTATACTTTTTATGTTACTATTTACGATTGAGGTTTGCCAGCTGTTTTGGAGCAGCAAAAACGATATTTTGAAGCTGAACGGGTGAAAATTAGTTTTTTAATCAAATTAAGTGCAATTCGTCCCACAAGGTAGCTAGGTACTATATTTACATAAAAGCAAATACAAGCAAAAGAGCAGTACGAATGCCACTGAATGCTGGACCAAAGCCAACGTTAGAACTAAGAAGAAAATATTAGCTTGATGAGAAATCGAACCGCCTACTTTGCGAAAATAGTTCAGTGACCTATTAAAAGAAAGAAAATAGAAAGTCAAAGATAATGTAAAGAGCATAAAAGTACAAGAAAATTAATCTATCTGGGGTCGTATCGTTACAAAAATGTATTGTTCGAATTGTAATTCAGATGGATCGTTATTATTGTATTGTAACTCTCTTGTGTGCAATAAATTGTAACGTAAATATATAAATATAGAAAGGTGTGCTGTCAGACTTTAAAGATACGGTTTCCATCTGAAATGAAATTAGTCGCTTTACTTTTGTATGCTACATCTCTTAATGGCTGGTTTACACGTATTAAGTTGTCAAGTAGCAACTAAAAGCAATTTTAAGCGACTAAATTTTAAGTAAGTGTTTACACGTCATTTTAGTAGTTAAGCTCTTTAGTTAGCCCAAGATGGACGATCAACAGCGAATTCAAATCTGTAATAAAGATAATAAATAAAATAATAAAGTATAATAAAATATTTATTTTTATATAATTAATATTATATTATTATTATTTTTAATGATTAATATTTAATATTAATAATATATTAATCATTAATATTTATATACCCATTATATAATAATATACATATATTAAAATATATCAAAAAAATAAACATAAAACACTCGCACTTAACTTCGCACTTCGCATTTAACTTAAAATTAACTAAATCGCGCCTTTCCAAACGTGTCAAGTGACAGGCCACGCCCACCAACTTACCCGAAAAATAGAAAAAGTTCTAATCTATTGTTTACTTGCACACTAAATTTTAACTTGCAACTTACTACTAAATTCGCTGTTTACACGCATTAAGTTGCTTAAAATTAAGTTAAAATTTAGTTAACTACTAAACAACTTAATACGTGTAAACCAGCCATAAGTGTCGTTGTCGTGGCCATGTCGTAGAATTGCCCACTTCATGAAATGCTTGAGAATTTCATGAAGTGGTCGCATTTCATGAAAATTTTCACTGTTCATTGCCCACATAATGATGTGCCTTGGCCCGACGCGTCGCATCTTTTGCGTTTTTTTTTTGTCAATTCTGGCCGATGACGCGACATTCTTTTTATAATATTTTGTTTTTTAGGTATAAGACCGCTTGCTATTCACTAGCCTTTACCTTTACGAAAATATGTGAATTTAAATTTAATAATATGATATTATAACCTATTTTAAAAAGATATACCTACCCTATAATTCACGCTTTATCTTTTTCACGTCCTTTTTGTGGTTTTTCTTTTAGCTGCTCCAATAAGACACAGAAAAACACAAACACACCTCTACCTACATGTACGATAATATTAGTTGAAAACTCATTTCGGTATCTATAATTCATTCTTTGAAATCGTCTCTTATTATTTACGCAGTAATAATTACTGACACAATTATTATTATCAGCGCAATCCTATTTGCTGATCCTCCATAAACTAAGGGTTCTCTAGACAGTTCGACACTTGAAGTTTCAGCTTCAAGCTGCGAACTCCGGCGAGTCCAAACTTCGCCTTGCTACCTAATTCCAACTTGTTGAAGATGAAATCGAGCTCCATAGTTTTGATAAGATACCACGATCAATACACTTCCCTAATGTGCTAAATTCGTTTTGCAGGTAAAACGAAGTCAGTACCTAACCCCCTAACCGTAGTAGCCCAAAGAATAAAACTGCTAAAAAAATTGGCAAATTGTCGAAACTATTGACATAAGAAGAATGTTTGTTTTAAATAAATCTTCACGGTTCATTAATTTATTAATTAATTTATTCAACAGCAAAAAATTGCGTACTAAATATTTATGAAGCAGTGGGCGGAGCAGATGAAGTTCTCTTGTGGAAAGACGGTGCGTAGGCAGGCCGACAAGGTGGACCGAGGCCGTGATAAGCCGCTAGATGCAAGCAGAATCTATTTTTCTCATGGCTGAGTGCAGGAGAGATCATTGTAGTGATCCTGATAAATGGCCAAAAACAAAGAAAATGCTTTCTTCTGAGCGCGGTTTCAACTATCACGTAACACATAGTTGGTGTATGCCATTAGGTATAATCCTTTGTGTATTGAATGTTTAATGGATATATCCTATGTTCTATCCATTTTCAAAGATATTTTTTTTTTCAGATTTATTTCAGTTCCTCAATTTTTTTTCTATCTAACAAAATAACATTTCATGATGATGAAAATTTTACTGGAAAAGTCTGCTTATATGTATTCTTTGATACCTAAAAAGAGTTGAAAACATTGCAAAATATAACCTTGTTTACGTCTGACGAGACCTAGTACCAATGAGATAGATCTTATCTATACTATTCAGCAGTTTATATTAAAAATTGCTCCACGAAGCCGAGCAAGTAGATTTTCCTAAAAGCAATAAATTAGTTTGATGCGAGGTTTATGTAAAAACACGGCAATAAAAACGTTTGGAGGCAAAACTGACTGGAATGAAGACGCCTTGGGGATCTGGAGAAATTGACTCATATGTTACGGGGGCAGACTTATTTTTTGGATTTAGATAAATTGTGGTGGCTTATCTTAAAGCCGAGAAACTGATGTTGGAGTTCTAACGTAGATTGGCTGGTTCTTCGTCTGAGAGCTTTATCTCCTGATTGCGGCTAAATCTATAAGGCGGAAATGCGGCGTAATATTCTTCCTTAGCACGGATAGTCAAGATTGTCGGGCTTGTAAATCCATAAATCATTTGACAAATGTTAGTCACGTAAGTCTAAGTTTTTCGCCGTTGCTACATTTCCTTAGTTTCGAGTGTGTCGTAAAAATTTGATATCTAACTTAATATAAAAATGTTAGACCACAATATAATAATATTTCATTTTTGCTATTTATCCGTTTATTCGTGATTGAGTCGTATAATCATTAAATCACTTAGTGGTTTTGAAGTTCAACCCTTATCTTTGATAGCAGTCATTATATCTTACGGGATTAGCAGTTTTACACGGCAATTAGGTCAGATTGAAACTACAATTCTACAACATACACTCAGATCATGAGGAACATATACATACACAGTGAAATTAAGTTCATAACTTGTACAACTTTTACATAGGTTGTCAAATAAAAAAGCCTTCTATTCTGTGCCCATAGTAAAATTAATCAGCTGGCTTTTCGATTTGTATGAAAGGTCTTGTCGCCTATGTTACTAAAGTTGTTCAGTTTCGTAGACTGTTCCCGTAAAAAAAATCGAATGTAACGAAAATCAACTACTGAATTGTTCAGTTTACTTTCACATTAATTAGAGCAAGTAGAAGCAAGTAACCGTGTTCCCCGAAGTGGTCCCGCTAATCCTTCGTGTGAGCTAGACGTTAAAATATGGCGGCATTACCAGGATTACAGAAGTGGGGCTGGATTACATTACACTGCGACCCTGTCCAAATTTAATAGACCGAATATGTAAACAGAGCGTTTCGCTTTTATTTCGTAAGCATTTTTACAAGTTTATAATTGTTTAATCTACACACGCCACGGAGGCTGGCCGAGTGGTCTAGCGTTTTCGACTCTCATAACGGAGGTTCCAGGTTCGAATCCCGGTGAGCATAGTCATCGTAAAAAATGCCTTTGTGAGATTTTTTTTTCTTTTTTCTTTATGATTCCGTGCTTCGGAAAGCACGTTAAGCCGTGGGTCGTGGTTGCTAACTACGGAAGCAGTCGTTCCAAGAGCAGGCGGGGTCTGTGAGGGCAGTTGTCGATCTTACGACCCACTTGATTACGATGGTCATGACTGACTGGGCAGTTTAACTTGTTCATGCCAACTGCCAATGAAATAAACTCAAATTTTCTCGGCTCAGTAAAACTACATTTAAATGCAGATCATACGGTCGCTATCGGGGATTTTGACAGTCTTGATTGTCGGGCCGCCATAGTGAAGTTTATTTGTTCATTTCCAATATTTGAAAAAAGAACAAATACAAATTAAAACAAATCATGCAGCCAGCATCAAATTACATGGCCAGCACGCGGACCAACGCGGTCCGATGCTATAGTACACTATAATCGAAAAATGGACGAAAACCCCCATTATTTTTAAGAAACCTATCGACATGCTACCTCGCACTATAAGGTAGTCAAGAATAAAAAAATGGCCTCCACTTCACGTGTACCAGAGGAACCCTAAAAAATATTTTTGATTTTATTCTTTGTCGGCATGATTATTATGTATATTCATGTCAAATTACAGCCTTCTAGTACTAAGAGTCTCTGAGCTATGCCGCTAAGCAGACAGACAGACGGACATGGAACTACGGAATCATAAAAAGGGTGCTTCGGGCAATTTGGATTATCGTTTATTTTGCAACAATGCATCTTGGTTTATTATTATCTTTACCAATATCATATATTATATAACACGTAAGGAAAAAATATAATATGCGGAGAAAAATAATTTTTGCTATATTTATAGTTATCACCAATCACAAAATAATATTTCTATTATCTGATCACAAGCATCGATCTCAATTTGTTGGTTGAAAGCTTTCCACTTACTAACGCCATTAATGTTTTTACTGTAAATTAATAGTAGTTTATGAAACTGTTGCATAATGAGGGGTAGAAACAACATGAGAACATGAGTACGGCTCGGTTTTTCATAGATGCACACGAGTGTTCTAATGCCTAGTTATGTGCAGTTTCTTACACTACTTTATCTACTCTCATACATTGGTGTTGAACAAAAACGAAGTACCCTTTTTTGCATTTTCCATTCCATAAAATCTTCATAGCATTTATCATATATTTTTCTCGACTTTGCTGGTAAAAGATTATGAGGCATTTCCGTCGCCGCACTTAAAATATCGGGCGGAGTCAAATTCTCTTCACAAACACTGCTATCGGACATTTTTACGCAAAAATAACAATATTTCTACCAAATTCAGTACAAGAAAACAAGAATGGCGCCAAAACCACAGAACCAACCAAAACCCAGCCAGCATATCACTACGCATGCGCTAAAGCGGGCGCTCCACAGACAACATTTTGGGCGCATTCCGAATCAGACTTTTAGCGCTGCTGTCAGCGATCAGAAAAGCAAAAAAATGTATGGCTAACAGTGATTCGGAACGCAATTACGGGTGCTTTAATAGATTTCAGCGCGTCTCAGAACGCATGCGTGCGCCTTTTTTTTTCGTATTCAGCCTAAAACTATAGACTAGTTTAATGAATAAAAAAAGATAGCGGTATTATAATGAGTTTTACTTTTAATTTTATGTACATACGTTTATAAAGTGTGCCAATATAAAACCGATTTGGATTTTGTAATTCGAATTTTACGATATGAGAGTAGATAAACTCGTTTATTTGTGAATATAGGATAACGTTGTTCTAGAAAACCGTCAAATAAAAATACGCCGCTAAAATACGCTACTTTTTTGTTACACCACAAAATATTGGAAGTTAAAAAAACATATCAGAGCAAAGATTTTTACCAAATTTTTTGGTTGGATAAATTCTGTTAAAGAGTTTTGACGTTTACAATAAAACAGATTGTACAGTAACCAGCACATGCGGCATGAAATTTACAGGCTTGAAAAGTTGACGAACAAAAGTTGTTCAGTTTCACGAGCAAACAACATTTTTATTTAAAAATGAAAAGTAAAGAGGATACGAATCTTGTGGAGTTTCTTCCGGCCGTTCAACAATGAGTTTACACTTGTAGTGAACGGGCCAACTTGCTTTGACGTAGAAATAAACTTCGAATAAAGACAATTTTATCTTTTAACTACCACCCATGAGGTCTTGCGCTATTTCGTTAGCACGTTGCAGATATAGCGAATCTGCTGTCGAGCGGGTTTGAATATGGAGCCTGTGTCGTGACGTCATGACGAGGGTTCGTATCAAGGCAGGATCTCTTCAGTAGGATCGCTGGTTTGCATTAAACTAGTAAGTATTAACGACAAGAGCGTAATAACTTTACATTTGAAATTTGAACACAAAATAGTACTTAATTTAAGATGATTGTTCGGAGGTAATGAACCGTTTTCGTACGAAAAAAAAGGAGACATTATTGAATTAACTCAATCATATTATCATAATTCATAAGGGAGGTTTCTACGGTGCGAGGAGTGAGTGAAATGCTTTGTTGATTAAACGTAATGGACGCAGCTCATGTATCTATTTCAAATTTTTATAAAAATGAAAGGAAATAAAAGGCGTATACATTTTTTTATGAGAACTAAAAATACGTTAATCATATTTAATGATATTGAGTTTTGCGCAATAATTATACGACTGCCCAAAAAAAGGAGTGTAATGTGTATGTATGTAAGTATGTATGTATGTGAATTTCTTTATTTCACTATAGCTCCTAAATGCCTCTGAACAGATTTGAATGTATGGGGTATCGTTGCAATCCTAAGTGACACTGGCTATAATTTGTATGCCGGCGCAGCGCAGTCTTGTTTTTAATTTTTAGATGATTATTTATAATTGCCACGTCTTTCGCAGAACCGATGAGCGTTGGAGCAGACGGGTTCTCGAATGGAGACCACGTCTCGGGAAACGTAGTGTGGGATCCCTGTCAAGTGGACTGATGACCCGAGGAAGGTCGCTAGTGGTGGCTGGATGAGGAAAGCGGGTGATCGTGCGCTTTGGCGTGCCCTTGGGGAGGCCTACGTCTAGTAGTGGACTGCTTAATTGAGATGTTATGATAACATCTAAGTGTTTTGGATGGTATCTCTCTTTGTCTCGTACACAGCAGATTCTGGGATAAAAGATTGCATGGAAGGAAGGCATACTCTAAATCTTTAGTTAGGTAGTAAGTTGTTGTTAAGCTTAAGTTTATCCTGCTTAAGAACAATACTTAATCCTGAAATACTATGTTACCGCAATGTTTTAAAATTCACTGAACACAGAGTTAGTCATGCAAGAAAATACCTAAATAAAACAACGTAGGGCATTCAATTTACTCAACAAAAGACAATTCCCATCCAACGCTTTCAATGGGTTTGGTTTTTGATAAAAATATTCTTGGATTTTTCAGCCAAAAGGTCTGATGTCCCATTTTTGCTAAAATTACTTTTCGATAAATTCTTACTCAGTTTTTGGCCCCTTTCAGACTCAGTAATTCTTATATCAAAATTAATAAAAAGATGTCTTTTTACATATTCATGAGCTAGTCTTTAGGTTTTCATTCTTTCCCACGTTGTCAATTATCGAATGACAAAGGTCGTTAGTGTTAGTGTTGTCTCTTTATTTGTCACTTTTCTGCTTTGAGCGAGGTTAACTACCGATATTATTACATAAAATTAAAAATGAATGCTGTATCGGATTGTAACGTAATTTACGTTCAGAACGTCTATCCAAACTTTTGCGTTTATAATATTAGTATTGAAGTAAGGATTTCGTGGGTGCGGAACTGCTGTTTTTAAATGTGTGCTAATATGTATCTCTCTTTGTCTCGTACACAGCAGATTCTGGGATAAAAGATTGTATGGAAGGCATACTCAAAATGTTAAGTTTATGTTATTAATGGTTATGTTATGATTATGACTGAAAACTGAAATGTTGAAATGTTCTTTTCTTTAAGTGCTTACTTAAATTAATAATTCGTAATTAATGGTGTTGGTGCCACAATTATTAATCTATTTTTTACCTTGGTATATTTAATGTATTTTGCACCGTTTTTAAACAAAAGAAAAACATTGCGGTATTATGCACTGACGTACTAGAGAAGACACCGCGAATGTGAAGGTGCTTATTGATGTTTGCAGTTTCAGACTGATAACTGATTGACTGAAATAGGGAATATGCACATTTTTTTTAAATTCATTAATCGAAATGTTTCAAGTTCCAGATAAACACATAGAAAATATTTTTTCAAATATCTTGCTCAGAAACAAAGTTAAAAGGCTTCAAAGTTTATAGTTAGACAGAGAGGTCCGACATGACCATTGACGTCATTGGTCACGCGGGCCATACATCCGCCATAGAAAATTTTGTTTTCGTTGATGATGAAAAGAGGGACAGATATATTTGTTTAACAATGTTGTATCTAGTTTGTTTATCGATCAATTTCGATTCTGTTTTGACTTTCAGTATTCTATTTTTGTATACTTTCAGATGAACTATGAAAAAGCTAATATTTTTTTTGGCATATTCCCTATTTTACACTTGAAGTTCAATTGAGCGGGTTTTAATTGTTTTAGTTTAGTGTAAAATAAGAACTTTGACTTTTGTTCTTCTACATCTCGATAAGTTTACTTGAAGTTCAAGTGTGTGAAATTGTAAAAATATACATCCGACTTGTTGGCCGTTGTCAGTATGTCAGTAGCCTATGGCGGCTCTAAAACACTAACACCACTGTGACGTCGGTTGTCGACCTTACAACCCACACGATGAAGAAGAAGAAGAAGGCTGTTAAGATTCATCCGAGTAACAGGAGATCATGAAATCTCATCGCTTGCTGTTCCCGCGCATATCTAGTTACATTAATCCTGGATTAAAGTGACGTCACTGTATCGGATTGTAACGTAATTTAAGTTCAGAACCTCTTCAGCATTGAGATATTCTGCTCTGGCGTACTAGAGAAAACTCCGCGAATGTAAAGGTGGTCACCGGTGTTTGCAAACAGTTTTAAACTGTTTTATTATGTCTTAAAGTGTTACTAAATGTTTTGTTAAGAAATAATGTCATTGTTAGGAGGGGCACAAAGTCAAAAAACTAGAAGTAGGTACTTATTCAAATCACATGGCGACTTTTTTATTTGCTCATTTGGTTTCAAGGCGTTTACAAACGTTTCCAAATGTTGAGAAACATATTTATATAGCAAAAAGTCATTCAAGACATTTCAATTATGTTTTAAGATTTTCGAGGTTGTTCACTTATTTACTAAAATTGTCACCGAATCCAAAAAAGGGTAGACAGATATATCTGTCCTTAGGAGCTGTCCACTCGCCACACCAGTCTACTCGTGACCATGGAGCGTGTAACCGTTCCGAAATATCGCGGTAACAATATTAAATATTACCGTGGTAACAAACCCGAAAATTGTGACAATTTTAGTGCATTTCAATTTATTGCTCCCACACCGGATATTTATAGTTTTAAAACTGGTTTAGCGGGTCTATTCACAACGTAGATTTATTATTATTACAGATAACGTGTGTTAACGATCGACGAAATTTTTATTTTCTGCTTTATAATAAATTATTAGATATTTCGTTCACAGACGTAATCTGTAACAATTATAATTTATAGTATTGAGTAAGCGCATTCAACGTAATTTGAAACATGAATGTCAGTAGATTGTAAATACACCTACAGATGGAGCTGTAATGCACTCCGAGCATTAAAAAAGTAAGAAGCAGTGTCAAATTTCGACGATCCTTCACAGAGCTTGGTGGCATAATTGGTAATGTGTCTGTTTGCCCGGATAGCCAAGGAGATTCAGATTCGAGTCCTGTCCAAAATCGACAAAATTTTTAATTTTTTGCCTTATAAAATTTTTATTTACCTTTCACGCTATGTCGCATAAACCGTGTTGGTGGGTGGACTGAAGAGATGTAAACACAGGTGATGGATGACTACCCACATATAGTCTTAAAGTTTTGTTTAGAAAGTAAACACACGCGTAATATACCTATATCCGATGACAAACAGCGCGATTTTACCATGTCAAATGCCAAGTTGACATGGTACAATCGAAATCGGCAACGATTGGGACAATTGAAATCGGCCTCTGCGGTTGCAAAAACAACAACCTCAAAAATTGTCCTACGGACATAGATAATTTATCTAAGCTACGGATTAGTGACGTTCGGTGGAGAGGATCTTCAGATCGTGAAGTTCGATCCAATGGTAGCAGTCAGAAGCGGTGTTTTCTTTGACCTTTTCGCTGTTTATAATTGTTTCCAAATATTTTTAAACATCCACCAGTGTGGGAGCACCTTAGTGGCCGGCTACGGCGGCGGGGTGCGGGCGGAATGCAAGGTAGGCTTTTCTTAGACGATGATGTCCATTGGACCACAATGCGTAGCAGAAATATTTGCACTGTAGTGTCTTCTCTAGGTATCAACATAATATATCAATGCTTTTAAGCTCCAGAATTAACTTTGAAGATGATTACCGTCACTTGATTCACCGTAAATCAATTTATATTTATGTTTGTGTGACAGTGTGTCTTTGTATTATATTATAGGTATATTCTATTCTAAAAGCGCGATGTTGATTTGCATGCCGCGTTGTGGTTCGTGATCATCGTCATCATCACTTTTAGCACACATAAATCCTCTGTAGAACAAGGCTAACCGCTCAAGTGCCCTTGTGTACTCCAGGTTAACAAGACGATTCAGGGTGGCGGCCGCGGGCACGCAAGCTCTGCGTTTTTTATTTACATAATAATTTGTAAAAATGAATATCTGCGTCCGAAGAGAAATGAAGTATGGTCTATTCGTATATGTGGCGAGGTCTCTTCTACAAAGAGTTAAAAAAATAGTCATCAGTCTTGGCTCACGATAAAGTTTACTTTAAATTTCTTTTACACTGCACTGTAAAGGCTACACAAAATTATAGTAAAGAGCAGATAGGGATTTTTTTCCTCACACTAAGTCTACCGCTGGTTCATATATTGGTTGTGATAGTAACGCTACTTTGCGCGCGCAGTTACCTTATAATTATGTTCATGCTGCATTAGCAATAGGGGATTTTCCGACAGCTAATTAAAAAAAAAAGTTCATAAAACTTTGATAGATGGCGTTGACAATTCGTAGATGAAGAAATACGGCAAGTCACCCAGGGCCATAAAAGGACAGAAAAAAAATAGAATCCATGAAGTACACCTGGCGCCATCTATCAATACAATACAATACAAACTCTTTATTGCACACAAAAACAGTTACAACATATAGTACAATGAAAACGGCGCTATGCATTAGGCGGCCTTATTGCTTTGAGCAATTTATTCCAGGCAACCTATCATTGTGGGAATTTTTATATTAGTCGCGGGAAGGTGCTCATCTATCGTCTTAATTAGAACTATTATTTTTATTTTTTAAAGAGCTGTCAGAACATTCCCCATAATCTATGACCGTAGCATAAAGCTACGCACGTAGCAAGTGGCTACGAGTGTAGAATGTAGCTACGACGAAAGCAAGTGGGTAGCCACTTGTAGAAAGTAACTACGCCCGTTCGTAGCAAAATTGTCATGCAGCGTAATTGACGATATTTATGTTTATCATCATCATCATCATCATCATCATCGTGTGGGTTGTTAGGTCGACAACCGACCTCACAAACCCTGGTGTCAGTGTTATAGAGCCGCCAAAGGCCACTGACTTGGCTCGTGTAACGTCTAGATAGTAGCTGGGGCCAATGACTCGTGCCTTCCGAAGCACGGAATCATCTTTCCTTTCGGACAATTAGGTGATTCAGCCTGCAATGTCCTAACCAAACTGGGGAAAGTTTAACAAAGAGATTTTTGCTTGACAGTGTCCCCACCGCAAATCGAACCCAGAACCTCCGTAATGGCATCGACATCGCGACCACTCGGCCACGGAGGCTGTTATATTTATAAAAAGTAAAAACAGTACACGTTTTCAAGCTTAGCCAAGTCAGAGACAATAATTGGCTAAAGCTAAAAATTGATAGCAAAGCTAGTCGAGCGTTACTCAGACAGACACGTAGATAAATAATCAATTTTCTATAGTCAAACATTCTGGAAGGACTTTATTGGAATTAGTACTACTTACCCTATATCCATCCACCAACAAAAAAAAATGGTTTTCCAAATTCTTTTGACATTATCTTAGACGCCACAACCCTTTAGATAACGAAAAAGAATCAACCAACCCTTTTTAAGCAATTATTATTTAAGTCAAATCTCAACTTGATTTAGATCTTAATTTTACGATAACTCGACTTTAAGGCGACCACAAAGGAGTTTTCTATTTTAAACTCAAACATAAAAGAGGGTGCACTTTCTTTAATCTAAGTTTACCCGGCCCGTCGCAAAATATCACAATCTAAACTTCACTCCTCGATTAAAACAACTTAGAGATATAATGTTTTTAAAACATTATATTATACATTAATAATATTATCTATCTATTTATCAATATTACACACAAATATATGTAATATATATATATATATAGACATATAAAAATCAATTGCTGTTCGTTTGTCTCGCTAAAACTCGAGAATGGCTGGACTGATTTGGCTAATTTTAATCTTGAAATATTTCTGGAAGGTCAGGGAAGGTTTAAACGGTGAGAAAAATAAATAATAAGTAAAAAAAAATGCAATTTAGTTTTCCAATACAAAATAGTCAAGGGTAGGTGTAGGGTAGATTTTGGGAAAAATGGCAGAACAACGTCTGCCGGGTCAGCTAGTCATTAATAATATCTAAGTTTGTTTGTGTCACAATTCACACTAAATTGAACGATTAGATAGCAAATAGTTTGTGCCTAAACTATGTCCACAAATATAAAGATTTTATTATTTTACCGACACTCATAAAAGTTTTGCATTGACAAACAGAGAGTGTTTTATATTTTTAGTTAAGCGTATTTTTGTTGCGACGAAAATCATATTTTTACTGAAAAAATCGATCATATCAATAGGTACTTAAATTTAAAATATAGTAAAGAGGAAAATGTAATAGTTATAGACCAGTAGACGTACAGAAGTTGCACTCCTTTGATCTCGAAGAAAGCCGACATTTTAAATACCTAAACTTCACGCGTCCAACCTAAATTGCACCTTAACGGCGCGCAGTAACGATATTGGGCAACCCGACACAACGGAATCGAACGCAAGGGTTATCACTAACATAATAAAATACTTAAAACATATTGTATTAGATATAATACCAATACAACCTTAATGAGTAGATGCAATAATGTAACACTTTTTATTATCATGTAACGTCTATAAGTATTCTTATGTAGTATATTAGTCCTGTATTAGATCTACTACCTACTACAAAAAGTAATGAAATTAAATTTTATTGTTATTAGTAGTTGAGAGTTTTTTTTTTTTAATCTGACTTTTCAAGTCTTAATTAAGTAATAATACATTGTTTAATTAAAAACACCGAATAAATAAGTATATCTGGATGTAGTAGTAAATACGAGCGCGCGAAACGTTAGGGTACCTATATTCCGAGAGCGCGACACGGCCTTAAGGACCCTGGAGACGGTCAAACGGTTTGATTCAAACACGTAAAGTTTGGTTTGACTCAAACCATTTTGATAGTTCACAAAGGTGGTTTGAACGGTTTGTCAAACATTTACGTGTTTGAAGCATGTTTGATGCAATTTCATATTTTTGTTGTGTTTGACGCGTCAGAAGTGTAATTACGACAGCGTACAGAATCAGACTGCGCAGAGCCGTTTAACGAACCGTTCAAACCGACTTCAAACGGTTTGATCAAACACGTAAGGCTTGAGTCAAACCGTTTGACCGTCTCCGGGCCCTTTACTGAACTAGCACCCACGAGGTTCGCCGAGCGGTAAGTAATATCTCATACCTACGCATGGAGTGACGGAGCTCTGCCAGTAGGTACAGTAGGATATTTAAAACTGAAAATTTTCGAACATTTTGCGCCACGGTTTAACGAGAGCAAGCGAGCGGATAACCAAATTTGTATATACCTATAATACTCAATTCAATTTGGTATTTGTTTATTCAACAAATGGCAGGTAGTTGGTGTTTTTACTTTAAATACCGGATAGTTATTCGGTATATTTTCATGTCGTCGTAGAGGGGTTTCATCTTAAATTAAGGCGATAGTATTTATTCTTTATTGTTTGTACTAGTTATTTAAATGTGTAATTTTCCAGTTGGAAATGTCATGTCGTGCATTCTCACCCGACTTTACGAACCCCGAAGAGCTGTTAACAGACTTCTCCTATATAAATGTAATGTCGTGCATTCTTACCCGACTTTACGAACCCCGAAGAGCTGTTAACGGACTTCTCCTATATAAATGTCATGTCGTGCATTCTTACCCGACTTTACGAACCCCGAAGAGCTGTTAACGGACTTCTCCTATATAAATGTCATGTCGTGCATTCTTACCCGACTTTACGAACCCCGAAGAGCTGTTAACAGACTTCTCCTATATAAATGTCATGTCGTGCATTCTTACCCGACTTTACGAACCCCGAAGAGCTGTTAACGGACTTCTCCTATATAAATGTCATGTCGTGCATTCTTACCCGACTTTACGAACCCCGAAGAGCTGCTAACGGACTTCTCCTATATAAATGTCATGTCGTGCATTCTTACCCGACTTTACGAACCCCGAAGAGCTGTTAACGGACTTCTCCTATATAAATGTAATGTCGTGCATTCTTACCCGACTTTACGAACCCCGAAGAGCTGTTAACGGACTTCTCCTATATAAATGTCATGTCGTGCATTCTTACCCAACTTTACGAGCCCCGAAGAGCTGTTAACGGACTTCTCCTATATAAATGTCATGTCGTGCATTCTTACCCGACTTTACAAACCCCGAAGAGCTGTTAACGGACTTCTCCTATATAAATGTCATGTCGTGCATTCTTACCCGACTTTACGAACCCCGAAGAGCTGTTAACGGACTTCTCCTATATAAATGTCATGTCGTGCATTCTTACCCGACTTTACGAACCCCGAAGAGCTGTTAACGGACTTCTCCTATATAAATGTCATGTCGTGCATTCTTACCCGACTTTACGAACCCCGAAGAGCTGTTAACGGACTTCTCCTATATAAATGTCATGTCGTGCATTCTTACCCGACTTTACGAACCCCGAAGAGCTGTTAACGGACTTCTCCTATATAAAAGTTATACTTTTTATTTTTATGTCACATCTGATTTTTTTCTTTTATTTGAACAATTTTGTAAACTTATTAAAAAGTTAATGGATTTTAGAGTTTTTAAATGGATGAAGCCAAATTAGATGACTTGAGAAAATAAAGGAAATCTATATAACGTGTGAAATAGCGCAAAACCTCTCGGATGGTAACATAGCCCTCGAAAGTATGAAAAGTATTTTTTTTGCGATTTCGGTAAAGTTCCAGAACAAACGTTGTTCAGTTTTAAGAGCTAATTTACCACCCGAGAGGTTACACGTTATTATATTAAGATTATCTTCAATTATCTATCAACCGATTTATCAATTTATTTATTTCAGTCATTAACAGACATAAGAAATCCAAACTTTAGGTTTTTGTTCGTGGCCTGTGTGTTGTGAGCTAACTGTAGAAAAGCACTGCTCACCCTTTTGTAGACAAGAGCATGACTCTATGTATGTACTCTCTAGCTAACATTTGCTGATAGACATTTTTTAACTAGCATTGTTAATTTACATTTTATTGGTACTAATCTTGTCAACAATATTTTTACATGCCGAGTGTGTTACTTGTCGCCAGAATACAATGTTCATAATATATTATTATTGTTACTGTTAAACTTTTATAAACTAGCACGTATTTTTTAGGAAATAAAAAAAGATACAACCACGGAGACATCAAACGTTTAAAAACATAAGAATAACGTGACATTACTAGGAAGTTTTCGTTAAATAAAAGATGGGAACTTCGTATTCTGTTTCATACTGAGACAATCTTTGTAGATTGCAACTAAGATACTCTAATATTCCGTTGCACCCTAGGATGCGGCTCGTAGGTCATTCACCTGACCCGGTCATTCACCTTCTCTGCTCGTTAGTTTTACAGCGAAAAGCGGACATTAAATCTATAACTAAGATTGTATGTGAGGAATATAGAGTCAGCCAAAAAATGTGTTTACCATTCAAAGGTTGAATATCATTTGCAAATATAGATCAATAAAGATTATTTTGTTCGTGTGATGAACAATAAGGAAAAAAATATTATATTTTTTCATAGTACATCTGAAAGTATACAAAAATAGAATACTGACAGTCAAAACAGAATCGAAATTGATACAACATTACTAGATACAACATTATTAAACAAATATATCTGTTCCTCGCAAGAAAACAAAGTTTTCTATGGCGGATGTACGGTCACGTTGGACCTCTCTGTCTAACCATCAACTTTGAAGCCTTCTTTGTTACTGAGCACGATATTTGAAAAAACGTTTTTTATGTGTTTATCTGAAACTTGAAATATTTAAATTAATGAATTTAAAAAAAATGTGTATATTCCCTATTGTTTGCCTTGTGTCCTATGCCACGTACTATTAAGGTTTATATTTCGTTACTTTGACTATCCGCCACCGCCACGCGTCATCGCCACGTCTCTTCTGTATAAACCGCGCCTTATATTTCCATTACGGGTTCAGTCTGTGGTACTCATGCTATCTGAAACTATAGACTTTACTATAGGTACTGTAAGGAGCGGTCTCCTTTGAGGTGACTGGCTGTTCGTTTAGTTCGATTGGATTTGAATATTTTGAAATATCGAATGGTTCTTTTTTGTTGTTTGGACTCGGGATGCCAACGGGCTACCGAGTAGAAGATATTTGCATATTGGAGAGTTGATCGAGAAAAATAAATAAATATTACTTATCTACTTCGTTTTATCTTCAAATTAGCTTAGCGCCCATCTGGCTACCGCCCCCCTTCTTTATTGTACATAGAGCAATTAAATAGCCGGTATAGAGTATGCTTTTATGCTCTACCCAGATTGCAATTATATTATGTAAGGAAACAACAGCGTTCAAGTTAATACGTTTTAGCCCGCAAACCTGATACTTTGTTGCGAGTAGAGTGCCTTGAGTATGCCGAGGATAAATTATTATAAATTATAATTGCCTAACATAACTTCATCGCTTTCGAGTCGCCCTGTCACCATGTTTTGGGGAATGACTACCCTATTAGTGTGAGGTATCGTTGGATAGGTCTTTAAGGCGAGGCCCTATTTGAAAAATCGTTCTTGGGCCCCTTTTTTAGCTCGCGTATCTTACGTCTCGGAATATGTACCAAATCAAGAAAATTACAACCAACAGAAGAGTTTATCATTTAGCGACGTAACCAAGTAGATTTTACATATAATAAAGCAAATAATGCAAAGATAAATAATTAAAATCACAGAAAATCACACCACATTCAAAATTTGCAAATCGGTTTTCTCATTATTTTCAGTGACAACAACATATTTTTATTTTATTTTTTGGGTGGCTATATTAATACCTAAATGGTTAATGGTTACCAGCTAGTTTTTTAATTCGTGAAGACGTTGCGATGGATGTGTGGCGTTACGCGATTAGATCGAATTCGTAACGAACATATCCGTGGCAGTCTCGGAGTCCGTGACGTAGCGGATAAGCTTCAGGAAAGTCGCCTCCGATGGTATGGCCATATAAGCCGCAGACCGTCAGACTATGTAGGAAAAAGATGCCTCGACCTCACTGTCCAGGGCCCTAGATCACGTGGTAGGCCTAAAAAGCGCTGGCTGGACGTCGTGAAATGGAAAAGAACAATCTCACACCTAAAGATGCCGAAGACCGGGCAAAGTGGAGAAGATTGATTAAGAAAGCGGACCCCAGCACTAGGCCGGGAAAACGCTAGGACGAAGAAGAATTTACAATGCACCATTGACGATCCGCCATAGAGTTGAAGACGGGCCGTAGTTAGAGATTTTTTTTTGTTTTCTTTTTTTATTTGGCCGTCTTACCAGCCAGTAACTTTATTCATGCATTCCATATCTGTGGCCGCAGAATTATTAACAAAAATTCATGTTCCAAATTCAAAACACTTTTATACCCGTGGGCTTGTAAGACCTACTTTGGGCACACTTATGTGCAAACCAATCGTCTTTTTGAATATATGGGATGAAAAATAATTCCTAAACACCTGTGTGAGCACCAGAGTGGACATTATTGGACTCGTTATATTTTACAGCTGTTTGAAAAACTCTATAAGCTCGGCAATATTGTTTACGTTATTTAATCTGCTGGGGCGGTAAATGCAAATGGGACGCATAGTTGAGTAAGTACGGTTTGTTTACTGCTGTATTTACATAAGCCGAAGATGCCATTACTTGCACGAAATGACACTTTCTTTAGGTAAAGCGGGAGACGCAATAAGCTGGATGGATATCAGTGAAGATAAAGTCTTTGAAATTTTATTACGATAACTTGGGTAACTTTTGTTTTCTGTGCGATTTTGAAAGTTAAGCCTTTGTTGTGGATTTTTTTTTGTAGTTAAAACTTTATTTGCTATGAGAATGATTGTAATAATTTATGGTTTTATTGTGGACCGAGGACATATCACACAAAAAATAAGCTGATGCCGCAACGAACACCTCTTAAACTAGAGCATAAAATAAAACCGTACCAACTTACATGAACTGAAAATAAACTTCTGAATTCGTTTAAAATATTGTGCAGTATCGACACGTATCGTGGAAAATATCTCAAGAACTTTTAATTAGTTTTAGCTTACTTTCTGAAACTTCTGTAGGAAAACATGGACCCAAACGATATCTGCTAATAAGTAGTTTTATTTAGAATGTGTTTTTTTTAAATTGATCGAATCAATTCATTTTAGTTTTCTAGGAACCGTTTAAACGGATCGCATTTGCTTTCTGTACGGCTTCATAAATGGTAATTGAATAAATTCTATGAGTGTGCCAATTAAGGCCAAATAAAATTAAAATACTTGTTTACCTATGTTGCCAATCAGTCGAACCAATTAGTTACTAATTAATAATTGGTTGAACGACATTATTGGAATTGATAATTTTGTAGGTTTCAGTTTTGTCAAACGAACCTATGTCGATATATTAATAAATTGGCAATATCACAGAATATCTAGCGCAATACGCAGATATGTATATAACAGGTATGCAACCACCCTAAGGTGGTGTTATACTTGACGGAGTTACGTTCAGGGATATAATTATGATATTAAAGTTTCATTTTGAACATAAGAGCTTTTCATTTTACCGGAATAGGCGAAATGCATAAGCGTGCTTTATGCTTTAAAAACCGAACGGTGGAGTGGTTTTTAACTACTTTAAGCTTTGCTCAAACTGACGCGAACCGGCTCGCGGGATAGTCTCGCGAGTTTAATGACTCACGTGTGTGAGTTTGAATCGTTCACCCTACTTTTGCGCTTTGGGCTGCTCTTGTTGGCTTCTTTTGACAGCTGTCAAATCGTAGCAAATTTAAAAACTATAAGCAAAACGAGACAATATTTTTAAAAATGATGTCATTGCTGGAAAGATTTAATAAACACTGATTGAACACATTTTAACATCATAAAATCTGGGCTAGCTCACAATATGATTAATGAAACTAGAATCTAAATAGAAGTAATCATAAACAACAGCTCATATACGTCCCCACCGAGGGGCCCGGGCCTACCTTGAATTAGGGCGATTAGGCCTGAGTCGACCACGTTGGCCCAGTACGGATTGTTCGCCTTCACACACAACCTTCGAATTTCTTCGCAGGAGTGTGCAGGTTTCATCACGTTGTTTTCCTTCACCGTAAGAGCGTCGAATAAACGTACATTATGAATTCGAAAGCACGTTGGTATGTGGTGGGGATCGAACCCGCGTCTCCCGGACGGGAGGCAGCGGCCTTAGCCACTAGACTACCGACGCTCTAATAGAGAATATATAGAAGTAATAATAAGGACTAACAAAAAATGTGTCGAGTGTGTCTTGACCCTAAACTAACACAGAGCGGAACAATTTCAAGCTCGTGTCGTAATTCGAGCCGTTAATTTACGACGCCCGTACACGCACGCCTTCGTTACCCGTTACCCGTTATCCGTTATGTTTCTCGTTGCGTTATACGTTACTCGTTATTATTCACAACAACGATTTCTTGGGGAAGCCTTGCTGAAATTAAGTGCTTTCTAAAATACGGCGTCATGTTTGTTTAATCTTGCTATGGTTTTTTAGTGTGTGTTCATTTTAAGGGTTAAAACAGACGGACTTCATTTTATTTGATTTCAAGAAAAAATATTACTAATTAAATTAATTTCAATATGTACTAAAAACAAAGACAAGTTGACTGCTTGTGTCAGCCGATCGCATATTTGCTTGCATATTCTAAAGGCACATGTATACATACACTATTACAATAAGATGACACAAATTGACTCTTTGGATAAGCTGATCAGTTTAAAGCTTTTGTGGAAGAAAAGTAGCTCTGTCTCAAGGGCTAGGGGGCGCTATAGATTGTTATAGAATATGATGTTGGTATTCCGAATAAAATAAAATTAAAAATAAAATAAAATAATAAATAAATAATAATTCGTTTATTCACAATTAAGCCAACTACTTTACAATCAATACTCTCCGCCAAACTACATTGCATTGCTATTTTGCTAACACGTTGTATCGGGTGCAGTTGTGAATGGGAGCAGTTGCTACGGCTACGTACAGATAAGTTCAAAATTATAAAGTAGGTATTGGCGCCGATTCACACTGTCACGCTCTAATCCTCAATTTAAGTTAGTCTGTCCTTTTTACCAGATTGAAAAGGGACAGGAGATGGCCATTCTAATATTAGAGCTGTCAAACATCGAATTTGAACCTTATGACCGTGTCGATGGCACAATTTTAGAGAGCACTTAAAACATAAACTGACAGCTATGCCCTTATTTTAGGTTATCATTCGTTCAAATTATATCATATTATACAAATTATATCATTCGTACTGGCTTGCGCAGTGTGGGACGGCCACCTACGAGATGGACCGACGACCTGGTGAGGATCGCTGGGTCTCGTTGGATGCAGGTGGCTATGGACCGGTCGCGCTGGAGTGCGATTGGAGAGGCCTATGTTCAGCAGTGGACTTTAACAGACTGAAATGATGATGATCATGATGATTCGTTCAAATTAATATCATTCGTTCATCACCTCTCTTTCATTGATCATAAAAACGAAAAGGATAGCTGGATTTTAGAATAAGAATTAGAGCATGGCATCCCGAATCGAGGCCACTGTATAAAAAAGGTTACTATAGGATATCCCATTACTTAGAGGACAGACATGGGAATAGATTGCTTGAGTAACAGACTTTTTCAATATTGAATTAGCATGAACTTTGTAAATGATAATATTTTATATAAAAAAAGATATTTGTACTATAGTATTTATTGTACTTTTTTGTTTATTTTTGTATACGGATCAATTTAATTGCTTTCATTTTTGTAGATTAAATAAAAAAATAATGGTTTCGAGGGATGAATAAAAACACACCTTGTTATAATATATTACTAATTGGATGTAAACTTTCTGCAAATAAATTCATTTTTCATTTTCAATAAAATTGATGATGCTCATTTATGTTTTGGTTGGACGGTGAACCTCTTAATTTAAGTTTGTCCGTCCCTTTCACCTTTTAAACGTCGAAAAGGGACAGGAGATGGCCATCCAAATATTACAGCTGTCAAACATCGAGTATGAACCTTATGACCACGTCGATTGCTCAATCGACTACAAAATCTCTTAATCTGGCACCTACGCCTTTATTTTAGGTTATCATTCGTTCAAAATAATATCATAATATCATTCGTTCATCTGGATTCGTCTCCTCTCTTTCATTGGTCATAAAAACGAAAAAGATAGCTGCTAATTCGGATCGGGCCCAATGCCTTGAAGTACTTGCTGAAACCGTTTGCACTTGTAGAGCTCTAGTAGTTCGTGTCGCTGTAGCTTGGAAGGAGGTCTGAATATTCGAGGAGCAGACGGCGAGCAAACATCTCCAGGCTGCCAGGTGAATATTGAAGTGAGCAAGGTAACGTCATTGCAGATTATACAGGGTGTTAAACTATTCATCATCATCTCAGACTGAAAACGTCCACTGCTGAACATAGGCCTTCCCCATATGCTTTTTTCTTCGCGAATCGTCTGCTACTAATCTATATTTTAAAAATAATTCATAAAATATAGTAAATTTAGGAACAGTCCGATCCCTTATTGTTACGCCTTCCGGCCCGTAAAAAAATACTTAGGTTATCATTGCTTATTTTTTTTTCTTTATCGTATTATGGGTTGTTTGTTCGACAACCGACCTCACAAACCCTAGTGTCAGTGTTATAGATCCTACTTACACTTGACTAGGTTTAGTGGTACCTAACTTTACTACTTAAAGCCCGGTCTATTTGATTTGCCTACTTACTACTTGCCGAGTTTAGTTGATGGATTAAGTTAACTCGCCACTGCACTTGTGCTTCAAGATAACTCATCACTGTACTTTTTTTTTTACAAATATAAATGTGCCTGTTTAATAAGGAGGCTGTATGGGTTTAAGGTCGTAAATAAAAAGTAGCCAATTAGTAGTATCATAAAAAAGGAGCTAAAAATTCCAAAACTGTACAATGGTTTAGGTAAAATAACATCTGCAAGCGTTTAAATGGAAAAATACATAAGTAGTTCTCCCTTTGTACTCCAACGTACAAGCCTGTACCAGGAACTAATAATGCTCGGGGCGTTGCTAGGGTTGCGATGTTACTGGAAATAAATCAAAGTTGTGTCAGACGAGCGACGAGATATAAATCCATCTCAGTTTTTCCGGGTATTTATCATTGTATTTGTACATATGCGTGCACGTACGTACATACAACTAGACGATTTTTTCACTAGTTTGTTTTATGCCTGTGGTTTGGTACAAGGTGTAAGTAAATTAACAGACACAATTTTAAAGGATCAACCTACCCATGAAACTGTACAACTTTCCCCAAGAAACATAGGCTGTCGGACGACAAAATAAACTTGTCCCTTTCATACAAAACCTACTATGGAAGATGCATATTTTTTTCATCCGACAGCCTATGTTTCTTGGGGATAGCCGTGTGGTGACGGCAGAATAGAATACATTTGTCACCAACCCCTACTCTTCCCGTGGGTGTCGTAAGAGGCGACTTAGGGACTACACAATGAACAGGGAACGGGAAGCAGCGCTCGAAACGCAGCGCAAAGTCAAACAATCCGCACTGGACCAGCGTGGTCGACTAAGGCCTAATCGCCCTAATTCAGGGTAAGCTCAATCCCCTCGGTGAAGACGTATATGAGCTGTTGATGATGATGAAATCAGCAGACTGCTGCATTAATAATAGACATTCAAATTAATCAACGAACAAACCTATGTTTTTGGGGTTCGAAGTGGAAAAAGGTTTGAGGTTTTTTTTAATTGAAATTGAAAACTTGTCAAGTCGACGCTGTGAAATCTTTTAAGTATAGAGAATAGCTATACCACGGCGATATATTAGATCCGAGTATCCTCCCATGAGGAACACATTTACCCAAGTTACTGGATCGGGTAAAAGTGTTTTACCCAGGTTAGGTAAAGTCGATTACGTCCAAAACTTCTTTGACCTGTTAAGAGGGTCCCCGGAAAGTTTCGAATTGGGTTTATGCGTTGCGGGCTCCATATCTTTAGCTTTTAGGTGATTAGTAGATCCTGACCTCATAGTGGATTATGTGGCTATAGTTACAAGTTGGGCTTATAAGAGAGTCTGGTGTAGTTAGGTTAGGTAGGTTTCACTGCGCCATAGTGCTAGTGCTACTTTAAAGGAAGCACATGCAAACAAATCCTAAGCTACACTAAAAAATAAATAAAAAAAAATCCTAAGTTGTATGTAAATTTAATTAGTCTTCGGACATGAGGGTCCGTTTATTATTATTATTATTATTATTTATTTATTTATTATAAGTCCGTTGGCGTGATCACTCTAGTTCATAAAAGGCTCGAGCCCCTATAATAGGGCATTATGAATGAAGTGATAGCAAGTATGAAACTTGTTAGTCAAAGTCAAAGTCAAAATTATTTATTTCCATAGGATGTTATTACATCACTTAGATCCGTCATTACATCAGAAAACATATATTGTCGTTTCGTAAATAAAATCTTTACATAATATAATTTATACAAGTTTTATGAAGTGAGGTTATCTAACTAAATAATGTTTTGATTTACAGAATATGTACATGAGAATAGAATTGTCTAGTGATAGGAACTTGACGGAAATAATAGGGAACCAACACTTGGACACCATTATAACGTTAAATACGCCGAGTGACCGGCCATTCTGACGCACACAAAAAAAAAAAACTTTATATTTGGGATTGACGAGTATTTACTGATAATGATCCGAATATCAGATTTAAAAGGCAAAGGTCTGTGAGGTAATTAGACGATTTTTATAGCTAGAGGTTCCTAGTTTTATCGCAAAATTTACCCGGTCGGGGTAATGGCAGTTTGAGCTGCTACGTAATTAGTCACGTCTCTTTATCGGTCGTTACTGGCAGGAATTTTATCGAAAAATAAACCTTTTTTATCGTTTTCAGCGCCGGCGGATTCCTTCTTTTAGTGGTGGAAATGATCGCTGGTCTTTCTTTTGTATCACGGCTAATTTTGCTAATGGAATAGAAAAGAGATAAAAACATTTTTTTTCTCTTGGAACAGGATGTATACTGGATCCGAGAGCTGATGAATTGTGACACAAAATGCCATCAATATATTAATACGAACATAAAAATAATCAAAATCCTCCTTTGCCACCTATTCATTGGGTAATTTGAACATTTTCTCAAAATTGTTAGTATATTATAAAAACATTTCTGTTTTTTTTACTGTTTTGAGGCTTGCCTACCAAACCTTTTGGGCTTTTACGAGGATAGTTCTTATACCACTTATTTTTTTTCCTTTATTTGTTCAAAACAAAAGTATTACAATCTATAAAATTATGACACGCTTCAAAAAAACCTTGGAAGGTTTATGCATGAAGCGAGGTATGCTGTCTCGCTGCAGATATATAGGTAGATAAACAGAAGTATGAGTTTTAATGGCCGTTGTTGCACTTGGCACTTGGCACATGGATTACAATTAATAATTATAAAGCGAAAAATGAAAAATAACAACAGACGTTCAATAAAATATATATAATTTTAATTAGCTGACAAGTGTAACTAATAAAATCATCTATTGCCCTTTGGAATGAAGTATAGGTTTATAGAATTTTTCTAAGATTCTTTTACATATGTTCTGTTTCGTTGTATTTGCGATTTCCTCTTGTAAATTCTTGGGTAATTTATTTAATGTGTCCGGTATAGTCCCACATCCTCATTTCACATACATTTACAATTCTAGGTAGCAGATAAGTTGGCAAAGTATCTAGTTTACGTAGCCTGTCATTTCTACAAGTTTTATGTAAGGAACTAATGCTATGCAATTTATCTACAATAATTGTCATATTTACTTCTTCAAACACTGTCCATAACTCGACAGTATTTGAATAAGCCATTCATCATCTTTATAAGCAAGTCTTATATATCTAGGAACGATATTCTTTAGTATACTTAGCTGTACTTGTATTTTTTCCAGGTAAGTTTTGTAGGTACGTCCGTAGCTACTTAACCCGTAACTTATTACTGAATCCGCCAGAGCGAGATACAGTAGACGTAATATATGGAATGGTAACTTATATTTAAGAATGGCCATTTTAGCATTAATCGATCTTAGTTAATTACCCCTTCGATATGAGGTGCCCAACTAAAATATTCATCCATAATTAGTCCTAAACAGGTGTGCTGGTTTACATTTTGTAGCGAAGAACACGAGCATGTGTCAATGTGGGCGGTGGGAACACGATGTAGGCACTGATTTGATATTATACCTATATATTACGGTGGTGGTATCTATTTATAATATGGGGTGGTGAACCCGAACGATGGTTTTAATTTATGGTAATTATATATATATATATATATACATATATTTTTATATTTGATTTTATTCTCAGGTGGGTTGCACACAACAAACAAACAAAACGACAAATGTACCAATTTAAAAAAAAGTTTTTCTCCTTTATCGAAAACAAATAACAAAGCATATTTTTAAATACTTAAGAATGGCAATGAACGGGCTTTTCTTAACTACATGTGATTATTATCTAACGTTAAAAATATTGAAGTTCCTTAAACGGCTTTTATCTTTGTAAGACTTCGCGAAGTTGAATAGCAATTATGATAAGGCGGGAATAAGGCGAGAGATTACTTTAATACGGGGAAGAAGCTGGTAACCAGAGCAAAGAACAAGAAACAATACAGTGTACAGAATAGTCACTCTTTACTGCTTGAGGCATGAAGGTTTATTTTAAGAAACTATTCGTACAAATATAGTACTGTAAATACCTAAAGCTGAAAAGAATATACAAGATAATATTGCATAAAGTTGTTAAAACTTCAAAAACTTTTTTTATTGTAACTCTGAAAGTCGCGATTTCGTCATCATTAAAACTTAAATACCAGCCAAATAACATTTTAAGCTCTCGCGATTTTCACACATTTTTTAAATACCAGCAATTTAGATTAGGTAGATGTTAGGTATTTATATCTAATAATTTATAAGTAAAAATATGTTTTAAGAACTTGGTGTTGAACATCCTTAAACTTTCAGTAGTGTATAACTTTGCATCATAATATTATACACCTCTTGCGAGATCGATCCAACTATATTCAAGTTCTGGCTTGTCTAACCTAGTAAAGTTTAACAACTCGATGTGTGACATCTACTCGCTTACTGCTCAGTATGTTCATTCAAACTCTAACTCCAAATATTTATTTGCATTTGTCATTTACATTATCTCGTAGGTGGCCGTCCCACACTCCCACACTGCGCAGTGTGGGACGACCACCTACGAGATGGACCGACGAACTGGTGAGGATCGCTGGGTCTCGTTGGATGCAAGTGGCTATGGACCGGTCGCGCTGGAGTGCGATTGGAGAGGCCTATGTTCAGCAGTGGACTTTAACAGGCTGACATGATGATGATGATTATTTGTCATTATACCTAACAATTACTGTATTGTACAATGACGCCCTGCTAGAGCACAGCAAACATGGCATCTTAAACTTACAACATACTTAAGACACACAGTAGTCTTTTCATACTTTTTCATTACTCATATTCTGAAAGTAGTTCGGAAGTTGCCTGAGGAGCGGATTTTCAGCCCGGAGGGAGAATCACTTTCAGCTGACAGCTGTCAAATTATAAAAAAAAAAAAACTGATTTCACATTTGTATTGAACTATGTTCCCTCTTTCTATACAGCAACTCAATTACAGCGTAATGTTAAATTGAAATAACATAAAGTTAAGTATTAATTAAAGAATATATGTATATTTTCAAATGACTTTATTATAATTAACTTTCAGCTATTTCTTTAAAATAAAATATATTTGGGCAAAATATTTAACATTTTTCAATGATAGAAATTAAAAATAATGGCTCAAAGGCTGGCACCGGCTACAGCAAAAAATAAAAATAGGCGGGAAAGCAACAATCCGATTATCAATAATTATCATTGTTTCTCGAGTTGTAGGGTTTTGTTTTGTTTATCTGATTCAGATATGGAAGTCACCCATTTTTTCTTTAGCTAATTCGTGTTTTTATTTTTACTTTCCTTGTATTTGTAATGAAAAGCACAGTGTTTACCTTTGGTTAAAGACTTATTTAGTGCCTCGAACTATTAGGGCCCTCGCTCAGGCCCCAAACCCCGTCTCGGCGCTAAATAATAATAATAATAATATAATAATAAAGTATTTATTTCCTCAACAACAATCACATTAATGAAGAACATAACAAGTGATACATATTACATTATATTGTTGAGGCTGGTCCCTAAACTAGGAGATCCTGTACTATAGGAAACCAGGCCTCCACCTCAGAACTGAACACAGGGTAAAAATATATAACTTGTTCGAGCAAGTAGATCATAACAATATGTTGGGAGAAAACAAACAAAAGAGGAAAAATAAAACAACAAAAAACTAAACAATTATAACAACACCAATAATAAAAGCATGTGTAGGTTTGTGTATGTGAGAGTGCATGCAAGTGTGTGTGTGTGTGTGTATGTGTGTGTGTGTGTGTGTGTGTGTGTGTGTATGTGTGTGTGTGCGTGTGTGTGTGTGTGTGTGCGTGCCTAGAAAGTTAGTTTAGGTAGCGTGCCTGAATTATTATTTCGAGCAAACAGCTTTAATTTGGTACGAAAAAGAGGAACATAGCGAAGTGAAAATCCGTATTTATACCACATACCGATACTGTAAGTTACGAGCAAATAGCTAGGAGATCTTCAACTTCGTCATAAGTTTTGTGTTGTAGCCAATTTGAAACGGTGTTTTTACAAATATATTTAGTAGCTTGATAGATTTTATTGATTGAATTACATTTTTTGTATAGAAAAGACCCTAGAAAGACAAAATAGTGGTGTGCAAATGTAGTACGGCATTTTTTATCTACACAGATAAAATCCTGGCGCCTATTTTTATTAACTAGGGCTGGGTCGTAGATAAGAGAAGAATGTTTCCTTAAGACGACACATAAGACAAATAATTTGCGAATTGACAAGACTTGCCAGTCTTTATAAAGTTCCGTTGTAGGATAAAGAAAAGATTTGAATGACGCAACTTTCAATACTGCCCTCTGCGCAACTTCGAGTTTTTTTAGTGTTGTCTTTGCTACACCTCCCCATGAAGTTATGCAGTAGATGAGCAAAGATTGGCACATAGCGAAATAGACCATTTTAACAATGTCAAAATTTGCAATTTGGCGAAGTGATCGAAATATGTAAATTAGCTTCCTTATACGGGATGACAATAAATTGATATGCGCTTTGAAATTCAGCTGATAATCGATAATGACACCCAAATATTTTATGTTATCAACGTAATCAATACCTGGGCACGAACATGCGGAAGAGGTTGACAGACCAGAAAAACATTAAAACATTAAACATTAGACCGGTAGTAATAGTAGGTAGAGAGGATTGACGAATCCCGAATATGACCGCTTTGGTTTTATCAGCGTTTAGTGTCAAGAAGTTTTCCTTAAGCCAATTTAGTACGAGGTTGAGACCCTCTTGAGCGCATACGAAGACTTCTTCCCACGTGTTAGATTGAAAGGAGGATAGAAATAAGTTACTTTTACCCCTCGTATAACAATGTACTATTAATTTGTATTCATTCGTGCACTCTCATTAGCTATCTTGCCAAGCTATTTCACTGTTCCAGGAACCCGGCGAAGAAGGATTCATTCAAAAAAATATAAATTTCTACTACTATTACTAGCAGACGATTCGTGAAGAAAAAAGCTGAATCGGTCGATAAACCAATTTACAGTGATGATAAACCATTTACAGTGATTTTTTAAAGTTTCAATATGTCTGACTCTTTCTAAAACACTTTTCTGTATGGAGAATGTATGGCGCTACCAAAGAAGCGATCGTCTTTTGTCTCTAAAGGCGCTACTGACTAGTGACGTTACTGGTCTATATTTCACTCTCTGTCTAATCTTGAATTAAAAACCTTAATAAATCGGTAAATTTTAAAGATAGGGCAAATTGATTTCATTGTTCGGTTGAAGTGGTAATATACCCTATTTTGTGACCTTGGTTTGTGGTTGTTTATCGAAACTCGGTATCATGATGAGCACCAAAAAGCAGGTAAAAAAACAGTAAGTAAATGAAACTATAATACCAGGTGTTACAAAACTACAAATAAAGCCGAAAGGGTGTGAATCTGCTCGTAAAACTGAACAACTTTCCCCAAAGAACATAGGTCGAAAAACGATTTAAAAAAGTTGCATTCCCATACAAAATGTAGATGGTCTCCATACAAAATTTACGGGTTTTTTTTTTAACACCGTGTATAATCGCAAGCATCATCGATTTGTCAATATGTGAGTATAAACTTTCCAAAACGTAAAAATGAGAACCTAAAAGTGTTTAATAATTATAAAGCGAAAAATGAAAAATTTTGTCGATCTTGGACAGGACTCGAACCTGCATCTCCTTGGCTATCCGGGCCAGAAACAGGCGCATTACCAATTATGCAACCAAGCTCTGTGAGAGTCCTGTCCAAGATCGATAACATTTTCATTTTCCGCTTTATAATTATTAGATATTTCGTTAACAGACGTTTTCTCTAACAATAATAATCTATACGAAAAGTGTTTATTTCCAAAACGTATGCGACAGTGATCAGCTTCAATCGCTTTTAATTAGTTTTAACCACAGTATCGAAATCTAAAGGATAGGTACTTCAATTGCATTTCTCTCAAGAGCTTCCATCAAACTGAATATAAACTTTCCAAAACGTATGCGACAGTGATTAGCTTCAATCGCTTTAAATTAGTTTTAACCACAGTATCGAAATCTAAAGCTCTCAAGAGCTTCAATCAAACTGAGAATCTACTTCTAATCTAAAACGAATTTGTAATCCAATCAAAATCCGCAGAGCTATATCAGGAATCAAAGTTTCATAGCATCATTATTTATCTAAAACTGAAACACTAACGTAAAAATGGAAACTTTGTTTGTATGATTTTCATAGCATCTGTAATATATTAGCCACATACGTAGTAATTTGTTATACAAAATAAAGTCTTACACAAGCGACTTTAATATGGATTCAAAAATCGAAAAGACATTACAAGATGGGATTCGAACCAGCGCCTCCCGGGCGGGAAACAGCGGCCCTACCCACTACACTACTCATCAACAGATCATATACGTCCCCACCGAGGGGCAGCGGTAAAAGCCGCCTGTAAGGCCCGGTCTCGATGTCAGCGGCGCGGCGAGCGGAGCGGCGAGCGGGGTGGCATGCGAGGCGGTAACGTGGGTGGGCCTAAGGCCTAAAATCACCAGCATCGTATGTAGTGTAGGAACCACAAGTAACTAAAGTTTTACCTTTTTCAGTGTACTATCGACCATTTCAAATGATGACTCACCTTACGCCAAGATTAAGGGGAATTTCAGTCTGATTTTCCTACAAACTTTGAAATACAATCAGGTCGAAATTCAGCTTATCATTTGCCGGTTATGTTTGACGGTTTCAAACGAATTATCGGCGAAGTGGTTCAATATTCAAATTGGTCACAGTGAACAGCATAATCATGCGATACACCGGGTGGGTGGTTGGTAATACCATCTATAATAAAATTACAAAAATTTAAAGCTTTAGTTGTCCATTGTACACTCTCAAATTGCAGTCACAATATTACATATATTATACACCATTTAGAAATGTGTGCTTTGTTTTATTCTTAACTTCAAAGTTAACTGTTGCGTTTATCAGATAAAGCTTTGCTGAGAACCTTTACCAACTTCGTCACTCTAGCCTCAGTGGAGTGCACTGCACAGTTGAGAAGTAGTAGTTAGTAGTTTCGATGTAATTAAGGTACATACACCGTGTGGTGACGGCAGAGTAGAATACAATTGTCACCAACCCCTACTCTTCCCGTGGGTGTCGTAAGAGGCGACTTAGGGACTACACATTGAACAAGGAACGGGCAGCAGCGCTCTCTGATACAGTAACCTTTTAATCTGCGATCTCCAACCGGCCTGCCAAGCGTGGAGATTATGGCAAAACCCTCCACTTAAGTGGAAGAGGCTCATAGTCCAGCAGTGGACTGTAACGGGCCGTTGATGTTGATGAAGGTACATATCGAATGCAGTCTTACTGCATTTCAAATCTAGATAACACGTTCATTTACATAGAACCTGTATTTTTTTGCACTGACTAAAATTGCAAAAAAAAAATAGAAATTTTATACAAACTGATTAATAAGTAATCGACGATCGAGTCAATTCGTTTAAAAATTGTTCTCGCAAATTCGCCATGATGTTGATGACAAAATCAATTTCATCTACCATAGAGAATTTGCGTATAGATAGACTCAGATTTTATTTGATAAAACCTAAATACTTATTTAAGTACTTATAAGTCAATCTTAAAATATAATGTACCAAGAGAAAAGTTCTTACAGAGCAATGTAGGCAACTGTCGGCTGGTCAGTCATATCTGTCTAACATTGTTTGCATAAAATTATAATTTTTCGACGTCAAAGCTATCATTGATGGCACGTTATCATGGATACAATAATAGTACATTATATCAATATTGAAAAAAAAACAATAACAAAAAAATAAAAATAGATTCGCTGTTCATTCTTTAGCAATGACAAAGGACCTATTCAAGCTCAGCTTGTCGTTAGCAGCAAATACTGCAGTGAATAATGATTGCGACTCTATAGAGTAGGTACTTTTGTACGTTGTATCGGAATAACCATTGATTCGTTGTTTGTATCTGCTTGTATGAGCCCGCACCCGGTATAACCATTTTGGTAGAAATAGCCATTTTTTTTCTTGCACTAGATTAACTTTGTGCCAGTGTCAAGTTTGGGTCTTCTTCTTTATTGATAATCTTAAACCAAATTTTATCGAAATCAGTTTATAAACAAAAAAGATGGCTGCCATCTTGGATATATAAAAAAACTGGACTTTCATACAAACTGATCAACTGATCGAGACAATTTGTATAAAAGTGATTTATTTTGTTGAATTTATGGTTATTAATTTATACAAAAATTAATCTTAGCTCATGTTTATTTTAAATGAGTTATAATTCAACTGTTGTAAATATGAAATCTGATTTGAATGAGTGAAGGTGAGTGAATGAGTGAACGAACCGCCAAATTATCTTTCGTTCTGTCTGGCAGTTCTGTCTGTTCACATTCGGATTTTCTACTGCGTTAGTAACGGTCGTGTAATGTTTTCCCAGTGCTAAATAAGTTATAAAATAATATACTAATTATTTATTTAAAATAATATAAAGTTTTCTTTGGCTCATAACCCTATTTCCTACATATTTTTTATTTTAAAAAGTTGTGCATGCCACCCTAAAGATTTTGTGTTATTTTCCTAACACGTTGTAGTACAAATAATATTCTCGCAGTGATTTACTTCACACTGGCCGGTTGGTTCCGAGCCGGTTATTACCATCCGGTTTCCGGTCATTACCGTAAAAAGTTGAGTCCTATTGCCCGGATAAATCGATAACAAACGGTCCACAGCGGCGAGTCAATAGGGACGAGAATGTTCTGCTGTTAATAATAATAATTCTGTGCCGTTCTATAATCATTCTGTGAATATGGTAACAGTCGATTGAACTTTTTTCAATTCTGTGAAGTGCTTACTGTACGCCAACTCTTCATACTTTATACCATACTCCGTCAACACACTAACGTGTCATACTCAACCTCACTAACCCTAAAAAGAAATAGAAAAATAATATCATCCATACCCACACGCACAGCCTTTAGTCACGGGTTTTATTTGTTCCTTGGACCGTACCTGTACATACCCACACGCACAGCCTTTAGTCACGGGTTTTATTTGTTCCTTGGACCGTACCTGTACATACCCACACGCACAGCCTTTAGTCACGGGTTTTATTTGTTCCTTGGACCGTACCTGTACATACCCACACGCACAGCCTTTAGTCACGGGTTTTATTTGTTCCTTGGACCGTACCTGTACATACCCACACGCACAGCCTTTAGTCACGGGTTTTATTTGTTCCTTGGACCGTACCTGTACAATCACTCAAATAAACTTCATGATATTTTTTCATTGAATAGGTACAGCTGCAAATCGAAAATAACTAGCTGGTTACAGAAACTCTCTTACACTGAGACTGAACAATTGCTTAAAGTGGTGGCCTAAAAATAACATTTTTTATTACATGCATCCAAACACACACACACACACACACACACACACACACACACACACACACACACACACACACACACACACACACACCCAACACACCCACTGTGTATATACTACATCCACTACCAATCTCCTTACCCATTTAATAACAAATTCTCCTCCTAAAACTCCCAATCTCCTTCAAATACCCGGGCAGTACAACTGGGCTCTGGTGACCCTGAAGCACAGGCCTTGCCTATTTCAGGCACCAGTCTCCACAAGTGCTTACCTCCCTGCACACCTCTCTTAATGTATATTTATAAGACTATATGTGGAGAATCAAATAAATAAACTATTATTATTATTATATTATTATTATTATAGATGCAGAGATTATCCCATGTCCATGGTTGATTCAGAAATTAGCGGGCTGACCGTTAAGTCTTGGATAATTTCATAACGGTTAGACAGTGATCTTGGGCATCTTCACAAGACTTTTTCAATATCAGGTTTCTATTGGAAATATGAGTAGGTATAATAATTTATGACACGATCTGTTGCATATGGATAAAATATTCTTTTAATTACAGCATTTTTATACCATTTTTTAAAAACTTCATCAACGGCCCGTTACAGTCCACTGCTGGACTATGAGCACCCAATCCAGTCCTCCAATTAAGTGGAGGGTTTTGCCATAATTTCCATGCTTGGTAGGCGGGTTGGAGATCGCAGATTAAAAGGCTACTGTATCAGAGAGCGCTGCTGCCCGTTCCCTGTTCAATGTGTAGTCTCTAAGTCGCCTCTTACGACACCCACGGGAAGAGTAGGGGTTGGTGACAAATGTATTCTACTCTGCCGTCACCACACGACTTTATCAATATTAGGTTTCTATTGGAAATATGAGTAGGTATAATCATTTATGTCACGATCTGTTGCATATGGATAAAATATTATTTTATTTACAGTATTTTTTAAACCATTTTTTAAAACTTACTACCTACCTAAATTGCGATAATTATAGTTGGTTCGAAGATGATAATTGAATTTCAATTCTGAATTGGTACAAAACTATATGGAGAGCATAAAGAGCATTTACATGTGACTTATAAATACATGTGAATGTGACTGAAGTGAAGATTAAATAATCGGCCAAGCACATGTCGGGCCACGCAAAGTGCAGGATTCCGTAGTAATTGTCCAATAGGTTAAGGTACCTTATAGTAGTGGGAATCAAGACAGTTAAGAACTACTATACAGAAATAATTTTCCAAGATCAATCAGCCTATTGCAGTCCACTGCTGGACGTATAGGCCTCTCCAAGAGCACGCCAAAGCGCACGGTCACCCGCTTTCCTTATCCAGCCACCACCAGCGACCTTACTCAGGTCATCAGTCTACGTTTCCTGAGACGTGGTCTCCATTCGAGAATCCGTCTGTTCCAAAGCTCATCGGTTCTGCGAAAGACGTGGCCAGCCCATTGCCACTTCAGCTTACTACACTTCTGGACGATATAAACCACCTTGGTCCTCTGCCAGATGATTTCGATTCTATGATATTTATACTGAATTTCTAACTAGTACTTGTACTAGTTTTTATAAGTTGGTCGGTTGGTCGGTGGTTGGTTGGTTGGTCGGTGGTTGGTTGATTGGTTGGAATGCTGACGGACAGCTCTACTGCGCTCGGTAAGACGAAGTTCGGTTTCGCCAGCCATATTAGAGCCCATAATAGAAAGGATTAAGGTCGCCGTTATCGGATGCGATAAGGAGGACTATTTGGTTGGTTGGTTGGTATTTTGTGAAGCCTACTTTTAAATTCATCATATGCATTTTCGCTGGTAGGTAGGATACTTGAATGTGACAAAAATTAGCACCTTAAAACAAAATATTTCTGAAACGTACTGTGATGGTACCGAACGCGCCATTAAGATAAGCGTGAGAAAGACAAGTAGTGGTTAGTAGTATTGCTTCGAGAAATGCACATTTGGCAACAATAAAAATTAAAACTGCCAGAGGTCTTTTGTCAGTAAGTAATAAACCGATATTTTTAAACGGAAATATCTAAACACCCCGGGAAGCGGCATCACAAGACATACGGTTCGAAGAAATATAAATTACCACCAAACAATAGGCAGATAAAGTTCAATGGTTTTGCTGTAGCACGTGTAGGAAGATAGAGAAATCCTTATCGACCCAAAACTTTTACACCAAACAGATGTCAGACAAGACAAGATAATATTAAGATAAAAAGGGTGAAACTGCCACTATGATTTGCTATGCAAAAAACGACTCTAAGTCCTAAGACAAAACTCAACTATGTCTTATGTTTAGCGGGTTTCGTAACTATATTATTCATATTATAAACAAAACCCTAATTGATATGACTTTATCAATGATGATAATACTAGACATGTTCCACCTACGGTGTAACACTGTGTATAACAAATTACATAATATTAACAAGATGTGTATGTACAATAGAAATGGATTACGCAAAGGATTTTGCTTCTAAATTCCAGGCTGTCTACACGAAGTCAGCAGGGCTTTCATTGAGGCGAAGTTGACGATGGCGCGCATGGCAACAGGAGAGCTCGCAAGGAGAAGCGTCGCATCGTCGGTGCGCGGGAGCAACCGGCCAATCAAGATCAACGGATCGACCAATGGAGAGCGGCCGAACTTAGCTGACCAATTAGATGTTAAGATTTAGGGTTAGGGTTGTAGGCGGAGATTAGATGTTAGAGATAGGGTAGGGGAACTAGGATAGGGGCAGTCAAGGGAGAGCTGGAGACCAAGCCGGGAGCGTCAAAGCGATAGTGCAGTGTATTTCTAAGTGTTGATTAATCATAGAGTCAGTGACAGGGAGTACAAAGAACTTTGGGTTTTAAAACTTAAAACTACATAAATAAATAGTTCAATAAAAGTTCCAATTCTAATCAATATTAATAATATTACTTGAACTTTAAATCTAAAGTTGCATATCATACTAAATTATATTTTAAAGCCCAAAGATAATCTTATTTTTCTATTCCTATTTTCTTCGCTGTATTTTACGCTTCGATATTGACATAAACTAAACTCAGATAGAGCTATTATTACTATAAAACTTCTTAGCACTTAATCATAATTTTAATCACAAATAAATATTATAGCAGTAGTGATAATAATTGGCCTAAGGGGTTTTTTCCTTTTTCTGTTCGTTTTTCCCCTTCATTAGAATACTTTTGGCCTAGAAATCGAACAGAGGGTCAAGGAATACCGTTCTTCGGATTCCTCGATTTAAATCAGATTAAATTAAAAGTAAAGAAAAGAATAATAAACTAAAGTTTATAATTTAATTTATCTTGTGTTTTCCTCATCTCTCCTCAAAATAAAATAATCTATAATTTTTCATAAATAAATAAATCTGCCCTTAAATTCACCTTACTGTAAATTACAAATTCACTTGCATGAATAATAACCTTAATTTCGAATTAAAGACATTATCAATATCTAGGTTAAGCAACTATAATTTACTCAATAAAGTTGCTTAATCATATTCCATATCCTTGCGAACATTACATTATAATGAGAAGTCATAAAATATTAAAGAATTAAAGACATTATCAAGATCTAGGTTAAAGCAACTATAATTTACTCAATAAAGTTGCTTCAAATACCTAATCCTTGCAAACATTCCATGATAAAGAGAAGTTATAAATATTAAATTTTGCCTAAAAGACTCTGCTAATACTTTAGTATACACTGCGCGGTGTCATTGAGAAATGAGCTCTGCAAACAAACAAAAGCGCTATAGCTGACCTCACGAGTGGCCACTCACACACACAAATAAAACACAAACAAACTAAATGAATGCATTCTAAAATATAAAGAGGCAGCTACTGTTCTCGAGTCTGACTACGAGATACAGAATATAAAAATAAAAGTTACGTAACATAAAACAACAATACTGCGAGTCTCACTATCCTTGGCACAACCCAGAGGGCTACTTGCAAAGTCGGCTGGAATCATATGTGTTCCAGAAGGCGTAGTCGGGTGCACAGCAATACTCAAGTTTACAGAGAGCTAACACTTTAATCCACAAGGGAAGTCGCTGACGTTGGCTCGCTATAACCTGCTTGCGGCTGGCTGGGATCCTGTGTCCCAGAAAGCGTGGGTTGAGTTCAACGCGGAAACTCTTTTTGGGGTTACATAATAAAATTACATTCAAAGGAAGTCGCTGTGATAGAGCTCGACACAGAAACTTTCTTTGAACCCCTCTCGATTGCTTTTTTTTATGTTTAGCAAGGACAAAAAGTAAAATCAAGTATTACAGAATTATCCACCAAGAAAATAATTACTAGACGATCACATTATAAATTATAACAAATATATCACAGCATAACTGACAGCCTGAGACTTCAGGCTCGGCATTGGACCATCACACGTGGTACGCGTTTACCAGGATCTAGAACATTGTGTCTAAAAATTAAATAAAATAGGACACAACTAGAAAAGAACTAAATAAAAAAATACACAACGTAGAACAAATATTTCAATTGGTGTGATAAAGTAAATAAAATTGTAATACGTAAATTATCGAAGTTTAAAAGAAAGGCTGAATTTGAGAAAGGGTTTATTATTATTAAATATTTTAAATTGAAATAATAATTTAAATAGTTTAAACATAAACTTTTATTGCTAATAATAATATGCAAGAAACTAAAATATTGAAATATTGAGAACTTATTAAATATTGTATAATATTTCTTTAATCGAAATATTTGGGAGAGGAGAATTTATTACTTATTTAACAAAAGTAAATAAAGAGGAATTAAAAGTAAAGTAAAGAAATCTTTTTCATAAAAAAAAAAAAACAGAAAATGTCAAATAAATAAAATCAAAAAGATTGATATATCGAAGCGTTAATGTACACTTTTGCATGACATGTGTTTTACAGGACGTATTGTCTGACATCTCGTTTTATATTTTGATTTCATTCCGTTTATTGAAGGTGTAACTGTTTTGTGTTCGATTGTCGCGTGTTTAGTTAACAAAATTAGTATGTGACGCGAATTTAGACTAGTTTCAAAGTAAAAATCTAACAAAATCAATAAAGTAAAACAAATCAAGACCTTAAGAAGTGATTTATGAGTAAGACACAAATTAAGTTAAACCACTCAAAATAATGTGCATCATTAGATTAAATAAATTAGTACAAAAAAATAGTAATTACAGATATTTCTAAGATATTAGAATTTGGCGTTAGAAAATAATAGCAAGGTCGTATTGAATGATTGAATGTTCATTGCACAATAGAGTAAAGAAAACGCAAAATATATGTATGAATGTATAATTATAACCACGTTCATTCATCTTACATTCTAAAGAAAGGTAAACAAATAGAGAAGAAGGTGTTTATTGGTGCAAACGACACTAATTAATAATTAGTGACGCATATAGGCCTGCGTCCAACACAATAAAATTATGATGATAAAATGATGATTAAAAGACTTTTAAATAAGATTAAGAAATATATCTTATGCGCAAGTAGGTATGGGTATGTAATATATGTATTGCGTATGTATGAGCGTGCTAAGTATGTCACAAGTGACTCGTGTTCATTACACATAATGACAATTTTGATTATTAATCTCAGTTTAACTAAATCAGTGTATGTTTGAAGAAGGAGTTAGCATACAAATTATCAGTAAATAATTATCATCTTAAACCGAACATTATTGACAAAATGTTAATAAGATGAGGAAATTAAGGAGTTGTTAAGAAAACAAAATCTTACTATATAAATTAGAAAAAGCCTAATATCCCCATGATGACTTAAATAAGTATATTTAAGCGGTCTTAGTAAAATATAGCTCACATAAAAAAAAGATAATTAGAAGTTGTAGTTTGTAGAAAAGTATAAGTTTATCTTTATTTAGGAAAGGCCTTTGCAGCGGTGAGAAAGAGTTTTAAAGCCACAAGACCGGGTCCTTAATCAAAAGTCGTTAATAGTTGTCATAATAATGTCGCGTAGTTGTTTGACCTTATAACCCACACGATATAGAAGAAGATCAAATCTTTTAAGTCAACGTCTCTGGCTTGACTTAGAACGACAGTCTGACGAAACAATAATTCGAACGTCAGATCACGAATTTTACGTTATTTCATTATGTAAGCAAGTAGAATAAAATTAGAGGAAAATCAGAGTAACGCAACTTGTGTTAAAGTACTTACTTTAAATGATAAAGTCACACGAGTACTTATAAAGATAGTAGAAAAGAATAAATTAAAGCAAATTTGTAACTTAAGAGCTAACAAGTAAACTTTAATAAAGTTTAACTAAATGTAATTTAGTTTTTCAGAGGTCGATACTAAGTCAATAACATCAGATTATGATGGACTATTATTCATTAAGAGATGTAGATGATAAACGCTATAAATAAAGAAAATTTTAAAAGGCAATCGACATTGATCAGAATGAAAAGCATTTAAATATAATTATATTAAAAACATACTGAGTTAGTCCTCTGAACTTTTAGACAAATAATAAATAATCAAAGGAATTATATGCCAGAACAGAAGTGTCTTAAGTGACAAAATATTAATTTTCAAATAAAATTTTACAACTAGTTTATTATGACAGTATGTTTGGTTCTCAGCGAATAAAGTATTGTAGGTTTTAATTACCTTCAGGAAAAGAGATACATATTTGTATGTATGTGTATGTATGTAAATTATAAGCTCTACAGTGGAGACTTAGATGAATATGTCAGCAGGTGATGATGATGAGTAAATAAACTCTTACGGCAATGATATTGATGATGATGATCCAATCATATGGACATTTTGTTAAAGGCCAAGATCTACAAGTATTAAAACTTATGATAGTGTAATTTGGAAAATTTTATTGTGAGGCAAATTACAAACTAATCAAGGTTTCTGAATACGATGGTTGTATCTTAAAGCTATGTTGTTATTTGAGATAACACATACGGAGATAAAGGATGCGAATGAAACTATTGAGAGTATTATTGTTAAGAAATATACAATACAGGTTGATTCAGGTAGAATACGTTGATTTAATCGAATAAATTAATTTATAAAAAAAACCCTCTTATATTTACCTTTACATAGTAAAAACGCCAAAGTAAGATGAACTTATTAAAACGCCAAAGTAAGATGAGATTAGCAGTACAAACTAGTACAAAGATGTTTGATTTGGGAGAGGCGTTATTTTAATTGCAGTGACAATTTAAACAGAGGTCAAGATGAGATTTATCGATAATTACAAACAATAATTAATTTTGTTTAATTAAATGAGACACACTATAATTAGTGAGAGCTTAAGCTTAAATTTAAGTATAAAGTTTAGAAATATTATGTACAAGCAAAGTAATTTTGATTCTGTCGCTCAGACATAAATATCTAGAGATTTACTTACTGTGGATTCGAGACATCAAGGTAAAAAAAGGTTAACATTAAAATAAGAAGGGAAATTGGACCCGTACTCTCAGTACATGACTCGATGGCAGGACGGCAGCGGTTCTGGGCACATAATACATGTCATGTCTTTGCAGCTGACCTCCGACCTTGTTTTGACCAAACTAAAATCTAACATTTTATTATGAACCGACTATAAAACAAAACCATGGTTCTGGACTGGGCTTAAAGCCCAATAATAAATACGTCATCCTCTGATGTTCGTATTCGTAAAAGCTTCGCAGCTAAAGGAGTGTCAGGACTGTGCCCCACACCTGATTACAGGGCCAGTTTACTGGTGTAGGGTTCCCCGTGTCAGAGTGAAACCGGTCGTAATCTGATGGATCAAAATCCCATATAAAGTTCATTCACCGTTCATCAATCTATTCGATCCTTACCTTGGCTAAAAGCGAGAGAGTTACCTAAAGATTAATAACTTATCACGAAACAATACCTAAGTTCCATTTGTAATTAAATAATTCATTTTTCCGCATAGTCAAACAAAGGTAAACCGATGGAATGATTGACAGTAGGTACTTTGTCCATCCAGTGAAGTGTACCGTATGAGAATATCTAACTGTAAAAATAAAAAAATTTCACTGCTGTTACCGAGATGTTCTCTAAATAAAAGTATACCTGAAATTTGAAATAAAGAAACACATATGACCCCATTAAATAAAAAAAAAAAAAAAAAAAAATAAGTAGACCACTGTACTACCAAATCGATATTTTACTTATAAAAAAAATAATAATTAGAAAGACATATTTTTAAGATGGATTTGAAAATAAAATGCTACGAAATTTAATTAATTAAATTAGCATTTATTGGGAATTTTTATAAAAGGCATTTTTTTAAATAGAAAAGCTATAAAAATTGATAAAGTATATTGTTTTGCTAATAATAGTATATCATGATTAATAGCAAACAATTTAAGGAAAATTCGATGTTTTCCGAAGTTAAATCATGGAAATGTATCACTTAAAAGGACAAAGCTTAGTAGTGTAAAAAGAAACAGGTTAAACTCCAGTATTCATTTTAAAAGGACTAGTAATTCTCGTAATGCATTAAGTATAGTTGGTATTTACAGCTATGTTGTACAGTCATATTGAAAGGGTTAAACGACAGTATAAATACGAAACATTATATAATAGATATTAGAAATTGATGATTTTACCAAGCTGAGAACTTAAAAAAAATTAAGAAGCTGATTAAATATTGATGAAGATTAACACATTTTCTTTACATTGAACCATATACAATCGGAGTCTTAAAAAAAAAAAATGAGTAAGTTAGACTTACAAATGAAATCAAAGGCAAAATAATAATAATGCCAATACATTTATTTAAATGTTTCATAAACCCAAGTGAGAATGAATAAATTAATAGCCCGATATAAATAGTTATGTGGACAATGATGTTGTATAATAATTATCTTGAGAAATGACTTAGGAAGTTAAACTTTAGTATTTTTGTTTAGGTAGGCTAGGTAGGAAATGAATTAGTTTTAGTCTAGGGTTGATAGGTTGTTATTTTCTTTTTTCTCTTCAGTTCTTTTCGACACAATGCGGATGACTTGTAGTTATTTGATAGGTTACGGTTAGGTTTAGATTAGGCTTGCATTCAATAGATAGGTAGGTAGTTATGTAGGTAGTTTAGGTACTATACGAGTTAATGGGCTGCGTTAGCACCATTGATTTAGGATTTGATGTAGAAAGTTAGAGAACAAGATTTCTAACTGTCCACAGGGAGAGGGATGTGATGGTACCGAACGCGCCATTAAGATAAGCGTGAGAAAGACAAGTAGTGGTTAGTAGTATTGCTTCGAGAAATGCACATTTGGCAACAATAAAAATTAAAACTGCCAGAGGTCTTTTGTCAGTAAGTAATAAACCGATATTTTTAAACGGAAATATCTAAACACCCCGGGAAGCGGCATCACAAGACATACGGTTCGAAGAAATATAAATTACCACCAAACAATAGGCAGATAAAGTTCAATGGTTTTGCTGTAGCACGTGTAGGAAGATAGAGAAATCCTTATCGACCCAAAACTTTTACACCAAACAGATGTCAGACAAGACAAGATAATATTAAGATAAAAAGGGTGAAACTGCCACTATGATTTGCTATGCAAAAAACGACTCTAAGTCCTAAGACAAAACTCAACTATGTCTTATGTTTAGCGGGTTTCGTAACTATATTATTCATATTATAAACAAAACCCTAATTGATAATGACTTTATCAATGATGATAATACTAGACATGTTCCACCTACGGTGTAACACTGTGTATAACAAATTACATAATATTAACAAGATGTGTATGTACAATAGAAATGGATTACGCAAAGGATTTTGCTTCTAAATTCCAGGCTGTCTACACGAAGTCAGCAGGGCTTTCATTGAGGCGAAGTTGACGATGGCGCGCATGGCAACAGGAGAGCTCGCAAGGAGAAGCGTCGCATCGTCGGTGCGCGGGAGCAACCGGCCAATCAAGATCAACGGATCGACCAATGGAGAGCGGCCGAACTTAGCTGACCAATTAGATGTTAAGATTTAGGGTTAGGGTTGTAGGCGGAGATTAGATGTTAGAGATAGGGTAGGGGAACTAGGATAGGGGCAGTCAAGGGAGAGCTGGAGACCAAGCCGGGAGCGTCAAAGCGATAGTGCAGTGTATTTCTAAGTGTTGATTAATCATAGAGTCAGTGACAGGGAGTACAAAGAACTTTGGGTTTTAAAACTTAAAACTACATAAATAAATAGTTCAATAAAAGTTCCAATTCTAATCAATATTAATAATATTACTTGAACTTTAAATCTAAAGTTGCATATCATACTAAATTATATTTTAAAGCCCAAAGATAATCTTATTTTTCTATTCCTATTTTCTTCGCTGTATTTTACGCTTCGATATTGACATAAACTAAACTCAGATAGAGCTATTATTACTATAAAACTTCTTAGCACTTAATCATAATTTTAATCACAAATAAATATTATAGCAGTAGTGATAATAATTGGCCTAAGGGGTTTTTTCCTTTTTCTGTTCGTTTTTCCCCTTCATTAGAATACTTTTGGCCTAGAAATCGAACAGAGGGTCAAGGAATACCGTTCTTCGGATTCCTCGATTTAAATCAGATTAAATTAAAAGTAAAGAAAAGAATAATAAACTAAAGTTTATAATTTAATTTATCTTGTGTTTTCCTCATCTCTCCTCAAAATAAAATAATCTATAATTTTTCATAAATAAATAAATCTGCCCTTAAATTCACCTTACTGTAAATTACAAATTCACTTGCATGAATAATAACCTTAATTTCGAATTAAAGACATTATCAATATCTAGGTTAAGCAACTATAATTTACTCAATAAAGTTGCTTAATCATATTCCATATCCTTGCGAACATTACATTATAATGAGAAGTCATAAAATATTAAAGAATTAAAGACATTATCAAGATCTAGGTTAAAGCAACTATAATTTACTCAATAAAGTTGCTTCAAATACCTAATCCTTGCAAACATTCCATGATAAAGAGAAGTTATAAATATTAAATTTTGCCTAAAAGACTCTGCTAATACTTTAGTATACACTGCGCGGTGTCATTGAGAAATGAGCTCTGCAAACAAACAAAAGCGCTATAGCTGACCTCACGAGTGGCCACTCACACACACAAATAAAACACAAACAAACTAAATGAATGCATTCTAAAATATAAAGAGGCAGCTACTGTTCTCGAGTCTGACTACGAGATACAGAATATAAAAATAAAAGTTACGTAACATAAAACAACAATACTGCGAGTCTCACTATCCTTGGCACAACCCAGAGGGCTACTTGCAAAGTCGGCTGGAATCATATGTGTTCCAGAAGGCGTAGTCGGGTGCACAGCAATACTCAAGTTTACAGAGAGCTAACACTTTAATCCACAAGGGAAGTCGCTGACGTTGGCTCGCTATAACCTGCTTGCGGCTGGCTGGGATCCTGTGTCCCAGAAAGCGTGGGTTGAGTTCAACGCGGAAACTCTTTTTGGGGTTACATAATAAAATTACATTCAAAGGAAGTCGCTGTGATAGAGCTCGACACAGAAACTTTCTTTGAACCCCTCTCGATTGCTTTTTTTTATGTTTAGCAAGGACAAAAAGTAAAATCAAGTATTACAGAATTATCCACCAAGAAAATAATTACTAGACGATCACATTATAAATTATAACAAATATATCACAGCATAACTGACAGCCTGAGACTTCAGGCTCGGCATTGGACCATCACAGTACGCTGTTTTCGAAAAATGGTTTTCGAATACCCCCATTATTTTAAAAAAATCTATTCAACAATACCTCATACTATAAGGAAGTCAAGAATAAAATAATTAACAAATGAAAAATTCTTGAAATACTTAACCTATTGCGGATCGTCAATTCTAAATTATAAAATTTTTCGTATTGTTTACATTTTAACACATGAATATGTTAAAGCAGGTGCAAATAAGGGTATTCATGAGTTGTAGCTAAAAGAGTTCTATAATAATGTTTCTCATAGAGGCGGATGAAAAGTAGAATGTATAACTCGGTCGCAAATATTTTTTCCTCGGGCGATGTACTTTGAATCCCTCACTGCACATAAGATTCTACTCTAGAATCCTTCCCTCCACTCTGGATTCAAAATAGCGCCCTCGCCGTAAAAATATAGCTCTGCAACCTTGTTATAAAATCTACTATTTCGCCCTTCTTTTAATGTTTTTGGCGTGGCTCGGCGTTGGGCCGACGCGATAGGATTACCTGGCATGCCGCCTCTGGCGACGGCTGCATTCCAAATTTCACCTGCCTGAAATCGACAATCGAAAATAACTGGAATAATTTGAAATTTCCAGCGGATATAACAGGGAAATTTTGCAATGAAGACTATTACAAATAATAAAATTGTAACTGATTGATGTCTGCACATAGAATATATTAGAGAAATAATAATATGAGAGGTTTTTCTAAGAGCATTTGTTGATATCGTCCAGAAGAGAAGTAAGCTGAAGTGGCAGTGGGCTGGCCACGTCTGTCGCAGAACCGATGAGCGTTGGAGCAGACGGGTTCTCGAATGGAGGTCGCTGGTGGTGGCTGGATGAGGAAGGCGGGTGATCGTGCGCTTTGGCGTGCCCGTGGGGAGGCCTACGTCCAGCAGTGAACTGCAATAGGCAGATTGATTTATAAGAGCAACAAAAGCCAAACCAATGATGTTTATATGTTTTGTCTGTCTGTCTGTATGTTTGTTCCTGCACGGAATTTGATGCGGTTTTCAGAATAGTATTGCTGGAGCTTTAACTTCAAAACTAGTGCAAGTTTTATTTCGATACGTTGTTACCCAAGTTATCTTGATTTTTGTACTAGTTCTGTGTTCGGAGATAAAACTTTGATCACGCAAGCGAAGTTGCGGTGCGGGCAGAGCGCTACTACAACTCTAAAGAACAATTTCTTTCCAAAATAATGAAACAAAACATTCAGTGTTCACTTCAGAAAAGCCTGGCCGAGTGGTGGAGGGAGACCACGACGCTCATTATGGAGGTTGCGGGTTCGATTCCTGGTGGGGAAACTGCCAAGCAAAAATCTCTTTCGTGAGATTTTCCCCAGTTTGGTTAGGAGGACATTGCAGGCTGAATCAATCACTTGAATGTCCAAAAAGAAAGATGATTCCGTGCTTCGGAAGGCACGTTAAGCCGTTGGTCCCGGCTACTGTATAATCTGTCCCTCTTACAAAAACAAAATTTTCTAGTGCGGATGTATGGCCCGCGTGTCATGTGACGTCACATGACATATCGGACCTCTCTGTCTAACAATCTATTTTGAAGACTTATCACTTTATTTCTAAGCAAGATATTTGAAAAAATATTTTTTATGCGTGTATCTGGAACTTGAAATATTTAAATTAATAATTGAAAAAAAATTGTGCATTATTCCCTAGTATTTTCTTTTCTTGGCAGCATAAGTTTTTGCATCCCTTAAATCTTGAATATTCTCGAAAAAACTTGCCTCATTTTTACCATCAATCATAATAATTGCATTCAAAAACACTTTCATCGCCTTTCTGGGATCATTAATTTTGTGTATCTTGTAAACACTTGTTTCCTTGCGTCTCTTCTATCTTCCATGATGAGGAATTACGGGTATGTACGCTAATTCGACGCTCTTGCGGTGAAGAAAAACATCGTGATGTCAAAAAAAAAAATCTAAGGTTTTGTGTGAAGTCGATCGACCCGCTCTGGGACAGCGTGATCGACTTAGGCTTGATCGCCCTAATTCAGGGTAGGCTCGAGCCTCTCAGTAGCTATTGTTGATAAAATAAAAGAAACAGTTTATGTACCGGCCACTCATCCTGTTTTACAATCCACACAATTAAATGATGATGGTATTTTATAATAATCTATAGTATTGAGTAAGCGCATCGTATTCATGATAATTTCTTGAAACATAAATGTCAGTAGTTTGTAATTACACCGAGAGATGGAGCTGTAATGCACTCTAAGCATTAAAATAAAAAGCAGTTACAGATTTCGTCGACCTTTCACAGAGCTTGGTGGCATAATTGGTAATGCGCCTGTTTCTGGCCCGGATAGCCAAGGAGATGCAGGTTCGAGTCCTGTCCAAAATCGACAAAAATTTTCATTTTCTGCTTTATAATTATTAGATATTTCGTAATCTGTAACAATAATAATCTATGGTATTTTTTATTTCACGTTTGAAATGCCCGTAGGCCACTCGGCTACTCGGCATCGAAAGCTTCGTCAGAAATGCTGTCAGTTTTCAAACCGCCAACGTTCCCAATTATTTTAAATGAATGGGCCCATTTTGAAAAGCGTCTTACGATACGAGCTGAAGCAGTACGGACAGGGTCTTTGCGTAAGGTGGAGTTGGAAATATGTCTTGAACAAACTGTTCATACACGTAGTATATTTGCATACCTATACAAAACCAACAAGCGTAGTATTTCGCTTTCTCTCCAAATTATCAACACGTTTGTTTTTTTATACAACGTTGTTCAGTTTCATGGACATTCATTTAAAACTGAACAACTTTTGTTCCAGAAGTTCCAAAAAATCTCAAAAAAAATAATTGAATTTTCATACAATATGATAAACTGATCGAGTCAATTTGTATGAAAGTGATTTTTTTTTTGCGGTTTTTGTTCGCCCTCCATTGAGCACTAAGGTATGAAAATAATGCGTTTGTTAGTATAAACGCATTTAGAACTGAATCCCAGACATACTCACATTAGCGTTCGACGAATCGTGGTGTGGTTACATTATATATTTGATTGTCCTTATTTGTCCTTCTATCGAAGGGGAAGAAAGGTTCTCGAATAGCGACCACGGGCTGGAAAGCGTAGTGTTGGACGGCCTCCCACAAGGTGGATAGATGACTTGGTAAAGGTTGCTAGGCGCCACGCCGGTGGATGCTAGTTGCGCAGGACCGTTCACGGTGGAAACCTATGGGGGAGGCCTGTGTTCAGCAGTGGACGTCTTCCGGCTGAGGTGATGATGATGATGATTTGTCCTTTTAGTACAAGGGAATATCTGTTAAGCAGTGTTTTGTGTTCGTATATAGATGAACAAAATACCCCTTTTATTATTTATTGAGCTCTGTACGATTCTAAAGTAAAACCGATAAAGCGAAGCCGATTTATCACACCTCCACAAGCAAGAACAAATTTCTGGGCGTATTTAGCGGAAACGATCAAAGTTTGTTGAACTCATTACGCCGACCAAATTTTATGAAAAGCGATCACTCACTTTCCTCTTTGGGAAGAGTTTACACAAGATAACTTGAAAAATTACTTCACCTGTACGTAGGTACAGCTTTGTTTACTCAACATTATTGTTTGTTCTGAGAACCATGAATTACAATGCTATGAATATGAATGAGTTGTGGAGAAGCGACGTGTCTTTTGTGGGAACTAAATAATAATTGAACTGTATGAAATAGAACGTGATCATAAATTTGGATAAGTCAATAGAAATAGATACAAACTTATATAGACAAACAACATCCAGACACAGTGAAAAAACAAGTGCTTATCGAAAGAATGTTTGCCTGGGCGGGATTCGAACTCACGACCCTGTGCGTCGGCAGCAGATACACTACCACTATTCATTGATTTTATCGTTTCGATTTCAGTAACAGACTCTCACTTTTTCTCGCTTTAACTAAAAAAATGGAAACGTGTATTCTGTAAGTTCTACGTATTATTTTTCACAGTACATTAAATACATCTGCACGCACTCGAAATTCTTAACATAAATAAGGGGAGCTTTCGCAAGGGAGCGTTGTTGGAACCATGTTTTATTTATATTTTATGGGTTGGTAATATATGTCGTGCACTGTAAAGGCTACAATTTAATATAAACTTTCTTGATAATGTCTTAGTTTACTTAATGAGACTACAGACTTATATTTACGAGATATTGAAATCGGCTTTTGTTACATACATACATACAATTTTACATACAATTACATACATACAATTTTCACTTTAACTTAGGCAAAATATGAATTTCTAATCAGATTTTTGAAATAAACGTACATATCAGGTGGCCGCTTAAGATTGCTGTCAACCTCATAAACAATATGTAGCAAATAAATATCAAATAAAAAATAATAATTAAGGAGACGTTAAAGGTCAAGAGGGGTACAATACTGAAGTATGTCCTATGCCTTATAACGTCGAATATAAGGAACGAAGTAAAGTTATTGGCTAATGGGCAAAATTATGAGTCGTGAAATAAAGTACCTACTTAAAACATGACTGAATTTGCGAAGGCTCTGCGCGCACATATTAAAGTTAAAAAACTGCTGAATTATTTAATATGGTTTCCCTGGGGTTTTAATTTATTCATCAAGCTGGTTACTGTTATACCATATGTAACGTTTATTTTCAATAAGTACCTCCACAGTGGTTACTGACTCCAAATGATTACCCTGGAGCACAGGTAATTGTTTTACTCGAGTGAATATTGTATTATTTAAAGTAAACGTTATCACCAAAATGATTTTTACCTGGAAACCATATAAATTTTAGTAATGTTTATTCACTTAAAACACAGTAACTGATCGGTTGTTGGCTGTTTATATCGGAAAACAACTAATAATGATGATCTTAGGATCAAGATTCCACCTATCAGAATAAAAAAAAAACCTTATTGCACACAAACAGATAAGCTATATTACAGAAAAGTGGAATTATGTGCAATTGGCGGCTTTATTAGTATTTTCTTTCAGACAACCAGAAAATTGTCGCATTTTGAAAACCATCTATTTTTCAACATTTCTTAAAGCTGAAGGAATCTTATGTTTATTGTTATATTATTGTTTATATTGTTAATATTAAATAGCTTATCCTATTCTGTTTTTCTTGTGTGCACCGTCCCACAGTTCCAATGAAGTTTTCTTGTACCCTAAGGTTGCCTGGAAGAAATTGCTACCTTAGCAATAAGGCCGCCTATCTGTACACCCTTTTATCTATCTTCTGTACTTTCAAGCTATATCCTTGTCTGCAATAAAGTATATTCTATTCTATTCTATTCTATTCTATTCTATTCTTATGTAATCGAAAGTATGAATCTTTAAACTAAATCGATGCCCTTAGAAATGTTTTCTTTGCCATTTTCTCCCGAACGAATGTAACTGTGGCAGTCGTTAGAATTGAATGGTTATTGCCGCTTTTGCCCCATAATCCTAAATTCGTATGAATATCTTCACTAGAATTCGAATCGTATTGATAACGATGGATTTATCTGCCTGATTTGAGTACGCAATCTTGATTGTTAGATATTCAGCTATTTATTTCTTTAAAAATTATCTTAAGTTTCTTTTAAATAGGTATCTATATTATGTTATGAATTATTATTTATTAGAAACTCTTTAATATGAAAATGTAGAGCATAGACAGAAGGAATAAGCACGTAAGTACGGTAAGTATAGGTATTTTTAAAATGAACTTGCATATGTTAAGTTAAGACCATCATAATCTTTTTCCATCGTGTAAGTTTAACAGGCTTTTAAAACAAGTGGTTTCCCCAAGATTAAAACAAACCTTAGTGCAGTAACTAGCTTACGTGTGTGTGTATGTACACAATACGTTATGTAGGTAACAAAGCGTGGTGAGAACGCCAACATAATGTCCCATCTTGTCTCATGTTCACGTCCGTATTCTGTACCAAGTAAGCTACGAGTATATGGTGCGTTATGTAGACGTATGTCAGGTCAAGTTACATGCCACGGATGTGTCGAGAGAAATCACAGGAATAGACGTAGAAGGGCAGGAGAATGTTAAATTGTAATGCTAATGGAATGTGAAGCCAGGCTGGTATTGTTACAGTATTGAGGAGAGTTATTGTTAGTTATGATGATGAACTCGGTAACACACTTTAGAGTTTTTATTTTTATACAAAATATAGGTTTAATTCTTCGATCACAGAAGGGACGTTTAATTGGGTTTAGTTGGACAATGAAAAGGTCTTGCTTGAAGTTTATAAATGTGCTTGTTGCAGTTAGCAGAGTTTAATTGTTATTAAGGTGAATATAAAAAATATTATTTTGTGACTTGATAGTGGGATATTAAGCGTATGGTAAAAATAAGGCTGGAATAAAGGCGTTCGGAAATTATTACACAAGAAAAACAAAATAATAATATATACGCCTAACAAATCTTTAAGCAAATCAATAAAAAATATCTGTAAACAAGATGCGTCTATTAAATTATTTTGTAAACGTACTTAATAAAATAATAATTTATTGTAACTTAAGTAATCTCTGGGCATAGTAAAAAATGTCATTAAGCATTTGTGTGGTTTAATTTTTCATCGAATTTCAACAAACACGCCAATAACGTTACTAACAAAAACGCTACGACGACGCTCGTAGCACCTGCTACGCTTGCGTAGCAACGCAATAGTAATAACTCGTAGCAACGCTACGCAGGATCAGATTTTTCTCTTATGTTTTCGCAAGGTAATTTTGTCAACTGTTAAACGGGCTGGTTTCCGCAACTCGACATCTAATGCGCCTATTCGCAAGGTAAAAAATGTATGGTTCCATGGTCCACCAAAAGGTGGACCAAAAGGTGGACCATGGGGTTGCAGCCGTTTGAAGATTCAAATAACTGCAGACTAAGTCAAAGTTTGAAGGTTTTAATAAAAGTTTAGTCAATCTTAAGATGAGTAACATATAAAAATAACATATAATTCGCCACATTGGAAACTAATCGTCGTATTTTCTAACTCAACAAAATAAAATAATATCTGATGTTTATAGTAGATAGCGATCCTTTACTAGGAATATCAAAAGAGATAAAAAATAAATTATTCCATAATTAACCATTCAGAGCATTTAGGTACACTCCTTTATATATCATCCATTTCCTAAAACATTTACAACCCATCACATGTCATCCACTTTCTTCTACGTCCAAAATCAAATTAAACAAAAAGAGCGCGTGCGTCGTTTAAATTTCGAAAGTCGTTAAAGCTTTAACTATTGAAAATTATGGCGTCAGTTTCAAAGACCTTTTCTCAGGTAAGTTAAAACCGGGGGAAAATTAATTCTATGCCAGTAATATCGCAGCCAGCGCCAAATGGCAGGTGGAATGTTCTGTCGTTATACGAAACCCGATTTTACGTTGATATTATGCAAAAACCGCACGATATTAATGTTAAAGTACTGGTTTTGAGCGCCATCTTTGCAGTCAAAGGATATTGTGTTTGTGACTGTTTTGTTGCTGTTTTCAAGGATATTGTTTTGAAAATGTTGAGGTTTTAAGTAACTAACAGAAAAGTACTCAAATACTCTACAAATTCCCTTCGGCCCCATTCGAAACCAGTTTCGGAAACCAAATTATATTGCTTCTTCCGAAACCCGGTTTCTAAAAAGGAAAAATGATTTGGTTTTCAAAACTGGTTTCGTAATAAGAATAATATTTCTCCTAAAGGAGAAAATTGTGTCTAAATAAAATAAGATCTCTTTTGATGTATGAAAATGTATTTACTGACCACAATTAATAATGACAACGATAAAATAAAAGTCATTATATTTAATTCTAATAAACAGTGTAAGGAAAATGGTGCGATTATTTCCATGCAATGGCCAACCGAGAAATCTTTTATTTAATTAAATAAAGTCAAAAATCTATCAGAGTACTTTGCCCGGCGAGCATGATGTAGGGTATCTCATACCCAGGTAGAACTTAAAAGTTGTGTATTTTTTAAAATATACGCCTGGCAACACTAGCTCGCTCAGTAGCTGGAGGCAGGGAGTGCGGGAGGGGACAGCGGCGTGCGCGCAGTGGTGCGATCGACGCCGGCCGGGATACGCATGTGCAAACCTGTCTCGGGTATGTCATACCCTGCCTCATGTTAAACGTATTTTTTTTATGTAATGATTTTATTCCAGAAAATTGAAAAACAGCTGGGTGAACCTTCAGTTTATGAAGCTAATGCACCTGGACGTTACGTTAGGTGCCAGGATTGTCCAAACAAGAAGGATAGGAAAACCAAACATTTCTGTACCGCATGTGCCAAGCCCATTTGTATGGAGCACGCAAAATTTATTTGGGAAAATTGTGCTGATTTGGAGGGCTCTGATTAATGCTTCATTTCAATTTAAAAAATTATTACTGATTTTGATAATATGGTTGATCTCATTATCTTAAGTTTTAAGTTCATTTTATTTCCAAAGAATAATATTTTTGTTAGTTTTTTTAATTTTTGTAAGCGGCAAAGTTTTTGTTCCTCAAATTATAGAGTTTAAGTCGAAGGTAAATAAATATTACTTATTCCATACTTATAAATTGTTTTTTTATTGAATTGCATTGAATTATATCTAATTTATTAAATCACAGTCAAAAACTTAACAAAGAAGTAAAAATAACTAAAATATGGTAAATTTGATTTAGGGTATGTCACACCCTGCCTCATGCTTGATTAAACTTTTTTCACCTCATGCTCGCCGGGAATAATGTTACATTTTAACGCTTTTCGTGGAATCCTAGGATCAACTTTATGAAACCGCATGTATTAACATAATTTACCAAAACACAACAAACAACTTCGTATGAAAACATTGAAGTCAAAGGGAGGTGTGGTTTCATAAATAAATTGATAAAAGAACACACATTACAAGCGTAGGGTATTATTATACTTAAATTACGTTCGAGGCAAATAGATCGGTGACCGCTAGAAGAACTTTTTTTTAATAGCCTTATCCAAACTGTATTATTTATACCCGGAATGTAATTAGCCGAGTTGGTCAACATCATCAACGGCCCGTTACAGTCCACTGCTGGACTATGAGCCTCCTCCACTTAAGTGGAGGGTTTTGCCATAATCTCCACGCTTGGCAGGCGGGTTGGAGATCGCAGATTAAAAGGTTCCTGTATCAGAGAGCGCTGCTGCTCGTTGCCTGTTCAATGTGTAGTCCCTAAGTCGCCTCTTACGACACCCACGGGAAGAGTAGGGGTTGGTGACAAATGTATTTTACTCTGCCGTCACCACACGGGCGGCGCCAAGTTTTTTTTTTGGCCGAGTTGGTCGCTTTCGAGAAATTATAATAATAATTTTGATATACAATATTATCTTATAGTTTGTTTCGTTAAAGTAAAACATATAAGTTGAGGCAAGAATAAACGAAAATGCAGAAATCCAAAGATTTTACTAATTACTTTTCACTCACTGCACCCCAGGCTATATTTAAATAATTAACACCAAATTATAGGCCTCAATGATAATAAATTTAAATTAGACTAGGAGTGCTTGCATCGTACCCTTTCCTCTTGAGAGCCAAACCGGTGTTGGGGTAAAGTTTACTACGGTATACAGGTATCATTTTCCTACTAAATGTTAGCAGTTTATGTAGGTAAGGTTAGATAATATATTCTAGAGATAATCTGTATTTTTTTTATTGTTTTTATTTTTTTTTATATGAAAATGATTGACACTTATATACTTAAGACTAAAATTACGCTAAACTCCTTGGCAGTTTGTTGAGAAAAATCTCTTATAATGAAAAAAAAAATAACTTAAAAAACCTTATAAACTTGGATCTTTAATCAAGTACATACATAAAAAAATTCTTAACAAATAAATAAATAACAATAAATATAGTGCTTCCAGCTTAAGAGTACAAAAAAATAATGATTCACGGTTTTGTAGCCTTTTTGGTAGAGCATCTGCCAACAGAGCACATAGGGTCACGGGTTCGACTCCCACCTAGGGCAAACAATTGTGAAATGAACTCTTGTGTCTGGATTTGGTTGTTGTTTCTGTATGTAAGTATGTATTTATCTTTTTATTCATTCTCCTTCTTCATCGTGTGGGTTGTAAGGTCGACAACCGACCTCACAAACCTTAGTGTCAGTGTTATAGAGCCGCCAAAGGCCACAAAGGTAAGGTAAGGTTTTATTCATATGAGACATGTACGTAAACCTAAGAACAACTTTCTTACTTACTTACTTACGCAACTGAGACGTACTCGCCAGCATGAGCTGACCATTTTGTCTGTCGGTTTCTCCACTTTATTTAATTTTTGGACCGAGATGGATAAAGTTTTACAAAGAGATGGAACCCTCAACTAAATAGAAGACAAATACTTAAAACTTCTTTCCGGAAATCTCAACCTCATGCATACTAACTAGGGCGGGAAGATAGTGGGGACCACATTTTTACATAAAGAATTATTTTATAGTTCTTATGATCTTGAACATTTTAGGGTTAGATGAACACATTCTGATTTAGGTTGATACATACGTACATAAAAAAAGTTAAGTTAGGTTAGGTTAGCGAGGCAATGCTGGACCACTTCCTTCAAATTCATCAATCTTTGCATAGTATTCTTCGTTTTAAGATGATTATTACATAAAAATAAAATTATGTTACTGCTAACATAAAAAGGGACTTGAATAAATAATACAAAAAACAAATGTCATACCAAATTGTTGTCAAATTCTTGTATAACTGGTTGGAAAGTCACCTTTTTGTGTAAGCTGTAACAAAACCTTTTTTAACACGCTTTTTTAGTGTTGAGTTAGAATGGATATTTTAATCCTACCTAACTAATAAATAATAACACCTGCAGACCTCTGGAACAGAACTAAGTATTTTCGACATCACTAGTTCTATAAGGCAGGACTGCAAGTAATAACAATAAGTTGGGTGAATTTATGCTCCTTGGTAATAGCAGTGACTTTCGGCCAGTTGTGCTCTATTGGGTTGTTATACTCACTGAAATATCGCTCTACCCCGTTTTCGAGTTCGAGTATTGTTCGACACAAAAGATTGTCGTGTTACGCTGCGTGAAGTTAGTGGGGTTAAAGTTTGAGTTTAGAAGTGAATTTTTGTAGGAACACGAATTATTGGCTGTGTAATAATATTCACACACATGTTTCTGCCGTGTTCTAGCCTATTGAAACATAATAAAAATATCGGATAGCTCATTATTCGCTCATTATAACATCGTGGTAATAACTTAAAATAAATCTTCTCCGCAGTGAGTTTACACTGGTAATGAATATGTCATAATTATTTTGACTATTACTACATTTTGTGTAATAATAATACAGTACCACAAAACAAAGCTTAGTGAACTTTAAAGTGGTATATCATATAATTTATTAAAGTGACTTTTAGGTTCATCTAGCCATAATAAATACCAAATTCATTGACCCCGATGAGTACAGCAGATGCAAAATTTGATATGGGTAATTCGAGCCAGCCGTTGCCAAAAAAGATGGCACTAAAACCATAATTCATTGTCTTTATAAGGCTCGCAAGTGTGGGTAAATACGACCCAGCGAATGGTATAAAACCCCTGTCCATGGCCTTTTTTACACATTACGTACGAATGGTGGTGAGCAGGAGTGAAAAAATCGGAGTCTGCCTCTACTCTCTAGGCTAGGGGACATACTGGCAGTATTTCGGACCGGACTTAAATAAATAAATAATAAATATGTGGGGACATCTTCACACACGCCCATCTGATCCCAAACTAAGCAGAGCTTGTACTATGGGTACCAAACAGCTGATAAAAATACATACTTATATAGATAAACAACAACCAGACACAAGGCAAACACAAGTGCTCATCACACAAATGTTTGCCCTGGGCGGGATTCGAACCCGCGACCCTGTGCGTCGGAGGCAGATACACAACCACCTGGGCTACGGAGCCGTCAAACTTGCTTTCGTAGTTCGAAAGATTTAAGCATTCATTAGGATTTTGTGAATTTATATGCCTCAAATTACTAATAAGTTTATCTTTTGGTAGCTGAAAGAAAAATTGTTTAGAAGATGCTGGAATAATAATAATTACAGGCGTAAGTCTAATATCTTCCTTCAGCTAGTTCAATACCTGATAGCTTGGTTAATGCATCAAATAGGTGTGTAAGAATGAATGGTATTGCTCCATAAAAAATAAAACACACAACTGACCAGCCCTTGGATCTGTTACTTTTTACTAATGAAACATAACACTAATTACGAAGTGTAAATAGTTACAGTTTCCAAATTGAATACAATTATCAATAAATCAATCAATCAGTCTATTGCAGTCCAACTAACAAGTGACAAATTGCCGAGGTATGTTGTCGCACCTAAAGCGATTCTAAATAAATTTGGTTAACTAAAACTAAATTAATCTAAGTGAAAGCAAGCAAATCAGTAATCGCTCTGAGAAGGAACACTTCATGTCTGCTCCGCAAATAATGCGTCGTAATTACGTATGTAAAAGAAATCCCGGAACGTTTGTAAATAAATCATGTAAATATATATTCAGCAGGCTTAACAAAATAAAAAATAAAAAACACTATTTGGTTACCATGACTCAGACATGTCAAGTATCTTACAAGGCATTTCCTAAAAATCTAATTAAACAAATCTGTTTAGTGAACACATTGGTGTCGATTCGGCATACGCCCTACTAAACTAAACTAAAATTAGTCCTGTCACTTTCTATCATTTTTAATTGAAAAGGGACCGAAGATCATCGGTTTTGTTTTTGTCTATGACTTCACAACTAACTTTCAAATTTAGTCTTGTTTTAGTGCCTTCCTAACACCATGACGACTAAAAAACCACTATAATTGACAGTTAGTCGTGAAGTCAAAGACAAAAACAAAACCGATAATCTTCGGTCCCTTTTCAATTAAAAATGATAGAAAGTGACAGGACTAATTTTTAGTTTAGTTGGGCGTATGCCGAATCGACACCATTGTCATACCTAACCTGTAAAGCTAGAAATATAAATGTATTTTGCACGTTCCTGGAACTATCCCGTATGTTTCCAAAGATCGTATCTCGGTCGGCCGTGAAAAACAGTCAGTGATTTATGTGGCCAGCCGCGCTATCTGAGATAAATTATACTCCTCACATCGTGGGTGCATACATGCGAAAAAGTGAGAAATGAGAAGCGTACCACTTCCCTTTATTCGCGTTCACGGTGCGGCGGCTGCGCGCCTTTTTGAGAGCGTCGTGTTTTTGGCAGGAATTGAGGCAGTGTTGCCAACCATGATTCTTTGAATGGACGTAGGATATAAAATAAACTTCTGGTATTCTCCATCCGTGACAGGTGTTAGGTCACGTGTTTGAAACAAAACTACAGACAAAGAACCCTAAATATGCCGTTCATAGGGTAAAAGACTTTTTTACTTACTTTTGTAGGAAATATAATATCTATCTCATAGAAAAATGGTTAAGTAACTGTTCAATAAATAAACATAAATATTTGGGGGCATCTTCATACATGGCCATCTGATCCCAAACTAAGCAGAGCTTGTACTATGGGCACCAGACAGCTGATATACATTACTTAAATACATACTTACTTAAATAAATACATACTTATATAGATAAACAACAACCAGACACAAGGCAAACACAAGTGCTCATCACACAAATGTTTGCCCTGGGCGGGGTTCAAACCCGCGACCCTGTGCGTTGGAGGCAGATACACTACCACCTGGGCTACGGAGCCGTCAAAATAATATAATGATAGTTTTTATTTAATGATAGTTTTTTATTGAACGTCAAAAAACAATTCTACAAATTAGCACACATAAAAATAAAACAAAAGAAGATAAATACATTCTTTAGCCCCCGCAATGCAACCTTATACGAGTGTGCGAATCTTTAAGTTTTTATAGAGGAAAACAGAAATATTGGCGATAATCGTATCGTATTCATTACGGCACCTACACATTTCCAGCCAAATATAGATCTGTAGCGGCACTTATCCATATTTATACTCATCTAGTATGCACACTCTATAAAGAAATTAACTAAACGTTTTAAAAATATTCTGCAAAGTCATGATTTCTTTTTCAACATCGCTATTTTAGCTTTACAGCTCTTTTCTTTCATTTTTATCTAAAATATGTTTTACGAAGTTGGCAACACCATATTGGGCAGCAGTGTTTCTGACTGCTGTGATGTTTTCGAGCAACTCGTACAACCGAAAATAGTTTATTGGACGGAACGAGTAGTTCGTGCTTCCCGCCCAACAACCTCGCCCTTTTTTGTAAAGGCTATGCATCCACACACAATTTTCTAAAGCTGGGAAGTTACTAAATATACAATCTGATTCAGTTTTATCCCCTCGGCGTAGTTGGTAGTACGTTTCTTCGATCAAGTACGCTTGCCTTCGAAACTCGAGTCACATGTTCGAATTCCGTCCACATTTTATGTGAGAGAATTAGAATGAATGAATGAATGATGATACTTAAACGTGAACGTGGTTATTTCAACCTCGTCTTCTTCTAAAATGAAAAATTGACAGAAAAATTGTCAGTTTCATAAATTTTCTGCTTCAGTACACGTTGCAGAAGGTGTGTGGTAGCCTTTATTCTATGTAGATCCTTTGTTTCTATGAGTCGAATCGACGTAGATAAGTTATACTGTAGCTCAACTCAGTGATAAAGAAGCAAATGTAACAATGTGAAAAATGTAAAGAAAACAAAAATATGATAATGAGCTTGATCTCTAAAAAAAACTTTTTCCATTCCCTTCCACCGCCATTTAATATTTATATTGAATAATAAAAAAAAAACAAAAACAAAAAATACAAAACAAAGAAAAACCATTGTAACAAATAAAAATGTAAGTAAAACAGGATTGAGCCAACCTTGTCATACAATTTCCAATGGTATGGTACGATGGCAAACGTCGTCGTAGGTAAAATAATTCTAAACATTGTGTTATCTCCGCAACGGTGACCGCCACAAATGGGCGCCCAGCGAAAATGGTGGGGGAGGATATTCTTCTGTGTACATACCTATAGTTTATCTTTTTTTTTTTGAGCAAGCAACTAGGAAGTTGCCGGGTCGAACGGCTTAACGTGCCTTCCGAAGCACGGAATCATCTTTCTTTTTGGACAATACAAAAATGCAAAATCCTAAACAAACAGCGGAAAAACTCACACAGATATTTTTGCTTGACAGTGTCCCCACTGGAAATCGAACATGGAACCGCCTTAATAAGCGGCGAAATCTCGACCACTCGGCCACGGAGGCTGTTGGGCAGGGCTGTAAGTAGCTCAGATAAAAACTACTTTGCTGCGGTACGTCGCTGGGAGAGAACTTTCCTACTTCAACAGTCGTTCAACTAACAAATAACTACTGGTAATACTGGCTACCAAAATAGCGAACCAAACTCGTACACCTGAAGAGATAGTTGTACGAGTAACTCTATTGGCTAAAACTTTCATCCCGGGAAAGCTATAAAAGCCCGTAACATCATTTGCAGGTATCCGGGCTGAAAGCTAGTTGGCGCGAAAACGGTAACGCCAGCATTGGTATAGAAAACTTTAGAAATTGCCAGTAAAATTGCATTTTACGATAACGTTTCGGGATATCACAGTCCTAACAAGAATTAGTGATTAAACGAACCTGTAAGTGAAGTTTCAATTATTAATTAATATTTAGTTTTTGACGTTCGCAATTTTTACTTTTTAAGGTTAAACGTCACTGCAGATTTCCATACAAAAAATATTAGGCATATTCTAATAAACAACGTATAATTTTATAGTTTTTATGATTTGATTATCTAAACTATGCAATATATTTTCCGTTAATCTAATACAAATCTTATATTTGTGTCAAATTAATGTTATTTCAGCCTGAGAAAATCCGCGAAATTTCGATCCATATCCGTATGTAGTAGTGCGCGGTACAGTGTTAAAATTTGTTAATGTGTAAGTGGCTTTCTTTGTGTGCGTCTCGATGGGCTCGTAGGGCGATGTTGCCGGTTGGGCACACGGAATGGCAACATGTGTTTGTATGTCAGTCAGTTTATTTTCAACACAGGTAACAATAAGCGACATATTTGTAATAAATTGATCATTCGCAGTAAACGATTGCCGTTAATTGTCGCATTACTAAAAAAAACATAATTTTCATGTAATTAACGTTAAAACCACATTAAGTCAGCAGTAACGCCATCTATTGACATAGTATGGCGGTCTGAACTGACGTTTAACCTTAAAAGTTTAGACTTCGCTGGCCTAAGACCGATATCATCAAAATTTCTGGTGGTTTAGTGTGCAGGTGCGTCGAATAAACGTACATATTATGAATTCGAAATTCGAAAATACATTGGTAAGTGGTGGGGATCGAACCCGCGTTTCCAGGACCACCACCGACGCTCTTACTAAACTGGGTATTAGAAATCAAATCATATAATAGATTACGTCAACTAGGTAAGTAATGAAAATATCACGAAAACAAAACCTTGTTAACGACGCAAGCTCTCTCTTTGGGACAAATTAAGAAAGAAGTGGCCGAGGCGAGTGCCCGAAAGTTCCCGCAACACTGTTATTTCTATCGTTACTGCTATTTTATGAAAAACTATGGATATGTTACTACCTTGACCTTGTAGTTAGTACGTTATAATAGCTCGAAGACGAAAGCGATTCAGTGCTACAAAACATTCTAATATCCTATAGATAATTATTGTTACAGAAAGTTGAAATTGTTGTTTTTTTTTTGTTGTTAATAGTTGTTATTATTGTCAATTGTTGCTATACTTATTGTTGTTGTTTTTTTTATTATCCTTTTCGAATTTAAATTTGACGAACATACGCGGGCAGCCATCCAATACAAAAAATATTCTGGGTGGAAACATTAATTTGTACTCACTCGATTTATCCCCATACTATGGAGTTGCAATTCCCGCCACTTGCCCGCACTTTTTTTTATTAAAAGTTTATTTTGAGATGGGTTAGTTTTATTTTTCATTTGATAGAGCTCGTGAGCACTTTTAGTACCAGTAACTAGTTTTTCGATATCATGTATGGGATAAATCGACCCTGTTTACTGACTCGACAGCTAATAAAAAACTCCGTTCGACAAAAGCACTACTCGTAGTTACCGGTTCAAGTGAGGCAATATTACTAAAATGCAACATATTTTTTTACTTGAATGTATTCTTATTGTTTTATTTTCTTACTTGTATTATAGATTACGCTTTGTATTAATAAAACACTCGTTATCTTTTTGTAGGGCCTGCCTACGCTACCTTTCGGTACGTGGTCACCCGAGTTTTTTTCTGCAGAACTGTCGCCATGTTGGCACCAGCAACATGGCGACAGTTCTACGCTCTATATTCCACGCCCATAACTGCATAACATCTCTATCATTTTACTTTAATCGCAGTGAATAAAAAAGTTTAAGGAAAATAAGGGACTGTTTTCGATCGAGCACTCGGGTTTTCGCCTCGTCATCCCATGCAGACTCATTGTTTTCTAATCTCAACCGCGTCGGGGCCCTTTTCCTCTTGTTTTTGCCAAATATTTTTGCTTTGAGAGTACACTAAAATAAAGAAAAAATTAAAATAAGTACCTAAATGAGGTTAATTTAAGGTTTGCTGTGTTTTTGTGTCAGCATTATGCCTGTGATGGTCGAAACGAACCGTAGATGACGCTGCCGACTGTAGATCATCACCATCAATAGCTTATACAGTGTGTGGCCTTTAATAGGGGCAAATATTAAAAACGGAGGCTCTTTACGGTATTAGTAACATCTCTGAAATGATTTCTGATACCTTAAACCCATGCACTACAGACAATATTTTTTTAAAGTTATGTTTCATAATCAGTGTATTATTGCAAACGATACTAACGGTAACGTGTCGTCAATGTAGTGGTACGGGGTATCGTAAAAAACTCAACACAAAACATCATAATATCATTATCCTTTTAAGAATTTACCTTTAACTACTTGCATAAAATCTTAATCTGATTGTTTTAATGAACTCTTGTGATCTACGTACCCGAGTAAACTATCGCATTGTCAGAAAACTAAAATTATTCTGTTTCGGAATGCAAGTCAGACTGTTGGTCCCGTCTACTATCTACGAAAATAGTCGTTACATGTCGAGACTCTCCGAACTCCTTGACACCTAAGAAGACTACAAAGCCTCCACAATAATATGAACAGAATTACCGCCTTGCAGAAGCGGACACCTTCTAGTGAACGTGCCATCCATGGACAAACTTTCGTTTTAGCTAGCTTAGATGTCGAAAAAAAAGAGAAAAATGAAATTTATGTTTGAAGATTTTCGTGGTTGTTCACTACACTAAAATTGTCACAATTTTGTCGTGACCATGGAGCGTGCAACCGTTCCGAAATATCGAAGTAACAACATTAAATATAACCGTGGTAACAAACCCGCAAATTGTGACAATTTTAGAAAAATTAAATAATAAAAAGTGAACGAAAGAGAGAAAAAGTAGAAAAGAGTTTTTATCTTTATTTAGAAATAAAATTGTCTACTTAGGGTACATACCATTGGATTATAAATGTAAAATGAAACTAACTGTGCCCCCTTCACACCCTTTTCGTGTCGAGTTTCTCTAGCAACTTGTGCGACGACTCTTATTGAATTACATGTCTAGACGACGACGCGCCAACTTCAGCTGCTGGCGTCTCTAAAATCATGTGGTTGTTTTGCTGTAACTACTTTGAAATTTTTGATTTTTTCACTATCATTGGTGACAGTTCAATTATACCGAGTTAGAGCACTTTGTAAATTCTTGAGCGCGAAGATCGTGCGCCAGCGCAATATATCGAACTATATCGATATCAATATCTCGATTTTGCTAATTTGTGCACCTACACGAAATTTACAATATGCTTTTACGTGGTTTAACTATCGACGATGATATGCTTTTCACACAGTAAGTGCCTATAAATACAAATATGTACCATTCAATAAAGGATGCCATTTACAAAGTAGCGACACCATAAAAACCTAGTAAATGCGCGCCTTAAACCGCAATCATCAATTCAAAAACCTAGCATGGGCCAATCACCGACTTGAAACACAGCAAGAAACTACCTCTGTGTTTTGGATTGGTCAATGTAAGTAAACCAATCAAAAACCTTGTAAGGTCTCATTGTCTCATACTCTTTTTTCAATTAGTAACTGATACAAATCATGCAATAAAGCATATTTTTTTACTTTAAATATACAAAAATTGAGATAATAATCTTATCTATTGTTTGTAAAGGTAACTTTGATGTTCATTTTTTAGTGAGGCTCGAGTTATAAAGTTAAACAAGTACCTATTATGGCTCTCCTGTAAAATTTGTTCCAAGTCCTTTACTGTGTTTTGATTTGGGACAGCCGATCTATATATTTTTAAGTTGAATTTGCTTAAATAAACTAATAGTTGTTAAAACCTTAAAAATACCTTAGTTGGTAAAACGTTGTAGAAAAGTATTGATATTATACCTATTCGATCGAGCGTATTAATAACAGTTTTTTTTAAACACTTTGACGATATGGATGTTTGTATGTACTACACTAGTGTTAATATTGAACTTTCCCAGTTTGTCTAGATATTTTAAACCGAATAAGAACAGATATAGGTAGGAAATGTTTAAGGAAATAAAATAAAAGGCACATTTAAAAAACCACAGTTTATTCCAATGTCATGCACATCTACAATTTTGTTTTCACTAGAGAATAACATTGTGATATCATTGTGCTATATGTACCCGGGAATAGCCCAGCAGAATTTATACAAATTAATGATCATTTTATAAAAAAAATATACTTAGTACAACCTATGACTTTATTGCGCGTAAAATTTTATTTTTAGCATCTCATGCATTTTTTTATATTGCATAATTTTGATCACCACGAAAAATCAATATTAAACGCTTCATAATCTTTTGATCCTACATTCTAATTCGGACAATGTTGTTCATGCTTTAAAACATTGTGATTTAAGAGCGTAATTAAAAAAAGTATTTACATTCTTTTTGCAAAAATAATACACGACTTGCACTAATAAGCAAAAAGAATAAAATTATTACAAATTAACTTAATTGTTTTATTGCAATTTTTGTAGTATTGTAGTGTAGTAGAGTTTATAAAGCCCTTTATGATTGTCGACCTCTGAGTATTTTAGTGGTCAGAAGTTGCTTTGCTCTCAAGATTCTTCGAAACTGCCATTCCTCCCTTGAGGCACTCGAAGGTAAAGTAAACACACAGCACACTTCTAATAACTAATACACGAACACAGTTGTGCCACCTACTATAGGTATTAAATATCCATTTGCTCTAACATTGCAAATTTGACGTTACAACATTGCGTCAGGGTTGGTTTATGTCTCAGTTTATGTTTGCAATGAGTTTGACAGCTGTCAAATGGTCCCTTAAAAAAAAAGATAATAAAAATGCGGACATTGACCGATGACAGTAATGTATATACATCTGTCAGAAAAAAACAAGTGATGTCTGCAGGTTCTCCACATACTCTGAGCTGTACGCTCAAGTCAAGTAGGCTGGTCTACTTAGAGACATATTTTTTCTATTTATCGTAATCGTATTCTAAGAAAATAAAATTAAAGATTGAATCACAAACAGCTTCAATACTCAATTTCAGCGAACAAACAAGTATCTTAAATAGCTTGTCAGGCTGTTAATTTATTATTCAAAGTTAAAACGAAAATGTAATTTCCTGAAAACAACGTAATGTTTGCGTTAAAATTGTTTATTCAAAATTAATTGATTGATTCTTCGGTTCCCTTAACGTTTGATGCTGCCACGATACGGTCAGAGTTATTATAAGGATATAAAAATAAATCCGAAATAAATAACTGAAGATTCGGAAAGAAATCTGCGGGATAATTAGTCAGTTTATATAACAACAGAATAGTTTTAGACTATCCTATGAATTGGTAACAGAGACGCCATCTTTGAAAAGTGTTCTGTAGCATCGGGCCTCGTTGGTCTTCGTGCCATATAGTTTGGTGCTGGCGCGGTGTGATTCTTTTTAGAATATATTTGTTTTCTTTTCAAACTACGTAATTGAAAAGTAAAAAACAACTAAACAATATTTTAGGACTCTTTGTCAATAATATAGAGATGTGACTTCAAAAGAAAAAAGGAAAAGTGTGATCTTATGAATGAATGAATAACGTAATTAAAGAAAAACAAACAAATAGACAGACAAGGGAGTTATTCAAAACGTGTTGAAATGTATGACGAGTTTAATTTCGTTTGACAAGCTCTGCGTTCTGCCTCATTACCTATATATTATGAAGCTATTTTGCTTGTTCAAGATAATTGAACTTGCCTTGTGGCTGTCGAGCTAATATGCTCGTTATAATATACATGTTCCTAATTAGAACCAACTTAAATTTGCTGTAATATTGTGTTAAATCAATCATCATCAACGCTCCCAACCGAGGAGCTCGAGCCTGCTCTGATTTAGAGTGATTAGGCCTTAGTTGACCACGCTGGCCCAGTGCGGGTTGGTCGACTTCACACACAACCTATGAATTTCTTCGCAGGAGTGTGCTGGTTTCATCACCATGTTTTCCTTCACCGTAAGAGCGTCAAATGAACGTACATAATTATAAATTCGAAAACACATTGGTACGTGGTGGGGATCGAACCCGCGTCTCCCGGACTCCCGTGCCCTGGCAGCGGTCCTAACCACTAGACCACCGACGCTCTCGCTCGTTCGTTAAATCAATAATGGGGCTAATTCTCTCGGAAACGTTAATTTAAGTTGACACATTACTTTTATTTTTGCTGCGACTTGGATAGAATATTTTCATAATTCATTGTTTTTCCCCTTGTTCCTAGGTAGGGGCATACAGTATTATTTTGTTTTTCAATTTCGAAAGTAATTTTATGTAAGAATTACTACAACATAACGTCATAACAAAAATTATGTGCAAAACTACAACAATACCACACACATCTCAGTCTACGGTCAGCGCATAGAAAGAGTCGCTTTGTTGTTGTTGAGTGGAGACCCAGAACAGGAAATCGGAGAGTCGGAAGACAGGCTTCCCGCTGGGCCGACGACATCGCCAAAGTGGCAGGAAGAAACTGGAAGCGAATGGCACGGAACCGCGATACTTGGCGTGCTCATGAAGAGGCCTATTAATACCCAACAATGTGTGATTACTGGTTGAAGAAGAACGTCAAATATCAATCCTATCTTAGTTAAGTAATGGTAACAGAAATAATAATATGTAAAAGCTTACAGATATCACTCTATAGTGCAGTTTTACTTTATACATTATAAAAATTTCTTTGTAAGTCATAAATAAAAAAGTGTAGATAACAATAGGTATTTTACACGCAATAGAGTTTTAAATAATGCTAATTAAGTAAAGTGCTTGTACGTAATTATTATTTATTTAAACGGAAACTTTGCCATCCAATACGTGAGTGTTTCCGTTTAAATAAATAATAATGTGGAAACTTTGTCTCACAACGATGGAAGACAAGGTTTCCATATTAACGTGAGTGTTTCCGTTTAAATAAATAATAATGTGGAAACTTTGTCTCACAACGATGGAAGACAAGGTTTCCATATTAACGTGAGTGTTTCCGTTTAAATAAATAATAATGTGGAAACTTTGTCTCACAACGATGGCAGACAAAGTTTCCATATTTACGTGAGTGTTTCCGTTTAAATAAATAATAATGTGGAAACTTTGTCTCACAACGATGGAAGACAAAGTTTCCACATTTACGTGAGTGTTTCCGTTTAAATAAATAATAATGTGGAAACTTTGTCTCACAACGATGGCAGACAAAGTTTCCATATTTACGTGAGTGTTTCCGTTTAAATAAATAATAATGTGGAAACTTTGTCTCACAACGATGGAAGACAAAGTTTCCATATTAACGTGAGTGTTTCCGTTTAAATAAATAATAATGTGGAAACTTTGTCTCACAACGATGGCAGATAAAGTTTCCATATTTACGTGAGTGTTTCCGTTTAAATAAATAATGATGAATAAAAATCACGTATCATTCAATAATAAAACACTAGTACGTAGTATAAAAATTACAGGAGAGTTAAACAAAAAAATATCACATTTACAAAAGAAAAGTTTTCTTATTTACTACGTTTAAATGGCAAATGAACAACAAAAACAATAAAATGAATAGTTCTCTTATAAAATACAGTGTTTATAATATATCTAAGTGTTACATTCCCTATAAAGCATCTCACTAATATTTTTTTCAAAGTATTCTATATTACGGAACTTCTGTTTTCTTAAAGTTAAGAAACATAGCTGAATTTATAATTTTTTGGCCATTTGCATTGAGCTTGAAAATATTTAAGCAAATATCTAATACTGATTCCATTACACCAACGACTGCAAGTTTTCTCTTTGCCGAGAGAAGAAAAGTTTTACCTACTCCGTTTTAAAGGGATTTGCATTTAGTGACAGATAATACAAATAGGCAAATTGTCACTAAAATGTAAAGATTGGTCTAAAGATAAGATAAAGATAGATGTCTTGATATCTAGATGTTGTCTTTTTGATAGGTGTCTTTATGCGAAGTAAGATTTAACAAAATCATTTTTCAACATCAAAACAAGATGGCCCGTTCTCTACAAATGTACGCCTTCTGTGGAGAAGAACGGCCAGAAGAAACTCCACAGGACTCGTATCTTTTGTACTTTTCTTTTATTTTAAATAAAAGATTGTTTACAATACACATTGTTAATGTTTCTCTACATTGTCTCCTTGGTTTAGGTGCGTATATTGTTATTTATTTTATTTGCTGAGTCTTAACCCACAAAAGTTGCCAAACGTGGTTTTATTGTGTGTTCCTTGAGATCCAACTAAATCTCTGCTCAGCCTTTAGTGATAGCAGCGTGATATTATTTTTGTGTGTTCTAAAAACAGTTAAGATTATTCCAAACTGTTTTTGAATGTGGATGGATAAGAAAAACTTAGTATTAGTACTATCAGATTTGTTTGAATCTCTTTGATATGCGTAAACGGAAATATCGCATCACGATCAGTGCGGGCGCCGCGTCATCATGTGTGAATGATGGTAAACATGTATATCAAAGCAATCATATCCTCATGGAAAACTTGGCTTGGTTTTACTATGTTCGTGTAGTTTTTAAATTTTTAGTCACAGTTTTTTATTTTTGTTGGTAGCAACAAAAAACCCTTGCGATGAAAATAATAAAGCAAAGCTTTGAGTGCTCTGTGTTTTTTAAATACGAGTACCTACTATATAGACAATATTTGCACAAAATGGGAGACTATTTTGTTGACTGACAGTTCAGCGATCGTTACCACTCGAAAAGCTAAAAATAACCAGGAATATTCTGTTCAATAAACTTATATTTACGTATAGGTGAGTATGTTAGCTTCACACGATTTCTGAACCTCAAATACTTTTGCTGAGTCACCATCCTCGTTTATACGACTCTTTATCGACGCGATAGGATGGAAAACTTACATTGTTACGCTCATTTTCACCCCTAGAGAATAGGGGTGGAATATCTTGTGACTTTCCCGCCTATAACGCAGTATTTTGTTATTCTTTTTTATATTTTCAACTGTTTACGTCGATTTAGTTGGCGTGTAATTCATTAATAATATACGTTTTAATTAAATAACTAAAACTCTCTAAAAAATACATCTTTCTAGGAACTTAATGTGGTCGATTCATATTTATACCTCCATGAATTCTGTTTTTATTTATATAGAAAGTTATACAAATCAACGAGTGACATTTTCGTTAGTCTTTCATCGCATAATTTAAAACTTGCCGTATTGTAAAATTAGTCCTAAATAAACCTCTAATTCTGGCATGCCTCATTATATCGGAGTAGACTCTGAAGGCAACTTCATTAATTATAGGGGAAAATCTGTCACAGTGACAACTTAAATTAATTTACTGACGGAAGACTCTCGACCGAAAAGCCGCGGGTTAAGAACCAGTTTCGTGTTTAGATTTTTAATAAAGCTTTTTGATAAAATGCAAAGCTGTTTGTAAGCAGTACGAAGGTTGTTTATTTGGAGTTAAATTTAGAAATATTTTGTAGCAATCGGTTTTGCGAATTTAACAGTTTTGAAAAAGGCCATTAAAACTTTGATGGCGCAATATTATTTAATTGTAAATAAAAGAAGCCTAAGACAGCATTATATGTGTTCAAAAATCATTTTCTTATCGACGTTTTTTTGTTATTTATTCAGAATCGTGCGCATTATTTCTTGTGTACCCAAATTAAAAGAAAAATCTAAAGAAATGTCTGCGGTACAATTCGCATGTTAGACATGCACTTGGCCGCCATCTGGTACTTTAAAAAAACTATTAGTGACCGCTATAATTTAATTAAAGGGAGATTACCCTGATATCAATTTACATATTTTATTAATCATATCGATCTCTACTTAATTCCTTAGGGAAAAATTAATGACTAGAATCTATTTACATCTTACGTATCTTATATAAGAAAGGTCCTCATTTATAATAATTCTTTCAATTTTAATTAAATTAGTAATTAGAGCTATGTTATTGCTAATTTGATAGCGTTGTGTATGATCGAAGCGATCGTTCTCGTCCCTGCAATAGTTTTTGAGCTCCCAACGTAATTGGTGGGGGATATTCACCTCGCGGTGGTTGTAAACAGCATTTATTAAGTGAGTGAGAGAGATAAATATACAAATATTCACATTCAGTGACAGCGCTCATAACCCAAGCGTTATGTAGCACACGTTCTTTTATGTTGTGTGTTGCGTGGTTTTATTTTTGCCGATTTATTGCATAAATTAGTACCTATATATTTTTGATAGTGACTAAAAAACATACCTACACCTCCACACCTCCCCTCCCTCCTCCTCCTCCTCTTCTTACCCTTACATCGAATATATATCGTAAGGAACTGTTGACCTCTTGTCACCTATAATTTGTGTAATGGCGACGAATATCAGTCGCGTCGCGCATAGAGGCTGGCCATTTCGTTTGGCCAGTATCTTTAGTTTTTAGGCGTTAGATGGCCTCTACCAGTTCCTGAAGATATATTATATTACTGTAATATACATCACATCAATCTGAGATAATTTAATGTAAACTAACAATGGCTTCAAAACAGTTTTTAAGCAGTATAAATTCGGTGAACTTGAAGGGTCTCGCTAAACTTTATGACGAGTGATCGGACGGAACGCATCGATCGTGAGCGCGTCTCTTTCTATCTAATTATGATGGAAAGAGATATAGATACTGTTATTCCAATTGATCGTCAACAAGTTTGGTAATTTGCTACTTCTTATGCTAATTTATGACAATCTGGTAATGCATACATGCATGGAGCCTACTCTACAAGCCTCTTGAGATGACCATTGTGACCAATGATAGTAAATAATGTTATGTGTGTAAAAATGGGCACTAATTTTGCTATAGTGGACTAATAATACGAGAATGGCGATGTTTTTCCCAAAATCTTGATATTCTATGAACATTTTTTCCGTTACGTTATAATTAGATGGCATTTGAAAGTAAAACGGCTATTTGGCACTACAAAATGACTTTCTTTTATCTATACAAAATATTACTCTTAGAACTATTTTATGTTGCACTAAAATTGTCACAATTTTCGGGTTTGTTACCACGATTAAATTCCTGTTAAAAATTATGCATGCTTGATGTAACACTCGAGGTGTAACCATATGTCATATCATGTGCTCAGCATGTATTTGTTTTTTTTTTATCCATCTACATTCTGTTACATTCAGTGTCACAGTCTATATTTTCTGTTTTTATGTTTTTCACAATATTATTTATTCAAACCTTACTTCTTCTTTTATTTACATCATATAACCGTGGTAACAAATCCGAAAATTGTGACAATTTTAGTGTAGTGAACAACCACGAAAATCTTACAACATAATATATTGTATGTAGGGTTGGCGAGGGAGCAGAGTGCTCAAACCATTAGAAAGTTAGACAGCAGAACAAGTAAGGGCACCCACTTCGGGAGACGTCGCCAAGTAAAGACGCGTGCTGGAGAGAAACGGCCTTGGAGTTTTAATACGTCTCGCTCTGACTATTTGTGACATCAACACACTTGGATAATATTCCCAAACATGTTATTGACACGTCTGGCCTGTGTCTAGTCCAATTTCATAATTTGGCAAAAAGAGGATATGAGGAATTACTGATTTGATCAATATCGGGACACGCTATTGTTTTTTTCTTTCTATTAGTAGATTGCGGAGTTGCGTAATTGATCTGCATGTTCTTTCTCATTCATTGATTTCATACTCAAAAACAGTGCTTACCTTTTTCTCAAATCAAGCTTTCTGTTTTAGATAGATTTTCTTTGTTAAATTTGATAAGTTACAATTAGTCGTTAGAAGATTTATTATTCATAAACAATTAGTTTTATCTTACTCCCATGCTTTAAAATTTGGTGGTCTATCGATTTTAGCTGATATAGCATTGTTGCAATCTTATTGTAACTTTGAAGCCTCGGACTTAATTCCACTAGGTTGCTAAAGAGGCCAAGTTAAAAAAGACACAGGTACCGATTCACAGAGTCATGCTCTAATGCTAATTTAAAATCCAGCTATCCTTTTCGTTTTTAAGACCAATAAAAGAGAGATGATGAATTCAGATGAACGATTGATATTATTTTGAATAAATGATAACCTAAAATAAGGGCGTAGCTGTCAGATTAAGATATTTTTAAGGCGGATGTTTTATGTGCTCTCTTAAATTACCTACGAGTATGCAACGGGCCGTTGATGATGATGATGCAATCGAGTTCAATCGACGCGGCCATAAGGTTCAAATTCGATGTTTGACAGGCATATCCTGTTATTTTTTAGTCTTTAAAAGGTGAAAGGGATAGACAAACTTAATATATATATATTATATATTCTTTACTGCACACAATAAAATGAAAGATTAGAGCGCGACAGTGAGAATCAGCCACATTGTCGCAGAGAGCTAACTTGAGCGCGTTCCAACTCGGAATGCATTCTTTGGTCTAATTGAGAATGCACGTCTCTCAGAAGTAAAATCGGTAACGAAACTCTCAAGTGGGACACAGTTCTAATAGAAAGTGCACTCCGTTGTAGAGTTGGGGTGAACGTGAACGATTTATGCAAATAATTCTATTTAATGTATTATTCGAATAATTCGACCGAAAATGACATTCGACAAATGTTTTTTCGAATAGTAAAGGGAATGTTTTGTAGATATATGTCAGGAAGAATGGCTTAGCCATTGATTTGTACTTAATTTATTATGATACGTTAGTACCAATTTATTTTGTGCTTACGGTATAAAGTACAAACCAAATAATAGAAAAAAATGTTGTACGAAAAGTACAAAAAATGGCATTTCTTTCTAATATTTGTTTCGTAATTCGAATAGCGTAAAATAATAATAATTGAAAAATATTCAAATTATGAGTATTAATAATCCTTGTAACAATCAATCAATCAATTAATAAGCCAATTGCAGTCCGCTGCTGGACGTAGACCTCCCCAAGGGCACGCCAAAGCGCACGATCACCCGCTTTCCTTCTTCTGGAATTCTTGTAACAGTTTAAATAAAATTAAGCATTCGCATGAGCAATCTGCTCATCCCTACCCCGCGGTGTCTGTATTTGCGGAGACGTCGAGTGGAGAGAATTGTCAGTAACGTTTTACTATTGCTTAGCAGGAGAAATGCTACATTGCAATACATGGAGGATAGAGATTTACAAGGGTTGACGTCACAATGCATCATAAAGTTGTAGTGTACCTATTCTGGTCATCTCAAGCTTAACTTCAAAACAAACATCAACGGCCCGTAAGCTTAACTTATTCTTATAAAATTCTATCAGTGTAAAAACATATCTTAGTTTGTATGTATACTTAAAATAATAATACTGTGATAATACTAACACAATATAAAAGACTAGAACCGTTCCAGTAAAAAGTTATACCATCATTAATCACATATTCTTGGTAATTCAAGCTTTCAAAACAGTAAAATTAACTTTTTGGAACGCAATGTTCTGACAAAAGATGTAAAGAAAAGTAGTATAAAATTGTACTAAGTATAAAACATTTTAAAAGCTTGATGCACCTTAGAACCTTTCCTACATATATTATTTTTTACTCAGTCGCTTTATCACTTTATTAGCGTCTAAATAGCCCTGTTTATGCGTTATCGTTTTTCCTTCGACGTCAGATATCGTTAGCGTCGCCGACGTAACCTTCGTCGGGGCTTTCAGAGCAGATATCCGCCGCACATTTAGCGTTTGACACCTGAGGCAAGGGCTTTAAAGTGTTTTCGGTCCCTTCACCGGGACCTCGCGCTGGCGGCTCCGAAGTTTGAGTGTCAACGCAGCGAGTTTCCACTTGGTAACACCGCGGCTCGGCTACACCGACCGGCACCATTACAGCACACGTCCCCTTAGGATTCCACGACGCGCAGGCCTCTACGGAAGGCGCTGGGCAGCACTGCATTACTGGCTCCTTGTAACCCTCCGGCGGCGACGGAACAAACTCTTCATTGTAATACACAGTTCCATTACCAACAAAAGCTATCGGGTGGTTCCGTGGTGCGGGGTAACCGTCTAAAGTACGCCGCACGTTTGGCGCGCCAAATACCTCGAAATTAGGGCACGGCGGTGAAGTGGCGTTGAACTCCGTATCTTTGGCAAATTTGCATACAAGTTTCTGTCCCTTTACCCTGTTGTGTGGCAACGTTTGATAGTATGGACCAACTACAGAATAGTTAGACATAATAGGCGCACGACAGGGATGTTTTGGTAGGCCGTAGTCGTATGGATATCCCTCACTGTCTAGGAAACAGCCAGGGTTGAGATGTACGTCGGCAGAGTGTTGGTACATGTTATTGATTGAATTCTGCGGTATTGAAATATTGTTGAGATTTTGTTGGTCTTGCCACGTGACTTGGCGGGGCACGATCGGTGTCGTGAATGTGGTTTCCTCTTCAAAGCTCTCTCGGTTATTGGTTTGTTTGTAGACTGACAACATTGTATTCTCGTTATGTGTATTGTTTGCAACAGTTTCAGCGTCGCTAATTAGGTCAGGGTTTCTGTCGACAAAGCCTTTCATGTTTTCGCTTTGGTATACATCGCCGGTCTCGTAATCACGATGTGTCTGTACTGTGTAATGCAGAGCATGATGGGAATGCGCGTTTACTATAACATTTCCATTATTTTTGGGCAATGATCCGTTGTTTCTGCTTGACGGCATCTGATTACAAAGCGCCACATCTTTTCCGCTTTCTTTCCTTTTGCGACTTCTTCTCGTGTCTGTTTTAAATTTTAACAATACGACGGCTATTATAGCTATGAGTAACACTATCACTAGAAATACTACTGTCACTATCACTACTAGATGTCTCTGTGGGAAGGTTACCACAATGACGACGGGTTCCTCTTTCACTATTATCCTAATCGTGTAATTAGCCCTAGCTTTACCCGCAGGATTCTCCGCGACACAAGAGTAAGTCCCATTATCCTCGTTGCTAATGTTGAATATATACAATTCACTTTTCTTGTCCGTAGCGCCATTTTCAACGTAATAAATGTCGCGGGGCTCCAGCAGCATTGTTGAATAATTATGTATAATTTGTCCCTGGTATAACCAGGAAATTCTCGCTTCTGGTATAGCTTTTACTAAACATTCGAGGGTGACGTTGTTGCCGGCATTCGTTTCTAAAAACACGGAAGTTGGGGTCATTCTCGGTAAACAAGCAAGATCGTTCTCGGCGACACTTGCTATCATGCGTCTTCGCAACCTCTCTGGCTGCAAACAAATTGGTTGTTCTGCTTGCGGCATGTTGAAACTTGTAAGCCATCTGTGTAATACTTTCAAATGGCAATCACAGTGCCAGCTATTGTTTTGCAAGTCGACCCCTCGTAGCGTATCAGGAAATAAGTTCTCCCCTTGAATGTTCGACAGTCTGTTACCGTTCAAACGCAGCCATTCTAAGCGATTCAATCCGAAGAAAGCATCCTTTTCTATGATCTCAATTTTACAGTCACTCAGCTCGAGTGTATTCAAATGGAGCAGATGTTGGAAGCCATGCGTCTTTAGGGCCGTTATTGGGTTGTTGTTAAGAATGAGTTTCATAAGAGACGAAATGAATGCGAAATTCGAAGAAGGAATGACGGTTAAGTAGTTATTCGACAGATCCAATTCGACAAGATTGGCAAGACCTTTGAACGCATGTCCATCGATTTTCTGTAGCTTACATCGTGGCAGGTATATTTTTTGCAAATGTAACATATCCAACTTTAGAAAAGTTTCCTTTTGAAGAACTTGCAGATCATTTCCGGAGAAGTCGAAAATTAATGTGTCGAAGTCTAGACCTTCGGGTATGGATTTGAGGTCTTTTTCTGAGCAATCAATAAATCGTTTTCCATGTCTCCAATTGCAGATGCATTGTAGAGGGCAGGCCATGGCGGGCAGCAGGAAATAGGTCGTGCAGAAGGCAAGCAGCCTCACATCTAGGCTCCGTTTGAATTTCATGTTGCCTCAAGGCATCCGTGATTCACTGGAGATCACGAGCATTATCTGAAACAATAAAAAAGTGTGAATGAGTACGAGCGCTATTCACTTTAGAAACACTCTTTTGTTTTCAGAGGTCATTATGCAGACATAATTGTGAAAGTTAGGAAGAGTAATTGTAATACAGATCACCAGCAAAGTTTGAAAATCTTCTTTTTAAACATAATGTTTTTATTTTGCAGCTCTGATTTCTTTTGTTGTCTTCAAATGCCATTAAAAACAAAAGCTGACTTCGAGGAAATTACAAGATTTGTGACGTTTTTCGAGTAAAACCAGGCAGTTGAATTAAAAGTAGGTATATCTGGTTAGACAGTGACGAGGGTACCCGTTTTGTTTTTTATTTATTCCAGTTTAAAAGATCGAGCTGTCGCGTTGCTGCCTGTTAAAGGTGGGTCAAGTTTTGCCCCTCTTCACGATTATGTCATAAAGTACCTAGGTAAAGCGGCGCTTGTGTATATGTTGTTTGCTTTTACTCTTTTTCATCCCATCTATTAAAAAAGTAACGATTGCTTCGCACATATAAGTGCCCCCAAAGTAGGTCTTAGAAGCCCACGGGCATGAAAGTGTTTTGAATTTGGAACATTTATATTTGCTTATAATTCTGCGGCTATAGATATGGAATACAAAATATTGCATGAAAATAGTTACTGGCCCGGTAAGGCGGGGTGGCCTTCAGCCAAATAAAATAAGAAAACAAATGAAAAATTCTCGACCTAAGACTCGTCTTCAACTTTATGGCGGATCGTTAAATTATTTTATAAAAGTAGTTCATGTTTCGTATTGTTTACATAAGTGGCTGAACTGGGAAGTGGTCGAACAAGGAATTTGAGTGGTGGCCGTCTAAGGAAGTGGCCGTAGGTGACCAGATCCCATTTTAACACTTGAATATGTTAAATTCATTCAAATTTGTAGCAAAAAACATTTAATAATATTTTTTCTCATAGAAGGGGGATGAAAAGTAGAATGTATAACTCACTGAATCACTCAATGCATTCAGGATTCTAGGATTCTTCGCTCCCCTCTGGATTCAAAATAGAACCCTCGCAGTAAAAATATTCCTTTACGTCATGAAATCTATTAATGTTCCATATTAAAAAAGAAAGAATTGTTAGTAACGGGATTTCAATTACCCTTGTGTCTACAAACTGTCGAGACTAAAAGAATTTTAAATTCCAAGGTTTTCTGAAAGTGATGAGAATTACATGCTTTACATTGATCACAACTAACGCCAAAATTCCGTCAATGTAATATAATTATAGTGGAATAGACAGCAATTTTTCTCGTATTTTTTTTCTCTGATTGTTTTAAGTTCTAGTTGTCCTCTTTTTTTCAATTATTTCCATGTAAATATAATATTTTAATATAGTTTTTGTGATGTAGTTTTTGTGTATAACAAATCATTTTTAATATGCCTAGTTTTTATTCAGATCTGAACCAAAGATTATAGAAATAACTCGTAAGTCTAAGAAACCTAAAAACAGTTATTCATTATTATTAGCAGGGTCAAGAAAAACCAACCTACTCGGATCTACCCATGAGAAAAAAACCTTCAAACCACCGTTTCCTCTTTCGTTGTTTTTCATGAACTTTGCCATATATTTTTCTTCCGAAAGTCCTCCATTATGCATACGATGCATTATTTATGTGTATCGAACGCGCCGTCGTTCTTATTTGCCCGAAGCTGTTTGTTCCAACATTTTCTGTGCACACAAATTTGAAATTTCTCTCAGATTTTGAAAGATAACCTTTCAGAAGAAATGCGAATCTTCTTTTATGTATGACATGCGTGCAAGTTGCTGATTCTAGGATTAACATAATATTTACTGGAGATTTGTGTCAGACACAAATTTGCTTTCCAAGTTGGGAAAATATTGTGTTTCGATTTATCGTATTTTTACTCGTTTAAGTGGTATATTGTTAGAATTTATATAATTGATATAATTATATTAGATTGTCGGTGGTCTAGTGGCTAGGGCCGCTGCCTCCCGTCCGGAAGACGTGAGTTCAATCCCCACCGCGTACCAATGTGTTTTCGAATTTCGAATTCATATGTAAGTTTATTCGACGCTCTTACGGTGCAGGAAAACATAGTGATGAAATCTGCACACACCTGCGAAGAAATTCGAAGGTTGTGTGTGAAGTCGACCAACCCGCACTGGGCCGGCGTGGTCGACTGAGGCCTAATCGCTCTAATTCAGCCCCTCGGTGAGGACGTATATGAGCTGTTGATGATATAATTATGTTAGTAGTTTTGGACTTCTAAAGGGTTTTCCATGTCGACGTATGTCGACGTATTCTACAGAAACTAGAAATCCGATTCCTATTTTATTAACCCATTATCTTTCAACTTAATAATTTGAATTCACTGTTTGTAATTCTTAATGTTATCTCCTCACATTCATTTTTCAGTTGAAGGGTTGTTTATGGCTTAAATTTTTTCATAGGCCACATTTCTGAGAGGTTAAAAAATAACTCATATTTCAGCTGAAATTTGCATACCAAAAGCTCCAATCTTCAATCCAAAAACTGGTCCTCTTGCTAAGTAAGTACTTTGACATCGTATGTTTATTTTTCAATATACCTATATTTAACCAAGAATAAATGACACGTTTCTAAAAAAACGTGTCATTCTGAGAATGATCCTATTAAAGTGGAAATCTGGCATTGATTTACAACAATCAATGAATCTGATCTTATTTCTTCGCAGGAGTGTGTAGTTTCATCGCGATCTTTTCCTTCACCGTAAGAGCGTAGAATAAACGTACGTATGAATTCAAAATTCGAAAACACATTGGTACGTGGTAGGGATCGTACCCGCGTCTCCCGGACGGAAGACAGCGGTCCGAACCACTCGACCACCGACGCTCTAACACGGAGTAACACGGAGGCACCTTCTACAAAATAGATAGCTTTTTTTTATGTAAAATAGGTTCGCGTTTGACCACAGTCTCACCTGATGGAAAGTGATGACGAGGTCAAAGATGATACACGCTCACCTAAAAGATGCCTATTCACTCTTGCCTTGAATACACCAAGATTATAAGACTCCGGAAACACAGACGCCGGAAGAGCATTCCACTCTCGTGCTGTACGCACCAAGAAAGACGACGCAAAACGTTTAGTGCGGACTACGGGAAATTCAACCACGTGAGGGTGGAAACGCCCCCGGCGCCGCGTACTCCGGTGGCAGAAGGTGGATGGCGGGATAAGATCGTGAAGTGCTTGGGCACACTCTCCATGATACACCTTGTAGTATACCGAGAGGCTGGCAACTTTGCGCCGATGATCCAAGCTTTGAAGCTTGGTTCCAACCAGCGCAATGTCGCCAATGAGTCTCTTAGCTCTTTGATCTACCGAATCCAATGCATCCAGCTGATACTTGGCAGAGCCATCCCACACGTGGCAGCAGTACTCTGTACTTCATACACGATCGAACTTGTGTTTGGTACGAGTGCAGCAACTGTTCCGTAATAGCTTTGCGTATACAACCTTATTCTAAGAGCAGTGGCTTGATTGGTGCACCCATTATCGCGGCTGAGATTACACGGCCGATAAATTGCCTCAAGGCACACAGAAGCCAAATCCCTGGCGACAGCCATTTTGCGCCTACGATGGGCCGTACTCAGGCGCTGACATTTTACTAAGAGTACGATTTGATTACAATAAATCTTCCGTAAATGTTGTATTTGATAGGTGAAGTTTGGCACCAAAAATATTGTTGTATTTACTTTTTAGCATAAAATAAAAGATACTAAAAAAAAGCAAATCAAATATTTTATTTGTATTAAGATTTAACTAAATAATTTTTCGACGTCAAAACTAGTAAACACCAAGGACAAGGAAAGCTTTGCACGTTCACTACCAGTGAGCGCTTACTGTGAAGAAGAACGGCCGGAGAACAATAAAGTAGGTTTTATAGGTGCATTAGTGTCCATGTATGAATAGTTAAATCGAATATTATTTTATATAGTAATAAGTACATTTAGTGGTTTTGTACGTACAAATTTAGTAAAATTCTTGATAAATTATAATTATGTTGCAAAGTTTGAATACCATACGTTCTTTCGGTTTTCAGTACGAAATGCACAGAAAGTCCAATACAAGCTACAGAAATAGCAATTACAATATTCATAGATATTTTAATATAAAAAGCAGAACAAATAAAGACACCTGTTTACTTTCTAATTTTTTGCTGGAAAGAAAGATTTAAAAAAAAAACGACGATAAAGTTAAAAGTTAAAAAGTTCTAATTTTGATTGTGAGTAAGGTAAAATTGATTGATTGATTGATTTAATTGCCATTCTTCAAGATAAATCTATATTTTTGACTAAGTAAAATAACATAGCCAAAATATATATTCATCTGTTAGTTTTTTCAGAAATACGTGATGATGCTAATGTAAATCTAGGTACATTATTAACAAACCCCTGAAAACGTCTTAAGGCAGAGATAAAATTTGAATTCAGTATTTTTTGAGAAATCTTTAGTCCGTCAGTAGACATGTGGGCTAATGGGGGTGATTATTTAGTCAGTCAGTCGGCCAGTTTCATAGCATTAACAGTCTCAAATCCACGATCAATCAGATTGATCGATCATCGTAAGCCCCGCCCTCATTTCGCCCCTGTGACAGCAATATATTTAGTAACCATTAGCTCTGCAGTAAGCCACTCAATGCAGTCAATCGGTACGTAGCACGTAATCAATTAACCGTTGTGGTTATAGCCATGTTGCCATAAATACAAACCGTGATTCAGTGGTAGCAACTTAACATGATGTATTGACATATAATAGCTTTTTACTGTATGTACTAACCTGAATAAAAAAATAAAAATAAAATAGGAGTACATGCCGTGCCACATGTGTTGCAAGAGCATTATGTGAAAAAATAACATTGAAAATTGTGTGAGATGGTGGTCTAGTGGCTAGGGCCTTTCGACTGGGAGATACGGGTTTGATGCTCACTACGTACCAATACGAATTTAGAATTTATTTGCACATACGTTTATTCGATGCTCGAAGGAAAACATCGTGATGAAACCTGCATTACTCCTGCGTAGAAATTAAAAAGTTATGTGTGAAGTCGACTAAGGCCTAATCGCCCTAATTCAGGGTTGGTTCGAGCCCCTTGATGGGGACTTATATGAGCTGTTGATGATAATTAATTATGCGACGTAGAACTTATATTAGATACGTAAATAAGAAGTTATTTTTAGGTTGTGAAGACGTGTAATCGCTCTTAGTTTTCTCTGGTGTTTTACCAATAATAAAATCTTTCAGAGACCTTTACCGGTTCAACAACTATGATTGTTATGTTGGTAAATTTGGTGGAGTTATTCCAATAATTTATTTTTATATAATTAATTGATAACAAAAAACTTGCTTTCCATGCCATTTTTATCTCCCATCCGTCTCAAAACTACCAGTATAAGCATTACGAAACTATCCTTATTCTAAGAGAGAGATTCTACGTAGAGAAACATAAACCTGAGAGAGAGAAAAACACAAATGAAGCAATTCTCTTAAGAAACCAATCGCCCGAAGAAAACACTTTACGGTCGAACCCAAAAGGGGCAGCATCTATATTCCAACCACAGAATGGAATGAACAATAAAAATGGGCCTAAATGCCCCGACATATGGTGAGTGGGTGCGAACTGCAGGACAATCAGACGTTCAGGCACGCTTTTTAAATTCTTAATAGGGGAAGTGGCCATTACCTAGTTCCGACGTGCGACGAATACAAAACCTTCAATGGACGACAATGGGAGAATGGAGACAAAAGTAAATTTGCGGTTGGTGGAAACGGATTTTAAGGCGGATTGAGTGAAGTTTTTGGGATCGTGAATACAAATGAATTTATTGGTGAAAAGACAAATGCAAATATGGTTTTAGTTAGAATAGGGCCACCGTATATTTTCCTGCAGGTTCCAAGAAAGTAAGGACCTTAGATACTTGGGTTTGGGTCAACAACCGACCTCACAAACCCTGGTGGCAGTGTTTTAGAGCCGCCAAAGGCCACTGACTTGGCTCATGTAACGACTAATGATGATGTCATTAAGATCGACGTACTTTTCCTTCAGCGCGCCATTTTAGCTTTCATCAACATCAACGGCCCGTTACAGCTGCTGGACTATGAGCCTCCTCCACTCAAGTGGAGGGTTTTGCCATAATCTTCACGCTTGGCAGGCGGGTTGGAGATCGCAGATTAAAAGGTTACTGTATCAGAGAGCGCTGCTGCCCGTTCCCTGTTCAATGTGTAGTCCCTAAGTCGCCTCTTACGACACCCACGGGAAGAGTAGGGGTTGGGGACAAATGTATTCTACTCTGCCGTCACAACACGGCTAAAAGTATGCACAACGAACGAGCATTTTAGCTTTAGTTTGTCAAAATATGGTCGATGGTTCGAGTGGTCAACTAGGCTCACGACATGTTAATTCAGGACTAAGCGACATATTATAAAATGAGTAGGATTTGCTGTCCAATACTTACTTACAAATTGAAAACTACTTTCACAATAAATAAAGCCTAAAATATTTTAATAACGGTTTAGTGAGTCGTAGTCCTTTTTCAAGGTGACCTATGCATGACATACAGGTTTTTTTAGAGAATTTAACCTTAATTTCCAATCCAATGTCTAGTCTGAGTCTTAAAACATTCAAGAGTATGCGCGTGTCTTTGTACTAAATATGAAGTGATCATAAAAATAATTCCGTAGCTCTGAACATAATAAAACTAGTGCTTAAGTCCTTTCAAAGAACTGTCCGTTTTATTGTCTCCAGAAATACTGCCCCATCAACTAGGTTTACTGCTGCGACATGGCTCGCGATAACCGTTTAGTGTCTTTCAAATTCATAGTTCTAGATGGAATCAGCTGACTGCATTCTCAATTTGTAGAGACAGCAAGTATAGTGTGCCCTAGATAATGAATGAATGAATGAATGAATATATCAGGGTAGTCGGTAGGCATTAAAGTACATTAAATACAGTCAAGCTCTTAGCCTTACGGTGGTGCGCAGAGCTAACCAGTTGGTAACGTAACGACTGCATAAGAGTCGAAAATTACGCTATGCAGTGTGCATCATGAGAACCTGAGATGTCCATCAGTGAAACTCAATGGACCGCAATATTTTTATATTTCTATAGCCCGTTCATTGTGCATACTTCTTTTTCTAATAGCTAAATACAGTAATTAGCATTACAATGACGCTAATTTTCACTGTCACGCTCGAATCCTTGATTTTCATCTGTCCTTTTCACCTTACCCCAAATGTTTTATTTTCTATTGCTCTTATGATCGGAATTTCCTCCGAGCACTTATGTACCTCTTCTTTTAGCAGTCTCAATTATCGTCCGAGCGAGTGCGAAGCCTCTCAGTTTCAGCTTGACCAAAATTGCTTTTGTATGTCCATCTGTCTGTCTGTTTGTTCCACTCTACAGGTTGCGTTTCTCAACCGATTCTCGTGAAATTTTGTGAACAGGTTTAATAAATATATAGAATTTTTTGTCGAGTTAGTTTTTGGAAATTTTAAATAATTACGGAGATAATAGGGTTAAAAATGTAAAAAAATCATAAATCAGCCATTAAGAAAAAAATATACTCTCGACAGCTCACAGAGCCACAAATTTTACAATAATAATATGTGCTTATATTATAAGGTGCGATGTAATGTGTCAAATATTTTCAGGGATGAATTAAATGACTTGTAAGTCATGTTATATTATTTGCTATGATTCTTCATCGCTCCAAACAAAGGTTATCGTTGAATAATTACTCTAGTGTTTAGTCGTACTCGATCAATAACCGCCTCGTGTCGGCTTTGCTCTTAGGAGATATTTGAGTAAAACAACTCATATTATACAACTATTCAATTTGATATAGGTAGTCATAAACAGATCATATACGTCCCTATCGAGGGGCTCGAGCCTACCCTGAATTAAAGCGATTAGGTCTTAGTCGACCACGCTGGCCCAGTGCGGGTTGGTCGACTTCATACACAACCTTTCATTTTCTTCGCAGGAGTGTGCAGGTTTCATCATGATGTTTTCCTTCACCGTAAGAGCGTCGAATAAACGTACATACTCGTATGTATTCAAAATTCGAAAATATATAGGTACGTGGTGGGGATCGAACCCACGTCCCCCGGATGGGAGGCAGCGGGCCTAACTACTAGACTACCGTCCCTAATTTAGGTATAGTTTTTAGTACCTTTTTTATATTGAAGTCTGTTAGAGACGAAAACTAATTCAAGATTGTTCTAGAAATGGCGTACTTGAAATTGTTCTAGACGAGTCCAAGTCTTTGACTTATGGGAAACTTAGGCTTACAAAAATAATTTAGATTTTAAATGTAATCTGTGTTGAAGCTTTGTTTCTCTAAAGTATGTTTAGCTAAAATTTGGCTAATTTTTGTCTTTGAATGTCGCCCTAAGGATTGCAGTGAAAGAATCAATCAGCAGTCTACCGCTAGACTGCTGCCTCCCAAATCCAGCCAACACCAGCGACCTTCCTCAGGTCATCAGTCCACGCACTACGTTTCTCATCGGTTCTGCGACAGACGTGGCCAGCCCAGTGAAAGAATATTGTTATAATAACATGATGTTTATTATTTTTTAAATTTTAGATCATGCGTCAACTAATCAGCAAAGTATTCTCGTTCTTATCAAGGCTTTAGCTTCTCAGTAAGGAAGTGTAAAAGCTGATCATATAAATCGCATTTGTCAAGTATATACTGAACCACTCATACAAAGTCCGGTGGAACTGAAATTTTGCATATGTATGTAAATCCGGTGACAATGCAATAATCTGGCTGGCAGCCAGAACCGTCTCCTCACGAGGGAGCCTCTCACAGTTTATGATATCGCCCTGGAACTCTGAATACACATTTAAAAGCAGTTGCTTTTGAAGGATTTTATATATAAAATTATTCAAATTGAGTTGCTGGTATCAAGCGGCGTGACAGCTTGTTGATTTTCAGGCAGAAACAAAGTATTTTATGATTGAAAAAATAAATAAATAATACTAAGTATGTATTTATCTATTTATGTAATGTATATCAGTTGTCTGGTACCCATAGTACAAGCTCTGCTTAGTTTGGGATCAGATGGCCATATGTGAAGTTGTCCCCACATATTTTTTTTTTACTAAAGCCAAGTTTGGTGACCTCTAGCAATAAAATGTACTGGAGCATTTTTCAAGCTTCGGAAGGCACGTCAAGCCGTTTAGCAACAGGGTTCTCTGACAACAGATTTAGCTGGACGCAACTGACCTCTCAAACCCTGCTGTCAGAACTAGAGTTATTGAACCGAAATACACCTTTTTCAATCAGCTATGCCAGAGGCTGTTAAAAAAAATAAAAATAAAGTCTTAGTTATTTCATTAACAACAAGTACGAAAATATATTATCATTTATTAGAGAACTCAAAAGCAAAAATATTTTTACTTGTGTTAAGTAGGTAGTACAATTTGACATACATTGCGAAGCCAGTTTGATATTAGTTTTAGGTTAGGATAATAAACTACGCAATGTACGACCTTGTAGATGTAAATTTAACACAGCTATGACACGTCACTAGATGATATATAATTATATAATAGTCACCGGTTCCTGTAATTTCCCACTTCCATTTCGACCAGAAATTCAATTTCCTCGAACTATTTGGAAATAGTTAGTTTCACAAAACGGTTAGGTTTTGCGCATTTATTAATAATACCGATAAATTTATAAGAAATTGCTACCTAGCAATAAGGCCACCTCCCTGTTAACTACTGTTTGTTGTTTTCAATGTTTTGTATACTTGTTTTTTCGTGTGTGCAATAAAGTATATTCTATTCTATTCTTCTTGTTATCTTTTATACAAGAATTATATGATAATTGCTCATTTTAAGAAGAGATTAGGGTACAACCCGGATAGTTGCCCTACTTTTTGATATCACTCTGTATCTCTCAGTACAAAAAGCAAAATACCTTATTTGTGATACTGGCCGACACTTTGGTTTTAAATCTACAAATTTACGAAAAGTAAAAAACATTATCTTTAATATTTTAAGAATATTAGACATTTGTGCGGATTCTATTTTTAGGGACATCGATATCCCATATAGCAGTGGACTGTAACGGGCCGTTGATGATGATGCCATGTAGCGGATAGTTACCTATTTCATGTAAAGTACGTTTAGGATAGATGCCCCGCCGAGAAACAAGGCATCTGTCCCGCAAAAACTTTGATCGCATTTTGCCTTCCCATGCAATTATACAGAAACATGAGACACGGTCAACTTAGTGATAGCTGAAGAATCTTTCGATAGATTAAAAAAATGCATGGGATTCTTCTGCGAAACTAGAGTAATTACAATCGGGCATCTATACCCTCGGGCATCTATCCGGGTTTTACCCTATATACATTTCAACCCCACTTTGTTGTACGAGTATGTATGGTTTCGCTTCTGGCCGGAATGCTCAGTTCACCTCATGACTGTTATGACGCGACCTATATTAAATTACATAAGAGGTAGAATGTCTAATGCATATTTATATATAGAGAGCAATATTCCACTAAGAGTCGTCTGACTCATCCGCCTTTTGATGTAAATATTAAAGGTTCTACGCTCTATTTGATATTCCTATATTGAATCGTGTATGAAGTAATATTTTACAGTATTATTGTAAAAGCTAGTGCCCTAGTTTAGGTAGATTTAGGGATCACTACGCTATAAAATAAAACTATAGACTGTATTACAAAACTGTTGGTTATATTAAGACGAAGAAAATTTCAAAAGGGCTACAAGGGTCGTAACGAAAGCGTTAACAAAAGCTAGTAAGAAATGAATGAATTGTCTTTTTGAATTTGAAAATAAAGGTGACCTTATTGGCCTGTTTACAAAGATAGTTAAGAAAAGTATACAAAGACAGTTATTAAATAATAAATAAAAAAATAAAGTAAAAACGAAACGTAAGTCCATAATGGACCATGTTCTTAACAATTATACTATCACCAGAAAAACAGAGCACAATGATTAAGAAAGAAACAGAGCACAATGATTAAGAATTATTATTGTAATAGATTTCATTAACATTCGCCTATAACAATCTATAATGATATAATAATGTCATGTAGTATTTTCTATCTTTTGCGTAGACTGGGCAGACATGCGCAGGATAGAGCGCAGGGAAGGCCTTTGCCCAACTGTGAGATCGCGTTGGATAGTAAAAAAAATATCTATCTGGGTAGTTTCCTCGTAAATATAGGTAGGCTTTAAACGTGACCCTTACATACACTTGTTAATTTTTAGATTTCCAGCCCACATACAATAGCTGTATAATAGGGGATCGGACTGTTCACCATGTTTAATGAATTATTTTAAAAATAAAGATTAGTAAGTAGCAGACGATTTGCGAAGAAAAAAGCAGAATCGGTTGAAAAACGAATTTACAGTGATTTTTTATAGTTTCAAAATGTCTGTCTCTTTCAAAAATGATTTTTTGTATGGAAATTATATGGCGTTACTAACAAATGACGTCGCAAGTGGGTATATGTGCCTCTCTGTCTAATCTTGAATTTAAAACCTTTATAACTCGGTCATTTTAAAGATAGAGCAAAAATTATTTTAGTGTTCGATAGCAGAAACTAAGAAGTTTGGATTTATAAAATAAAAAAGTAGTCATATTGGTTGCTTTATTTCTGCATGAAACAAACAAATACACTTTAACTGTTTTTGTTACGTCCTTTGTTCACAAACAAAAATAAACAATGGAATATGTATTTTATGCCAAACATTAACCCAAGCAAGCGTTGAGATTGAACGTGCCCATTCCATACCCAATACATATTTGGGTACGAGCAAGAATTTAATTCTTAAAAAAAAACAAAAACAAAGAAATAGCTAAGAGGTTCAGAAACCTTCATCATGATCAACAGCTCATATACGAATTAGAGCGATTAGGCCTTAGTCGACAACGCTGAGCCAGTGCGGGTTAGGCGACTTCACACAACCTTTGAATTTCTTCGCAGGAGTGTGCAAGTTTCATCACGATGTTTTCCTTCACCGTAGAGCGTCGAATAAACGTACGTCCATTATTATAAATTCGAAAACACATTGGTACGTGGTGGAGATGGAACCCGCGTCTCCCGGACCGGAGACAGCGGCCCTAGCCACTAGACCACCGACGCTCTTAAAATTACAATCTGGTCCGAATATTCTTAGACACAGCTGATCAAAAAAACAATGAATATTAATAATGGGAATATTTAATTAAATGCCTTTGATGAAAAATATTCTTTTTTGGTATTTTTTGAAACACGTTGTATATTTGGGTACGAGCAAGAATTTAATTAAAAATAAACAAAAGAATAGCTAAGAGGTTCAGAAACCTTGCTGACTGGTAAATAAAATAAATCCATTGACTGAATACAAGTGCAAATATATTTTGGGCGAAATGAAGAAACTACTCACATTTCAAATATAACGTCCTCGAGATAGAAGAGGACAAGAAGTGTCTACTATTAAAGGAAAGCCTGTCGTATATTTCGAATAAGTCTACGCTGTTATTGCCTCGGGCAGGCCCGCATTTCACCTAAGCCATCAAGGCACCTTAGGGCCCAAGTACAGGTAGAGGCTCCATATAGTAAATGCCAAAAAAACTGTATAATATAGCCCTATTTAACAATTTAAGGTGGTGTTGCATATATATTCTAGGTATACCCGAACATTTATTTATTTTAGATTTAATTTACCCAATCATTAAAAATAGTAATATTATACAACAAATTAAGACAAAAATAAAGGTATTGAAGAATGGTGTTTGTAAAAAATAGTCCCTGTTTGGTAGAAATATAAATTTCTTTTTACATACGACTTTTTGTCTCCTTTTGGCTCTTTATTTGTATGTATGTAGAGCTATATGACAAGACAGATTAATGATGTCACCGTTCAGGCGTGAATCTTCTAATTTAAATTATGAACTTCCTATTTGCCAATTTACTTATTTATTTACCAACTATTTTTCGAACCTTATTTTACATTTCAATTAAAAACAGTAATTTACTAGATTTCTCTAGGGGCCCTACGGTTTTAAGTCTAACCCTGGCGCCAAATCAAGGACGCTTACAATACTGTTAGTTCTATAAGGATAAGATTACGTAACGAACGTCACACGACACGACACGGAGTAGTTGGGAATAATTGTACTTCGTGATGAGTGATGATGGCGAAATAGCGCAGAATCTTTAGTGTTCATGTGATTAATACGTGTGAAAAACGCAAAACCTCTTAGCCGATTAAATTGTACAATTTTCAATTTAAAATGATGATCTAAATTAAAGGCGTAAATTATTTATTTCAGTGTGTGATGGATTTTTTTACATCCAATTTTAAATGGTGGAAACGGATTGGAATCTCTTGTCCCTTTTTCTTCGGACCAACTCGACCTTATCGATGAGTTTTCAGGTTAAGACTGTTAGTAGGGGCCATAATGCATTTACACTAATCAAAATATTTTTGTTGTGAATAAACCTGATTTCAAAATGTCTAATCGAAATACAACCTATATATATATAGGACCACCCTTTAGAGTTTGTAAACGTGTTGGTACGAACGAGTATGTAAATGACACGTTATATGTTCCAAAGTCAAAATACCCTGAACTTCGTTGAACTTGCAAATGGGTATTAAACTGTTTTTGATTTACTGCCCGCGTGCGACAAACTGTGTGCCGTAAATTTTGCGCGTGGCAAATGTTTACCAATATAACACTAACAGATGTGATACAGATCTGTACCTCAGACCCTCAGCGTTATAAGTTAATACAGGGTAATTTTTAATCAGTGCGCATTCTGCGCATATTTTGACGACAATTTACGCTTTTCTACTAAAATCGAGGTCGCAAGTTCGTATCCCATTCAGGGCAAATTTTGTTCGATGAGCAATTGTGTTTGCCTTGTTCTGTCTAAGTACTTGTGTATCGAAATATTTATGTACCTACCCTTCAATACCTACCCTGTAATACAAGCCTAGTTTGGGATCAGATGTCCGTGTGTGTCTCCACATATATATTTTTTTCCTTTGATCAATAAATATGTGGAGACCTCAATCAATTAATTATGGTATTTAAACCGTCAAATAAGATAAAAAACCTCTCGGGTTAAATATGTTTTTTTTTTTTAATATTAGAAATGGAGAATTAATGATAACGCCTAGTATGGAAAATCGAATTTCATTTTGTCGTTTTTTTCTAATTAGCTGATCGAGTCAATTTGTATGAAAGTAAAAAAAACTAATTGTAAAAAGTTGTGGATTAAATATGTTCAGTTTCATATTTAGGGGTTAGGAGTATTATTTATTGAAGGAGGAGAAGGAGTAATATTTTATTGAAGTGGCGCTTGCGGTCAGGGTCATTTTCGTAGGGGGCTCCCTTAAACAAACTCCCTTAAACAAATTCATGTTATTTTTTACCCACGGTCGGGTTAAGTTGAGTAACTTGTAATAATAATAATCATGTTTATTAGTCAAAAGAACAATTAAGTAAGTATCGCAACTATGTTAAATATTTTGTTTAAGTTGCGGTTTCCAAGCTAACGTTTGCCAAGCTCCCCACCGTTGGTTGTTTAAAGTTTTGTTTATGTATGAAAATAGACTCCCGTGAGAGTTAATATTCCTTACTTGTATAGTGGTTAAAAATGCAGAATGAAATCCCTATTCCGAGGTTAGAAGTTTCAGCTCTCGACCCTGTGGGTTTGGATTCGATTCCCAGAATCAAATATTTAATCAAAATAGCAATTTCTTACGAACGGTTTGTTTGCATTTTCAGATCAGATCTCTATGAATAGACTTTACAGACCCGTTATCTATATGAACCATTTAGAGGTCTTTGGAGCCGCAATAAATAATATGAATAACTGAGACAAAGGCTTGTTAGGTCGGTCGTTGAACTTACAATCTTCACTATACCTATAAAATTATGCGGATGAATGTAATGTGATTTTTTGGAAATATTTTTTTCTTTCTTACTTTCGATGTGTGCTTGTTAGATGTAAAACATTTATACCAGTTTTTATTTAATACTATCATAGCCTGCACCGGATTCGCGCGGGTAGATCAACGTCAAAAACAAAAATCCTATTCTTTACATAATGGACTCTTTAATTTACATACTACCTACTCATATTAAATTAAAAATATTGTCCTGCCATTTTTACTATCTCTACCATACTCTACACCTACCCAATATCTACTCTACACCAACCCTACACCTACCCTACACCCACCCTACAACCACCCTACACCCACCCTACACCTATCCTACACCTACCCTACACCTACCCAACACCTACCCTACACCCATCCTACACCTACCCTACCCCTACCCTACAGTTTAGCACCAACGTTATTTCACGGGTTCATCGTCAACTCATATACCTGCGTCCCCACCGAAAGGCTCGAGCCTACCCTGAATTAGGGCGATTAGGCCTTTGTCAACCATGCTGGCCCAGTTTGGATTGGTCGACTTCACACACAACCTTTGAATATCTTCGCAGGAGTGTGTAGGTTTCATGCATGCTTTCCTTCACCGTAAGAGCATCGAATAAACGTACATATGAATTCGAAAACACATTGATACGTGGTGGGGATCGAACCCGCGTCTCCCGGACGGGTGGCAGCGGCCCTAGTCACTAGACCACCGACGCTCTTATTTGACGGGTTAATATTTGACAAATATTACTTCTCTGGAATACACTACAGTCACAAGCGAAAAGGAAAAGGTTCTTAGACGGGCCCGCCTGGTCCAATAACTATATTTCTTCGCAAGAGGGTCGCTATGCCCTAACAAGTCCAATTTCGCCAACTTAGACCTTTTGGGACTTCTGTACGTGATTGTATTCTCTAATAATCATCTTCGGATCTTAGTTCATATCAATAATAATTTGACATCTTTCGTTAAGTTTTCTTTGAGTACCACTAGCCGCCATTAGCTAGGCTCATTTTGTGCGATGTTTTTTTGTACTTTGTACAAAAGATACTTTTTTATATATATATGGACCTAATGCTTGTGTAGCAAAATCGACGTATCAAGCGTAACCGGGCTTTTGGGGAGCGGAAGGTTCTTACCCCTAGAGTTAATAGCAACAGCCTAAGGGCGCCCACTTGGGGGCACGGACCTCGGCCTAGGACGTTGCCACGGCGAGAAGCGCGAGGGAGAGGAATGACCCTGACGGGGCCTTCCAGGATTATGCAGAACCATTATAAGTAACTTTTAGATAAAGCTCATCAACATCAACATCAACGGCCCGTTACAGTCCACTGCTGGACTATGAGCCTCCTCCACTTAAGTGGAGGGTTTTGCCACAATCTCCACGCTTGGCAGGCGGGTTGGAGATCGCAGATTATAAGGTTACTGTATCAGAGAGCGCTGCTGCCCGTTCCCTGTTCAATGTATAGTCCCTAAGTTGCCTCTTACGACACCCACGGGAAGAGTAGGGGTTGGTGACAAATGTATTCTACTCTGCCGTCACCACACGGCGTATAAAGCTACCTGCCATTGATTTGGCTTATTTTATTTTGGGTATAATCGTGTTAGCAAAATAACGCAAAACCTCTTGGGTCTTGAGACGTTGGTCAGCCTATGAAACTAAACATTTTTGATGCACAACTTTTTAAATTCCCAATTTTTTTTTACTTTCATACAAATTGACTCGATCAAAAATTTTTCTTTGCGAATTTTAAAAAGTTGTGGTAAAAAAATGATTTAGTTATAAAGCAATGCTCATACACATTGATGTAAAATAATTATAGCTATGATTTTATTACGTTCATTCTAATGTCAGTTGCTTGTCATCGCTCTTTACAGTTAAACGTGGCCTTGTCTGTACTTAAAAATAAGAAACCTAAAGGAAATACAGTTTAGTTTAAATATTATTATTGTGTTTTCATTAACTACCAGTAGCGTGAACGTTAGTTTCATAGGCTGACCTACCCGAAAGACTGCGTTATTTTACTGACACGTCGTAATACATATGTTTGCTTTCCACTTTGCTCCGAAAATCTATTTCATAGGATCTGCCACTTATATAGACAACACAAACAGGATAGAGCGATAAAGTGTAATTGTTATTAAAAAAAAAATGTACTTTTATACAAACCAAACTAGACAAAACATTATAAATAAATTTAAAACATTAACAGTGAATGTGCGTGAAGGTCCCTTTCAATAGCATCCGGCAATAATGTAAACAAGATATTTTTTTGACACTAACTTTCCAAAGACAAGCAATACTTTTATGAGTAAAAAATAACATGGCAGTTTTACAAATTATTGAAAGTTTTGTCGTCCGAGTATTTTTTATTAAAATAACTATCATAAAGAAGTTAATAGGGGGCGAAATGATTGTAAGAAAAATGTATGGTTCCTTGAAATATGAATATGATCAGGATTGATAGCCAAATGAAATAAAGTAATTACGGAGTAATCGTGTTTAAATTGGTTTGTTTACATTATTTCCGGATTCTATTGAAAGGGACTTAGTAAGTGAAGTTAGTTTTTGAAATATTATGTATAACATTGATTTTAATATTTCATCAATAGAACTCATATACATCCCCACCTGGGCGACTTAGGGACTACACATTGAACAGGGAATGGGCAGCAGCGCTCTCTGATACAGTAACCTTTTAATCTGCGATCTCCAATCCGCCTGCCCGAGCGTGGAGGTTATGGAAAAACCCTCCACTTATGTGGAGGAGGCTCATAGTCCAGCAGTGGGCTGTAACGGGCCGTTGATGTTGATGATGACATCCCCACCGAGGGACTTGAGCCTACTCTGAATTAGGGCGATTAGGCCTTAGTCGACCACGCTGGTCCAGTGCGGGTTGGTCGACTTCACACACAGCCTTTGAATTTCTTTGCAGGAGTGTGCAGGATTCATCACGATGTTTTCCTTCACCGTAAGAGCGTCGAATAAACGTACATATGAATTCGAAATTCGGAAGTGGTGGGGATCGAACCCGCGTCTCCCGGACGGGATGCAGCGGCCCTAGTCACTAGACCACCGACGCTCTATCAATATCAGGTTAACTTGGTACTAATTAATGCACTTGGTGCCGAAACATGGGCGCTCACAAAGGAGACTGTGTACCGACTAGGAGTTGCACAAAGGGCCATGGAGCGTACCATGCTAGGCATCAAGTTGATAGACCGTATACCGAACGCCGAAATCCCGAAACGGACCAAAGTGCAAGACGTTGGTAAGCGGATCGTAAATCTTAAGTGGCAGTGGGCAGGTCATGTGGCTAGATGTAGAGATGGCAGGTGGAGTAAGTCTTTAACAGAATGGTGGCCAAGGCAGGGGAAAAGAGGACCCGATCGACCTGCAGCTAGGTGGGTCGATGATATAGAGCGGGTCGCTGGAAAGACTTGGCTGAGGGGTGCACAGAATCGCACAAAAATAGGAGGCTTATGCCCTGCAGTGGGTGATAGGAAGCTGATAATAATGATGACTTAATGCACTTTTAGGTCGGTCTAAGGCAACAAAGTCTCAGGTAACATAAATACAATTTAAGCTTTTTGTTATAATATTTCTCCTTTCTGAGCTTCAGTTCCAAACCCTTTGACTCTCAAAGGGCGAATACCTCGCGACTCGTGAGGGCAAATGGATGGCTGTTTCAAGTTGCGAGTTTGCTCGTAAGCTTCCATAAAACATTCAGTTTACATGCGTAATGCTCGGGAATTTCTCAACAATCAGAAACTTGTGACGTATACAAACGAGTCGTTGGCAAACATGTTTGGATAAGTTTCAATGCTTGTGTAAGAACCAAACGAGCTAGCAAAAATATACACACAATGGGATGGTTTTACTCAAAAAATCTGTTTTATACATTACTTTTTACGTTGAGTTTTATAACTTTGTTATTTTGTTCGTTCTTTTATAAACGGAAAAGGAAATAACGAATAGTAAGCTGTTTTTAGGAACATTTATAACTCCGTTTAAAACTACATAATATCGAAAGATTTTTTTTTTTTATTCAAGCAGTAACGATATTGCTGAACTGGACACTCGCCAATTGCTGGCCTTTTATCGTGATAACTTCCAACCGATGCGATGGACGTGCTTGGACCAAGTTCTCAAGGGGTGACCACGGATTGACGAATAGGACATTTTCTCGTTATAAAAACAAGTTTTCTTTTTTAAACTTTCGTCCGTCCTTGCGTACCAAAGTTTGAACTACATTTTATCAAAATTGGAGGAAATAGTGGAGTTTCTTCGGTGAGCTCTTCTCCACAGATTCCGCCATTGTGTTAGTGAACTCACCCAAAAAAAAATTAATGACGGATCTAAGTGATGTAATCCTATGGAAATAAATAATTTTTACTTTGACTTTGACTTTGAAAGCATAACAGACAGACACAAAGACTTGCTTTTGCATTTGTAATTCAGAACAGATTATTTACATACCAGTTCATTTATGCTAGCAGCAAAACAAACAATTTATCAGATTTTCAGGCAATATGTCAGAGCGCTGCACGTACGCTCGTAGTGTAAGCTACAAATAGGACATGTGCATTTTAATGGAAATGCGAACATACAACGGGGGTTCGGGGGCAGGCAACTTGAAGCCAAGCACGTAGTTTTCTATTCTCTATGGCAATTTCCTCGTAAATTTTAGGCGGGATGGAAGATACGCAAGATATTCCGTTTTCACTTACCCGCGCATGCTTTTAAATCATCCCGCTTACTCACGCGAATATGTTTCACCACAGAATAAATAATAGTAGCGTTTCTAGAAGCAAAAATTTACTAGTAACAAGTTACAATTTGAAATTCATTGCGTAGCCAATTCGCCTAAGCTTTAAGCTCGTAATGTTTTAACTCATTGTCTATGCAATGCACAGCAAATTGTATTTAGGTACTTGTAAATAGGTACTTGTAAATTTGTAACTTATAGCTTCGTGTTACGGCGCGGCGCTCTGAAGCTTGAGTGAATACTTATTTATTTATTTGGAGAATACAAATACAAAACTTACAAATTAAAAGTTCAGTTTGTGTTTTTTTTTGTGACTTTTTTATTTGACTAATTTGTATTCTATTGACGAAATAATGCCTTACAGTTATATGACTAAACTAATAGTATAAGACATCTACTCACACAAACACTTAAACATACTCACTAAGGCATACATTGTTATAAAACGTTACATACTACTACAAGCTAAATCTCCAGTTACTTATTAAAGTTTAGAACTAAAAAGAACTAAAAAATAATAATATGCAATATAACATGAAAATATTATAACTTTGTTTTAATTAGGTGACTATTTTGTAATTACAATGACAACTATTTCCATGTCTGCAATAAAGTATAATATTCTTAACTATATTTCTTCAATCGACATCTCCTCACTCATGCTAGTACTTGTAACACATCACGAAATATTGGTAAGAATCCTTACCAATATTTAAGCGTGAGGTTGTTTCATAGTTCGAACTATGAAACAAATGAGAGACGCCAATTCTATTCGTTACACACCAACTGTTTTCGTTTCTATGGTTTCTCGGCAACTCACTTCACACAAACAACAAACACGTTTTCATAAAAAGAATATTAAATTACGTATCCACGTGTTACAAAAATACCAAAAAATAAATAAATATTTTTTTCATCTAATTTAATCAAATATTCATATCTCTAGTGTTCAACCTGAGATTGACACCTGAAATATAGACTCGATTCTCAGAACAGTAAAGTATTTGTACACCATTTTTTTTATGGCCTGGTTACACGACCTTTGTACCCAACATTTATTTCATAACATTTAATTTAACAAATCTTTATTTTTTTATTTGTAGTTTTTTTCATTTCGAAATTAATCTAATGTGAATGTTATGGTACAAGTAGTACGTAAACATTTTAACCGTAGCGGTAAAAATAGGCACATTGACCTAAAATTACATATCTGGTCCGAATATTCTTTGACACAGATGATCACTAGAGATGGGAATATTTTATTAATTGCTTTGGTAAAAATATTCTTTTTTTTTATATTTTTTGTAACACGTTGTATTCGAGTAGGCTAGAATATCATACTTATAAATAATAAATGTGAAAGTATGCTTGAATATTTAGATGTTTGGATGGTTGATCCGCTTTCACGTCTAAACCACTGAATGGATTTGGATGAAATTTGGAATGGAGATCCCTGGATAAACGCAAAGTCTTATTCTCACACAGGAAAATCCTACACAACACGAACTTAGACCGCGGGCGGACATCTAGTGTAGTACAGGTAATTTATGTTTTGAAATATTGGGTTTTATAATATCACAACGTAGCAAAATGTATTATTAGTTACAAAACATTGATACAACACAATATTAGTGTTCATGCACAAGGACACTTTTTAATCACAAAAGCAAACAAAAGGAATTCTAAACTAATTGACATTGATAAATAAAAGAATTTTTAAATCCATTTTCTTTTACAAAACCATCATTCCTAATTAATATTTTAAATGGAAACGAACGAAAAATCCGTTTGAACAATGCCGTCGTTATTAAAAAAATCAAAAGGGAATTCAAAAGCCCAAATTATTTTTAAAGCGTCGAAACAATGAAAATGGACAAGGATTTCTTATTATAAGCGAAATCGACAACCGTTCTTAATAGGTAGGTATTAATATCGACGGAACCGGGCCTAAACTAATTTTCCGGTCCCAAAAATTTCGTCTTTAGGGAGAAAAATCTCATTAAAGCATAAACCATCGTTTTGCAAGGAGAAATAAAAATATTGTGAGTCTGGATGGTCTATATACCTACAGATATTATATAATATATATATATTTATAAAAATATCTATCAGGTACCACTTAAACATAAAAAAAAAGTAAAATGCATGCATTTGTGTCGAAGAAATTTACAACAGACTCCTTCAAACTTGGATAATGAAAAGAAAACGAAAGAGGGCATTTTTATTTCAGATAAGAATAAAAAATAATGAGCGCGAAAGTTTGTTTTTCTTACTTTGAAGGCCCGTGGGATTAATTTGGAACATTTTAGCTTTATATGACTTGGAGCCTCGTATGTTTGAAGCCATCTGGGAGTCGTCTCCATCTCTTCAAAGTGTAATTATGTTTGCTCTGTAGAACTATAACTATGAAGATGATTGCGATAAGTTCAAACACATATAAGATTAGGATTTCATAGAACAAATATAATAACACGTCATCTACGTATCTTAAAGTCAGTTTCAAAGACATACATATTTTTTGTACAGTTAAAAAATGTAGACTCATCAATGTAAACGTCGATCAAACTCATTATAAAAATCCCTGGCCTAGCCTGAAGTACCGGCCTGATTCAAATACCTTGTAAGTCAAAGTTTTCCATATCCAGCGCCGACATCGTCGTGGCGAGCGAGCGTATGGACGTGCGTGACTCTGCTGCGGTAGGAATCCATGAAAACACAGGCTGTTTGTGTTTCTGTTAGTTTTATTTACTTAAAGTCTGTAGATACCTTTTCGCTGCCTTCCTTCCCTTTATTTTACCTTTTTTTTTTTTTTTTTTTAGTAATTTTGTTGTTGGTTGCCACCTGTCAGACACAAACTTCAAACTCTTGCTTCCTATTTAGAGTAATTACATACACATATTTGTCAGTCTCAGTTTTGTAGGGAGCGTGTGTTTCATGTTTAGATAAAATACGCGCTTAACTAACAAGTTATAGTAATAGGAAATTATGAAAGATTTTTAAATAATTAATAGCATAATTCAGTTCTTGTTCTTAGTGTTACGCATATAGTTCTAAACCAGCGGCTTGTAAGCTGGTAGTTACCGAAACCAGCAGCTAGAAACGTATGACCAGCCGCTTGCTACCGGGTAGACACCCGACTTGAGCATCGAAGAAAAAAAGAATTTTTATTACATTTTTTATTGTTTAACTCTTATTTTTGTTATACAGTAGCACTTATTATGTTCTGCTATTTTCGTTTTTTTAAATAAACACTGAAGACACCGTTTATCCCTACTAATTTACTTAATTTAGAGACGAACAGGAAACTATGAAACAACGTTTGTGTTTAGGTGGTGGTGTATGAAAAATATAAGTATATAAGTAACTTAATTAGTTTACTTTGGATCTTATTATCATTATAAACCAAACGCGATAATCTTGAGCGGCAAGATAGATGCATGAGGGGGGTGCGCGGGGCATGCGGGGATGAGTGCGCGAGGCTCGTTGCGGGGCACACACTTTTTTCATGGATAAATAATTAAATAACTATTTACAAAACATCTCTCACAAATAAATTATTCAAATTCCACTGCTGTGTCATGTTTTGTATGAGAATTTTGAGTTTTTAACACTTAATGCCGATGCAAATGTCATTTTTATGTCTATTTATGTTAAATAGATCCTATAGTAAATAAATCAGAAGAAAAACAACAAAAACAAAAAAGTAAATCATGTGAATATCAATGAAATGTAAGCAGCCGTGTCTAGCCGCTCGTTATTGCTAGTAATGGTAATAAGCCAAATAACCCGTTGCTAGCCGCTAGGCTTGAAATGTTAGTAACCGGCTTCACATCTATAGTTACGCTACAAAGAATATTAAAGGCAATTTCAGGTACATATTTTTATCACGTTAATTAGTACAACATATTTTATTTCATGTTAAAATGAAATAGATTAAACACAACACCTAAACCAGCTTACTCATTATTTTTAGTTACTACTTCAAAGTGTTTTTATTTGTCTGTACTAAAAGGTATCGAAATGTAAGTTACGCTGTTTCAGATTAAGGCTAGAGATAGGCAATCAATCCCTAGGGATATCGGCGATCCCACGGCTCTTGTAAATAAACCGGCCATTTTTCACGCGCGAACAATTTAACAGGGTCGGTCCGGGATAATACTTTAAACTCTTGTGATTAAAAATTGCGGAAATGAGACAGAAAAAGGTTTTTACATTTTTATTTTGTCGTTTGCGGTTGATATTTTATTTGGAAACCAGATTAAAATACATTCTTGTTATTATAAAATGGAAAAATGTCGTTCAACGTTTTCAAAAGAATTTCAACAGAAATACGAGTATTGCTTGCTAGTGATCTACGTTTTGTAATTTCTTCTTTTTAACCCAGAATTAACTGTGACAGTTAAGTTTTTATTTGCTTATTTATTACATTTTGAGTTGTAACATTGTGAGTCCACTAGCATCCTCTTGCTGGCACGGAAGAGGAGCGTGAGTACTTTCACTTGAGACAGTGGTATCGATTCACACATTCACGCTCTAATGCTTAATTTAGATTCGTCAGTCCTTTTCACCTTTAAAAGATTAAAAAGAGACAGGAGATGGCCATACTAATATTGGAGCTGTCAAACATCGAATTTGAACCTCATGGACGCGTCGATTGCACAATTTTAGAGAGCACGTAAAACATCCGACTTAAAAATCTCTTAATCGGACAGCAATGCCCTTAATTTAGGTTATCATTCACTCAAAATAATATCATTCGTTCATCTGTATTCATCATCATCATCATCACCTTTTCATTGGTCATAAAACGAAAAGAATAGCTGGATTTTAGAATTAGAATTAGCTGATACATAGCTCGCATTACGATAATAAATTCATCTTACTAAGTTGTTAGACTTGCTACTCCAATACGAAATTTCAATCAATCAAATTTATCTCTTGATCTTTTGACCTGTTATTAATAAGACCATTCAGCATTTAGATAAGAGATACCTATATTAATATTGATTGACTTGTAATTGTTATGCCTATCACTTGCTATTTACATAACTAAGCAGATAAGAGAATCTTTTCTCTCTTGTTTGGAAAGGTGTTCTTCACGAGCTAGGATCTCTAAAGCGCCGCCATTATGAACACTATTCATTCTAAATATAAAATTAAGAGCTTCGTTGTGTTTTACAAACAAACTTCTTTTGTCCATTGACGTCGAAAAATGTTTGTGATGAAATCTTACTTCGAATAAAGACACTTTTATCTGTTTTTTTTATCTTTTACGTTTTTTATTATTAAAAACCATACGTGATCAAACAACACCAGGCCCGCCCGCACAGTGTGGTCAACCAAGTGCGCAATGTTTATTTTTTCCAACGTAGGCACATAACTGTTATAGTACCCATTTTTTTACAAATCATATTTTTCTCCACCTTTATCCCACGACATTGCTGGTTGCCAATAATTTACATCTAGATTCCTGTTAATGATTTGCTATGTACAAAGAGGACAAATGGGAATTATTATTATTATTATATTAATCATACTGTTTATTTGGTGCAACTTTATATCACAACTAGCTGCCCGCCCCGGCTTCGCACTGGTGGTGTAGGTTACTTTTTCGTACGATTTTATACCTTATCCTGACAATGACAAATACAAAAAGGAGAATTATCCAATTTGACATAATCGTTCGGAAGTCATGCTCGCATACATTCCGGCGATTAAGTTTTATTTATATGGATAGATAAAATAAAAAAACACGAACATTTTTCATTTTGTGACAACAGGGCCCAGTGGAATAAAACTTACTGTTAGGGTCGGGCCATGTTCCGTCGCCAAAATAGTTTTGAGTATTAAAACAACGGTAAATAATAAATAAGTACAAATTTCCAAATCGTGCCAGAGTTTGCTAAGTAGCAAGTGCCAAAGTTTAATAGGTTTTGCTATTTATTTAAATGTGTAAAACGTGTACGTGACTTTAATTGACCATATTCTTTTGATTATTTGTAATAATTTAAAAGCTTCAATTTTTTACAGCTAGAACCACCTTAGTATTTAATAGTAATTTCAACTAGATACTTCCACGCGATCCTGAGAAAAAGGCTGTTGATTGACAAACGGGCAACGAAGTGATCTTATAAGGTTTCCTTTTGAGGTACGGGACCCTAAAAAACGCAAAAGATGCTACGACTGTGGAGGAGTTTCTTCGATGAGCTCTCTCCACACGATTGTGCTGGTGAACTCCTCCAATTAATGACGAAGGAACTCACGTGGAAGGATGTTTTTTAACAACCCGTCGTCGTCCACGTTAACGGGTACGAAATAACGTGTACAACGGGAATACCCCATTGTAACAACATCCTGTCGAAGGATAAAGTTTTGCTTTTTGTTTTTTTTTTTATTCTTGGCGTATGGACAAATGTGGTGCAACATTACGCTGCTGTCACATTGTCACTCCACTTGAGCGATCGACTGGAAAACCGTTACCTACCACTTCCCGTCAATCGTGTTTGGGTGGCGGTGCGTAAAAGTGACTATTATTAATACTTTGCTTGTAGCACAGAGGTTTATTTGTGTTATTTACGATTATTTACGAGCCCAGGATGTGTGACCTTTAGTAATTCTCATTGAGAGTATCTTCTGTGCTTCGAAATCCATTAAATTCATTATTGTTTCCGACTTCCTCCGAAAATTTGTTTTAATAAAAAATACTTTATGTTCTTATATTATCCTGTTGATTCATTAATTTTATAAGTATTCCTTTCATGTTTATGTATTTATGCTTTTAACAATAAGACTCTATTAAATTAAATCTTTTAAAATAAGATTTGCTTTGTCTTCTTGAACGCCCGCTTTCCTTTTGTTCGTTGAAAATCTGAGGAACATATTTAACGTGGAAATAACAGTACTTTTTATATTTATTGGAATGAACGAACTTTCATGTTCTCTTATTAGAATCATTCAGAATTTGTCTTTTACCTGCCTCATCTTTTTTGTAATGCAATAAAATCAGCTAAATATTGATATAGGTTTCCAGCATTATTTTCTTTAAATTTGCTGTACCAATATCCATAATAGGTATTGTAGCGTTGTGTTACGCTCCGGTGTTCGAAACTTTTTTCGTGTTCTTCTCAGTTTTTTTCTTTTTCAAATTTCAAATTTGGAATTCGACTTTGAAAGGCTTTTGGTTGGTTTTGTTTTTTTTCGCATTCAATTTCTCGTCTCGTTTATGAGCTGTCGTATACGTGCTGCACAAATTGCTAAAGTTTTGTGCAAATTCTATTTCGAATATAAATATTTATTGCAATATTTTAAGTTATAATAGTTTGAAGTGACAAAAGCTTTAAAAGCCGCTTTTTGAAGCCGAAAGAAAGCCGATTGTTGGAGTGGGAGCCATCCTATAACCGATAGCCTTGAGGACAGGCCATCAGGCTCGAACGCGTACCCGCGTGAGCGAATAGACCTGGCCGAGTCGTCGGAGTCTGGCGCACTGGACCTGGGGTCGCTTCAGTGGTCGCACGAGTGACTGTTCCCGGCTGCAGACCCGCCGCTACATCGGAACCTGAGCTTTGGTGCCTTGGGGATTGCAGCAGTTGCACGTGCGGACTGGAAGTTTGGTTATAGTTTTAAGTGTACCTTTTTTTAAACGAACTTTTTGAACTCAGTTGGGAACTTCTTGTGAACCATCCCTTAAATTGGTGCGTCGCAAGTTTGGTTTGTTATTTCCTAAATTCAAACCGGCTCTCCACGCCACCGTTAACCACTCCTGGCAAAGACTTGGTACAAAATGTTTCACCCTACTTAGTCTATAGATTTGTTGCGCAACGATTCCCTAGACAGGTAGGGCATTTTTTACTCCTCAATCTCTTACACTTGTTGAACCTTCACTAATTTTGGGGAACCGTTAGACCTTCGTTCCAAATTATTTTTGTTATAATAGTCAACTTCTACCGTATTACCGTTCTTTGTTTTCTGTTTTTTTGTTTGTGTTCTATTTTGGTTTTTTGGTAAGTAACTTTTTATCGAATCTTGGCCTTTTTACCCTTTTTCGAAATTATATACGTGTAAAGTAGTGCTTTTCGGTTTTTATTTTTAACACTACAGTATGTTGGTACAGGAAATTTTATGTCAAGGGTTTTTTTTAATTTTTAACACGCTTTTTTTTTTGTTATGGCACTAGATTAACTTTGTGCCAGTGTCAAGTTTGGTAACACGCTTTTATTAGCTTCACCTGTATAGGTGAAGCTAATAAAAGCGTGTTAATATATACGTATTTGTTCGTTTGTTTCCGACTCCTTTGGACTCGATTTTGACCCATTTTTAACGGACAGGTTTAATTTAAACGTTGTACACTTATCAAAAACCGGTACAATAATTTGAAAAAAATAAATAATAAAAATAGTTAAAAAAAAACATAAAAACACGCTTTTACAGTACATCCAACTATAACCAAAAATACTAGTATTATTGTGAAAGCAACTCACGCTTTTTTCACAAAAATACTAGTATTTTTCGTTCATTATTGTTTTCGGCTTATACGAGTATTTTTACTTTTTAATTTGATGTGTATTAAAAGCGTGTTTTTTTTTAGTTATTTTAATTATTTGTGAGTTGTTCTCGAGGAACAATGTAGGTATCAATTTGTATAGTTCTCTAGAAACTAGGAAATGATATATCCTATCAAGTTTAGTGCTTATGTAAGTTTGGTGTACCCAAACTAAGCAAGTTGCCTAACAAACGAGCGATCTCAATCTACTCGGTAGCCAGGCACCTGTTACCGAACATCAGAACCCACTAAACGACGCCAGGGCATCTTATAAGGAATAACTTAGCTTGCTTAAGATTATCGCGTTCAATTCTGACAGACAAAGGCTAATCTTTGTTTAATACATCCGCGTTTTTTTTACTCATTTTAATACTCTACATTTTATACAACTGTCAAACGAGATGAAATGCTTTTCGCATTTTGCTGCTGACTCTGTTTTCTGATCACGAAAGTTAACAGCCGCAAGTACGAACTAGAGCGTTTCTTCTTTAAGAGACATGTGAATTCGTTGGTCCTGAGTACTGTTTAGTTATCGTATATCTGAGGCCATTTTTCTAAACTCTGACAACAAGTTTTTCGGGCTCAACTTTAGTCTGATCACACCTTTTAAGTGTCACTATACATCAGTTGAGACTATGTACGTCAGTAATATCTAGAGTTGAAGATGACTTCAATATTTAATTATCGTTGAACCCAGTAAGTATAAACAATATTATATCTCTAGACAAAAAATAAATAAATAAAAAAAAACACGAATCACACTCATATCATAGCTTTAATTTAACTAACGGTGTTATGTACTTAACCCCTTTTCACTAGTGGTGAGGAATGAAATGTAAATAAACGGACAAACACGTATTAAATATCCACATTAAAACCGGGAACAAATATTAGCCGAAATTGATGCCAAAACCTTTGCGCAGAAGGCTCTGCCCACTATGCTATTATTATTATGAAAAGGTAACACCGGTACCGTTTTACGGGTATTATTAGCGATACCTTTAGTTTGTGTCTGCTAGAATCGGGGCTTAATGGCGGAAGGGGACAACTTACAGAGTTTAGAATGGTAGGCAAAGTCCTCCAACTCCGTAAATAGTGTTGACAAAACATAAATTTTGTTAAGATAGGTAGTTTATTTTGACCTACAAATAAAAAAATGGAATTGTCAAACCAATTCTCTAGAAAAAATACGTTTCAGTGATTGTAATACTTACACAATGAACGTCGTCGCCGTTGATAATGATCTGAAAAAGAAAATAAATTTACGATTAGTTTATTATTCATAGCTTATAATAAACACGTTCCTATGCTAGAGGAATCAATGTACGTTTATTCGACGCTTTTACGATGAAGGACAACATCACGATGCATCGTGTTAGGTACAAGTACTTATAATCCTAACTAAACCTTATTAGATAACACTGGCGACATATTATTGCGCACTGGCAGTCAATAAATTGGATGCTATAGAATTATTTAAATATTTGAACATTTATAAAAACAAAACTGTTTCGAATGCTTTTGAGCTGATTCTTGTTCGGACTGCCTAGATGCTCAGTCCATAACGTATGTTATTCCCTAATAAATAAATAAAAAAGTAAATAAGTATCTAATCTTTAATTAATTATTATCGTCCCACCTCACCAAACATCGTGATGAAACCTGCACGGTCCTGCGAAGTAACTCAAAGGTTGCGTGTGAAGCCGGCCAACCCGCACTGGGCCAGCGTGGTCGACTAAGGCCTAATCGCCCTAATTCAGGGTAGGCTCGAGCCCCTCGGTGGGGACATATATGAGCTGTTGATGATGCTAGAAGAGGAGAGGTAGGTATCCACAGTCTAGACGGATGGTCGTCCTGTAAATCTAAGCCAGCCAATCCGCCATGAGTCAATTGTTAAAAACTTTTTGTACATGTAATTAGAGCGCAAAGTTTGAAACGTGTCGTCCATTTCTTTTTGGTTATGTGTCATTTACGCTCTTATTTCATGGATGTTAAGTTTTCTCCGATTGGCTTCAGCTGATCCTGCGTCGGTAAAAGTAGGTAATAGCAGTGACCAACGCAGTGACTCCCAGGTCCCAACCCGACACGGACGAACACAGACCGTAGGCGAAGTACTTATAATATTCTCTGCTCTAAAGGCCAGTTTATACTTTGACAAGTACAGTTGCGAGTTGTGGGTCAACTTAACTCGCAGGTTACCGATTAAGTTGCAAGTGCGAGTTGCAAGTCAGTTGTCAAAACAAAAGTGCCATATCTTCCTGCTGTCAAAAAGCATAATATTATTTCCTGTTGCCAAGGAAACACTCGCACTTGCAATCGGTAACCTGCGAGTTAAGTTGACCGATTAACTCGCAACTTGCTACTTGTCGAAGTGTAAATCGGCCTTAATAGAGGCCCCACACGCAGACTTTTACCTCTGCGGATTTATTAAGAAATGAGAGTAAATATTTATATTGCTCTACGATTCTAGATGATAAAATAAACCAGCAGTATTAAAAATAGCAGTAGCGATTTCATAAGATTTATACCTATACGCTTGTAATGAAAACGCTACGTGGAAAAACTCAGTATTGCCTGCTATCAAAATGTCCGTAAAGGGAACCGTAAAATACTCGTAGAATAACTTAATAACTAAACATCGTGAGGAAACCTGCACACTCCTGCGAAGAAATTGCGAGGTCGTGTGTGAGTGAAGTCGACCAATCCGCACTACTGGCCAGCGCGTTGTCGACTATTGCCTGATTGCCTTTAGGTAAGGCTCGAACCCCTCGGAGGGGACGTATTGATGATGACTTAGTGGATTTATTTTGAGGTACAATTTAATTTTCCTACATTGCATTTTTTTATTAATATATTTGGATGTTTAGATGTTTGCATATTTAGATGTTTGGGTGTTTGTTCCGCCTTCACATTTAAAGTACCGTAAAGTATTTGGGTGAAATTTGGAATGGAGAAATATTGTAATCTGGATTAACACAGACACACAAAGTCTTATTCCCACGGGAAAATCTTACACAACGCGAGCGTAGTCGCGGGCCAACCGCTAGTAAAAATATGATATTCTCGATACCAAACAGTTTAGTGCGTTGTTTTTGATACACATCTCAAAATAATGAACGAAGTCTGTATTAACTGGCAAATGGTGAATAAATTAATTGATGAATGATTTCTCGTATGTAATAATATTATATTTTATCATATTCTGTTCTATAAATGGATATTATATAATAAAGAAAATGCTATGGAACTTTTAAGAAAAGAATAAACGTTTATGAAGCTAATTCTTTTTGTTTTTAAGGCTTCAGTTTGTCAACCAATTTATTTTAATAATCATCTTTTGACAACCTCACTCCGGAAACTCTTTTAAAACACAGTTATAATTAAACTCAATGACGCCATCTTCATAAAGCCTTTTTTTTCAAACATGCGTTTTTTACGTGATTTTTAAATTTTGCTTTTAAAAAATTGAAAAAAAATAATCCTATTTCCATCTCGAATACTGGCGCGTTCAATTGTTCAACAGATCGCTGTAAAAAAACTGTAAAGAAGCTATTGATTTATTAACTTGATTCATTAACATAAAAATAGAAATCATCTGCAAAGCCCTACGCGAAGTAATTTTTCTATCATGCGCCTGTTCGACGTTCGTTTTTCAAACGCAAAAAAAAACGAGCAAGTTTTAATATCGATCTCGCGCTCGTTTTATCAACATGTACCAGCAATTTACTGGATCACGCCATAAAACGTCACAGACTTGGACCGTCGTAAAAAGCCGTGGAAAAACCCGAAAAATCCTGGGTGGCACCCCGGATGATCAATCATTCCCCGAGACATTTATTATGTATTTGTGTTCGCATTTTGTTGCCTTGCCAGAAGATTTGTGCGGATCCGTTGAGTGAGAGAAAACTTGTCAGGTCTTTTTAATATATTTGCAGACAGTATTTTCGCGATTGAGTCTATACAACGTGTTAGCAAATAACACAAAATCTCCCGGGAGGTAGGTCAGCCTATGAGAAAATTTCTTATATAAAAAATAAAAAAATCTTTTCATACAAACTGATCAGCTGATCGAGGCAATTTGCATGATACAAATTACTTTTTCGAATTTTAAAAAGTTTAAAAATTAAGAACAAAAATATTAAAAAAAACAAATTAATACAATTAAATATGAAAATTAAAAAGTTGTCGAACTAAAGATGTTCAGCATCATAGGCTGACACCGAACAACTGTCAACTTCAACCCGAGAGGTGTTCGGTTATTTGTATAGGTAAGCATACTAAGTGTGTAATTTTATTGATATGTTGCTATTTTTGTCAACAGCTCTTATTCGTCCCCGACAAGAGGCTCCAGTCCACCCTGAAGGTCCAATCATAGTCGTCCACAGTAGGGTATAATTGGCGGTTCTGGATCAAAGAAGATCCAGATCCGCGCAATTATACCATTACGTGTTCAAATTCACTATTATATCTACGAGTATATGGTTTTAAGACGTTTATTTTTCAGTTATAATTTTTTACAAAGTGTATTCAGTGTTTGCGAGTGCTGAGTTATAAAAATCTAACCTATTTATATTTATGTTAGTCACACAGTCTATGTTATTTGACCTGCATACTTAGTGAGCTGTTGAACTAGACAGCCCTCGATATGCGACTGATGCTTGCGGTTGGATCGGGTTGCGTTTTATATAGCCAGTTTCGTAGACAGCTTAGACCTGTTTATTTATTAGAGGAAAATATTTAAGACACTTCGTAGACAGTTTTCAGATCGGACTACGAACTGCTTGATGGATGAGGACATTTTTGTTTTAAAATGAAACAAACAGTTTCGTGGCAGTTAAAATTAGTTATTATATCATTGATACTATTAGGGATATAAGTGACAAACAACAAGATATTGTCTATGCATTAAAATGTTACAGAATTAATTTAAACATGACCAGTAGGTAAATAACATTATTATTATTTATTATTGCAGTAGAATTTATCCTATACCGTTTTTTTTTACAAAGCTGTGTACAAGTTGTTGTCTATACATTCTTTGACACGGTGTAGTATGTTATCAGTGCTAACATCTTGAACAACATGCTGGGCGCATACACGTGCTGTCCATTTACATATAGACTTTTCTAAACTATCAAATTGTTCTGCTTCATAAATTTCAATGCGTATTAATTTCGTGCCACAGGAACTTTTCTTGAAACTGGTTGTCAAGTTTCTTCTCTCAGTGATCATAGGTGGTATATCTCGTGTTTCATCTTCAAGAGAGGCGGTGATGCCTCTTATTATTGCAGGATCAATCATTGGTGAAGCTGGTGAAACGGGTGAGTAAAGCCAATTGCCCATCTGAAATAAAAATTAATTGTAAATAGGAGAACTTTTTTCAATTTGATAACCTATTATTTAAACAGAAACAAAGAAAGAGGAATGAGCGGAATCGTATTTAAGAAAGTAAATGAAATACTTATTTAATAGGTTACATAATTTTTGTATTTCTTTGATCTAAAAATTATAACGTATTGACAAAACTCACCGACATATTTTAATCAGAAGGAAAACGATCGTTTGCTTGGATCAAATAAAAGTAATACGTTAATTCTTTTTTTTCTCCGGTATTTATAGTATGAGATACTTATAAATTTTGTTTGTATGTATGGGTCCTCTTACTGGTATTTTCGATGTCCTAAATATCTATTAAACTTTTTATAAAGCAAGCACAGCCGTGGAAGAATACTAGTTAAATAAAATTACAACATCATCAGAACCGGCGCGCCCTGTATGGGTAGGGTATGCTTGAGGCCATGCGTCATTGACACGTGATCTATTATGCACTAGTTATTGTGCGAGGGTTTTCCTATGTAGATTAGGTAAGTATGATTATTTGAAGTTTAACACACAAAACTTTTTTTTACAACAGAATGAATGAAACAAGTTGAGCTTGTAAAGTAAGCTTGTTTTATTTTATCTATCTATCTAAAATATATTGAATAATATTGGGAACAGGTTTCCACAGATTTCCACTAACTGAAATAGAACGAAAAGCAAATAGCTATAAGTTTTTAGAGTCTTGTCATTTGGATCCTGTATAATTTAAGACTCTATATAATATTGTGGGCTTTCATTAAGCTTAAGTCACATCATAAGATAAGCTATGCTATACGATGTGAAGGAGCTAAGTATTCTGTTGAGCGAGGTGTGCAAGCATAAACTTTTTGTAGTTGCTAAGTACAGTACATTGTCTAGCTTAGCCTCGGACATTGTTGTTAAAGCTTGGAAGAGCTATAAAAAAGCGTAGTAGCTCATAGTGTGAATACATCTTTATGCTTTACTTTAGTTACACACCGTATAAGGTATCCACTAATTAACATACCAATGTTTTTGTAATACATTGACGTCTTTCTAGGCTACGGTAAGCAAAATCATCAATGTAAATCATGAGATAGAAAGATGATTACGAGAATTGTGGTCTAAGGTACGATATTTTTATATCACGACACGACAATGATACGACGTAAATTCTTGTTATAGATCAGATAAATGATTTTGTCAATCTACGGATTTTTAATGCTATGGCTACAATCGTGTCGTTTCTTGTAAAATATTACATTAATTATTGCTGATCTTATATTCTGCAATTTTGCGTTTTGATAATTTTGGTGATTGATTCGTCAGATAATTTTACAAATAAGGAGGATAGTCTTATGCATCTGGGGGTATTTAAGCTCGTAGTGCAGGACAAAAGTGCACATTTCAATCCAAGCGGAATAGCGACGCAACTCATCGTACCAAAGGCAGAACAAAGAAAAAAAAATGTAAGTACTCTACTTATATAATGGCGGTCGTGAAAAGGCTTTTTAAAAAGAAACTAATTTAATTAAATTCAGAAGATGTTTACTGTATTGCGAATAGTATAAGACTAATTAACAAATATAATTAATGAAAGGAAATACATAATGCAACTTAGCAATATTTGCCAATACGCGTGTAGCCTAGATGCAGCCAGATGTCCAGTCAGCAATATACCAGGCGTTATGCCTTGGTAACTCCTCCCTCCTTAAGATAGAAGCGTGCTCCGCAGCTTCCAAGTATCCCAGGGGTTTTAGGTGTTTCCATCTCGACTGGTTCTGGAGTTGACAGTCCACGTTTCTTTACAATGTAACAGCGGGCAATCTTCCAGATTAGTACCACGACATCTAAGAAGTACATCAGTAGGGTAGGCCAGCTAGGTGTAGTAGATATCGGCATCCAGTCGTTAAGGTCAGGATCGATTCTTACTTCTGATACCTTTTCTATGAGTTGATGTAGGTCGTCTAAAGCGATGTCTTCCAATTGTAGGTTGTAGTGAATGTTTTCGGCTGGTGGAATCCTCTCGACAGAAGGTATGGGTATAAATTCGTGTTGAACTACAGTATCCTTGTGTGACGTCAAAGTTTGATTCATCAATTGAACTTGACATTTTTCTGACAATGAGATTATACTTGTACCAGACAAACGTTTATAGTTCGTTTTCTTGCCACAGAATGATCTTAGAAGTTCCTCTCGTGCTGTGACAACGAGCCAGCTTGTTGGGGTAAGCTTTTGTACTTTTCCGTTGTGTAGATTAATTCTTGCGTAAGTACAATTTGACAGTCCATGGTTAAGAAGTGTAATTACACAGTCTTTGCTTGCTTCTATAAGACTGGTATCAAGATGCTTGCAGAGTTGAGTAGAATCGGTGATTTCTTTACAGGAGCTCTTCAGGTAGGCGTACTCCTCACTTCCAAGTGCAAGGAGTTTGGATTCAGGAATAATGGTAAGATTTAACGGATTAGGAATGGAATAAATGTGAACAAGATCAAATGCCGTAGAGGCGACTGATGGGATTTCTAGTATAAATGTAAGAGTGTGCGCTGTACTGTAAGCTTTCACTTCTATAGACCTTTCGATTTCGTGAATATTGTTAATACTAATGTCAGTTACAGGTATAAAAGAAAAATTTCTCTGCATTTGTTCTAATTCATGAACTAAGTTTTGGGGGCTAATTATACTAGGGTGCATAACACCTAATTGAGAAAAAGTAATTGCGTCTTCTAAGAGCATTAGTGTATCTAAAATTATTTGTAAGCTAAAATCTATTTGTATATATATGTCTAAAAAATGTATACGCGTAAAAACTACTCTAGTGTTTGATAACTCGCCTCCTAATTTCTTTTGGTTCTCGACAATAGTTTGTAAATTTTTATTAAATTTAGAAATGGTCTTTTGAGCTAAAATTAGTGTATTTCTCCGTTGTACAGATGCAACAACTACTTGTTTTTTAATGTTATGAAGTTCTTGCTCAATTCTTACTGCGTCGTCATTATCCAAGTTTCCAGTTATGGCTTTAACAACAGATCCTAAACCATTAATGAGACCGCGTTTGACTCTCATATGAGGTGAAAGAAACAAAATTTTATCGTCAATAATACTGAATGTACGCTCAATTTGCTCCATGTAAGTTATATGTTGAGCATCACGTGTCGTTTGGATTTCGAAAGCTTTAGTTCTAGTGAACAATTCTAATAGTTTAAGGGAGGCTATGTGTATCTCAGAAATATTATATACACAAATAAGACTAAACGTGTCAGTTTGTTGAAGAATCTTCCCTTGTTTAAGTAAAAGTACACCTGAAGAGGAATCTATTTCAGTAATATTAATGGTTACTACTGAGCAGATGAGGATGGATCCGGCGAGGATTGCCCTGGAACAAGATGTTGTCTTTTAAGTTATTTTGAAATGAACGCGAATTGACTTAGCGTTAGGGTGACTTCCTACAATTTCGGCCACATTGTTAGGGTGGAGATGTATAATCTTATACGGACCTTTAAACACTGGCTTTGTCTTGTCGTTTCTTGCTGTCTTCGCCACCTGTTTAAAGACGGTTTCACCTACCTTGAACTGGATAGCTTCAGCAGCTTGATTGCGTTTAGCAATAACTTGCTCCTTATTTGACGACATGTTAGCAGCTACGCACTCCTGTACAGCTGTAGCGTTAGTACGATGTTTAAGAACGTAGTCCTGATAAAATTCTTGAGGGTAATAAATTTCTAAAGGATTTCTTGAGTCCGTATGTCCAAATAAAAGTTCACGCGGGGTGTATCCAGTGGCTGAATGTATAGTGTTATTATAAGCGATCAATGAGTATTTCATTAATGTTTGTATAGTGTCATCTTTGTTTGTTAGTCTTTGTAAGCGTATAAGTTCGGCTATAGTTGAATGAAAACGTTCAACTGGAGAATTTGAATTCGGATTGTATGGTGTAGTAAAGTGTATATGAATATTATGAGATGCACAGATTTCTTTTATAACTTCATTTTCAAATTTGGCATCTGAGTCAGTCGTTATCCTATGTGGTAAGCCCAACGTAGAAAATACTTGCAATAAAGCGTCTGCCACGTGTATACTACTAGAAGCGCTTATAGCAATCGCTTGAGCAAATTTAGAAAAGTTATCTATAATAGTGAGGAAAGTAGCACCACCAGTGGAATACAAGTCCATAAATAGATGCTCCATAGGTTTAGTGGGAGTTTCAGTTAAAGCAAGTGGTGGGCGTATAGGGTTTCGCTCATACTTCCCTTGGAGACATATCTCACAACGATTAACATACGCTTGAACAGTTAGCAACATATTAGGCCAGTGATAATGTTTTTGGATTTGCTTATAAGTTTCCTGAATACCTCTATGCACACGTTTACCTTCGTGGTATTTTTTAATAATGTCTGTCTGTTCTGCTTTGTTCTCTACTAAAGTTACTCGTGACGTACATCTGTACAATTTCGGACCTCTCTCGTTAAACACAGTTGTGTATACCCTAGAGAACTTTATGTAAAGATCCTCGTTATAAAAATAGCAATGAAATGTTCTGTCGGCAATCGTATGTTCTTTAAGAAATTGTACTATCTCAGCTTCTGTGTTATTTACTGGTATAAAAACGTCTTTGATGACCACACGGGAGCTAGTGGATCTGTCATCAACTCTATATGTCGACCCTGGAGTGTGTCGAATATAAAATTGTTTTAGTTGTCTGTCAATAGCGTCTGGGATTATTGGTATGCCAGGATTTTCATTATCTGCTTGTGTATGGTTTGTAGAAATTAACTGGTCCTGTTCACCTATCACAGAACTCACAGTTTCCGAGTTTGCTGTCACAGGTACTACAAGAGCGTCAGTACGTAAGTCAGCAGGTAAGTCGTTGTTATTTCTGTTGTCGTTTATTACCGTGTCATTGTCTATAGACATAGGTTCAACCGCATTACCTTCAACATCATCTGCATTTCTTCGTTCATTTTCAAAAATTCGGTTAATAATGTCATCGTCTTCATTGTCGTCAAAGTTTACCATAAGGGATTCAATGCTGTTGTGAAAAATTTTAGCTCGAGATAAAGCATCTGCGTTCGTATTTTGTTTACCTTTTTTGTAAACCACATTATAGTCATACTCTGCTAGTCTTAAACGCCAACGGATTAGTTTAGTATTCGGTTCTTTCAGTGATCTCAGCCAAGTTAAAGGACGATGGTCTGTGTATATTGTAAATTTGTTACCATATAAATATGGTCGAAAGTATTTAACGGCCCAGACAATGGCAAGTAATTCTTTTTCAATTGTTGAGTAACGGGATTCAGTGTCCGACAAAGTACGCGAGGCATAGGCTACCGGTTTGTCAGAGCCAACTGTGCCTTGTGATAAGACAGCACCAAGAGCAACATCTGAAGCATCTGTCGTCAGGATAAAAGGTTTGGTGAAGTCTGGGAACTGTAGAATAGGACTGTTTGTCAAAATCTGTTTACATTTATCTACTGCTTCAACAAATTCGGGTGAGTGGACCACACGCTTGCCTTTTTTAAGACACTGTGTCAAGGGCTTAGTTAATTTGGCATAATCTCGAATAAATTTTCTGTAATACCCCGTTAAACCCAGGAAAGCTTTAATCTCTTTATGGCTAGACGGTAAGGGATAGTTGAGAACAGCTTTAATTTTATCGCTATTGGGTTTAAGACCCTCCGATGTTAGTTCGTGACCAAGAAAAGTGACTTGTTTTTTTAAGAACTCTGATTTGTCTAACTGAATTTTAAGGTTGTGTGTTTTGAATCTGTCAAAAACTTCTCTAATTTTCTCCAAATGTTGTTGTAGTGAAGTCGAAGCGATAATAACGTCATCAAGATAAGTAAAAACATTGTCAATACCACGAAGTATATGGTCCATTAGCCTCTGAAAGGTACTTGGAGCATTTTTTAAGCCAAATGGCATCCTAACAAACTCGTAATGTCCTCTCTCGGCTGTGAAAGCTGTTTTCTCAATATCATCAGGGTGCATTTCCACCTGATGATATCCGCTCGCTAAATCAAGCGTGGTAAAATATTGAGCACGTCCAACTCTGTCAAGTATGTCATAGATATTGGGTAGAGGGTATTTGTCTTCTACTATTCTGTCATTAAGTCGCCTATAGTCAATTACCAGTCGCCATTTGATCTTTCCTGATGCGTCCCTTTTTTTAGGAACTATATGCACAGGGCATGACCAAGGTGACACGCTTTCACGGATAATACCTTGTTTAAGAAGGTTATTGATTTGATTTTTAATTTCTGCGCTTTGCTTAGGGGCCTGTCTGTAACTACGCACAAATATTGGTGTGTTATCATTTAAACGTAGTTCGTGTTTAACAGCGTGTGTAAAAGTTAATGGAATATTCTCTGAATAAAACAATTCTCTATAATTATAACAAAGTTTTTGAAGCTCACGTTTTTCCTCTTCGTTAAGGTGATCAGAGCGTATTTTCTTTAAATTTTCACAAAGCTCTTTATCTAAATCATCACTGACTTCTAAAGTATTTAGATCGACTAAGTCAGTAGTCTCAGAATAAACTTCTAAGTCAAAAATCTCGTTGTTTAAACGCACTGTCTTTCTTTCAGTTAAATTCTTAACAGTCGTGTAGAACAAGCCGTTTTTAACAGTTATAATAGCTGCAGGTGATATTACTCCTGCAGACCAAATATGTTCGTCATGTATATACTGTCCGTCAATGTAGTTTGTTTTCACCGAAATAACTTTTTCACATCTGGACTCAATGTTAAGTTGACGAGTTGGATGATCAAAATATATAGGTATCTCGGCATAAGAAGTTCGTAAAATTTTGTTTTTCAGGTCAATGTTACTAGACATTTTCTTTAACAAGTCCAAACCTATAAGGCCTTTGTACTTGGAGTCAAAATCAAATAGCAAAAATTTTTGGGTCAAGTCACAGTTAAACAAAGTCGGAAGGGGTAGTTCAGCTACATAGTTATGAGTAGATCGTGCGTGAGCGGTTTTAACTTCGAAAGGTTCATATGTCACATATTTCTCGAGACTAGTGCCATAGACTGCGGATGGCGAGATCATCGAGCGAGAGGCTCCCGTATCTATTAAAAATTTACCTTGAAATTCGGGTATTTCTATGTATGGCAAATGGTCTTTATGATGGTTATTTAACTTCACTAACTGTGGTCTTCTTCGTCCTGACCTAAAGGAAAATCCTGAGTAAAATCCGTACCTATCTCTTGAGCGCACTCTTCTTCGTATGCTACGTCAGTACCTGGATAGTTCATGTAGGAGCATTCCCCACCATCAGCATAGAACTCCTGCGGGTCTCGATTCACGTGCGGCTGCCCATGAGGCATGTAAAACAGGTCCTGTTGTCCAAAGTTGGGTGTAGATGGCTTTGATACAGAGCGCATAGTAACATCAGATACCTTTTGTTGACGGTTCGCTGCCGGACTGTGCGGAACGTTTGGCTGTCTAAAGTTTCCAGAGTTTCTAAAATTTCCAGAGCCATTACTTAGTCTTGGATTACCTTGATTCTGCTTCTGGTGCCAAGTCAACATCGGTTGTCTCGGTTGAGAACGCTGTTCGGGCCAGCTAGATTGGGGTTGTAAATTTTGAGCAAATTGGGGGTGAAAATTATTATTATTGAACATAGGTGTAGATGACCGTGTAAAATTACCATTTTTATATGAATCAACCCTAGCTTTGTGTTGAACCATGCTAGGGGGTGGATTGCAAGCAAGTCTTGCCTCCTCTTGTCTGGCTGCCAGAATTGCGGCTTCTAAAGTCGAAGGTTTATTTATACGAACACCCAACGACACATGAAACTCAAGCTGGTTAACGTACTGCTCAATAACCATTTGTTCGTAATAAGTCTTATCCGGGTTATTCCCTACTAAATAAAGCGTCTCTAATATTTCACGCAAGCGTTTTCCATACAACTCTGAGTCCTCAGACTTTAAGCGTCGCGAGCGCGTTAGCTCTTGCATTAACTGAATTTCATTACGAGGGTCGCTTAAGCGGCTGAGTAACGCGTTTTTAATTTCAGCCCATGTATTTAAAGATTTTTCGCATGCAAGAACATCAAGAGCGCTACCACTAAGTCTACTCTTAATAAGACACACAACTAATTTATCTAATTCACCTACTATTTTAAAGAGTGATAATAAACTCTCTACGTTAGAAATATACATTTTTAATTGTTTTGGATTGCCGTCGTATCGCGGCATCAATTCCGATAACACCTTGAAATCTGATTCCGCCATTGAAACCAAACACGCGTGCGTTAACCTTTGTATTTACACAAAATAAAAAAATAAAGGTCTATAGCGATGAATAGCCTATACAACAAACACACGTGGAATAAAGTCTAAAAATAGACTGCCAAATGTTAAGTACGACAGGAAATAGAGCAGGAACTTGGAAAGTAAGAGAGTACTCACCAGCTAAGCCTCTGCATCTCCTTATCGGGTCTTATACAGCAAACAGCAACGGGACTCCAATTTCCAGGACTCCAACGATGACCGCCAGGAATAGGTTCTTCTCGCGGAAAGCCGGACTGCTTTTATACCCGGTGCCACGCGAAACGATAGAGAACTATACCGCGCGAATTCTCAATAGTAGAGATATTTAGCATACGGGGCCCGCGAGACTAAAGACTGCGCCACTTATATAATGGCGGTCGTGAAAAGGCTTTTTAAAAAGAAACTAATTTAATTAAATTCAGAAGATGTTTACTGTATTGCGAATAGTATAAGACTAATTAACAAATATAATTAATGAAAGGAAATACATAATGCAACTTAGCAATATTTGCCAATACGCGTGTAGCCTAGATGCAGCCAGATGTCCAGTCAGCAATATACCAGGCGTTATGCCTTGGTAACTCTCTACCTATTTTTTTTTTTTTTTTTTTTTTTTTTTTTTATTGGCGTACCTATTTTAAATGAATAATTTCTCACTTAGCGCACATAGTTGTTTCGACGCTCTTTTGGTGTTTGTGCACTTGTACGCATTCGGTATGGCTTCCATTCCGTATGTCTTCTTAATGTATGGAAGGAAACAGAACAGAACTTTTTTTAAAAAATGGACCTAATACTTGTGTCGCAAAGTCGACGTATCAAGCGTAAGCGGACTTTTGGGGGAGCGGAAGGCTGTTACCTCTAGACCGAACCGAACACGAACCGAATACGATTTCTAAGACACAAACGCCCTTACGGTGTAGGAAAACGTCATCGTGTGGAAACTTACACACTCATACGGAGAGATGATGAAAAAGTGTGTGGCCAGGCCTGATCACCTCAGCCATCACACACACATAGCAAACGTCTGACCGACGACGTCGACAAGACGTCTGCCTACGCTATGTGCGGTCCTCCATTTAATAGTATGGTGAGCGATTCAGAATCTGTCTGTCTGTCTGCTGTGTCTGTGACGGCCTTTAACGTTAATATTAATAGTAAGACGTGTTACAAATCAACTAAAGGTACATTGTGTTCTTTTTTCAGGTCCAAGATCGAGTACGCCACCACTTCCCACCAACTGTTCGGCACCGACGAGGATTCGGACTTAGACCTCAAATTGAAGTCAGAAAAGAAGCAGACTAAACGCAAAACGCCTGCTTCAACCTCAAAATCCAGTGCTGCCAAGAAAATTAAAATTAATCCAATCTCCAGTCCCCCGGTTAAGACCACTGCTCAAGATCTTTTTGGAAGTGACAGCGAAGATGAGGACGACAAGGACTGCCCAGATCACCAGCAGTCAGAAAAAAAGAACAGTAAAGTGATTCCGCCACTTTATTCATACATAACCCGCAGAATCGCAAATGGTTACGCTCGTCAGTTGAGTGAAACTAAACAAGGCTCACGATATGTAGAGTTAAAGATATATGACACAGAAGAGGCCGAAAAAGTTTCTCCAATAAATAGATGGCGTCACAGCGTTATAACTATAAAAACTAAAACCAGCGATGATTCCGAGTGTTGGCAACATGTGAAGGCGCTTGTAGCAGTGGCTCGCAGGGACTTCAGAAACTGCCCAACATCTTTCATACCTTCTTCGTTCTCTGGTTGAAGATTTAACTGAGTGCATATTCGGATATTATAATATTAAATGTTAGCATAGCATAATCTTGCGATACGAAAAATAAATTGCACTTATTATTAAGTATATACCAAATACTATATTATATTTAGTTTAGTTAAGAAATAAATATTTACTCATTTTATGTAACCCGTATTAATATTACTAAGTATTATGCAATAAACTAGTAGGATTTTTGCATACATTTATTTCTCATTTTGTATTTTTTTTCACAGTTGCACCACAATGTACACAACTAAGAAGTTCAGACAATGACTTAAGAAATTATAATAAATATAAAATGTTTCATCCTCGAAATCAACATTCAGAAAATAACTTACTAATAAATTGTTTTAAATGTAAAATATATTATCCTCGAAATCAACATCAGTATCATATGAGAACTAATAGTTAATAGTACAGATAAAATCACACAAAATACTCAAACTCTAAAAATTCACCAGCCTTCATGTTTTACTTATTATATTTGTTGTTCACACGATCCTCAATTTAATAAATATGTTCATTATAGAGGTGCAGATTGTACTTCAAAGTTTATTAAATACTTAATTAACGATGCTATACGAATTAATAAAATTCTAGTAAAAAACATTCCAATGGAACCTTTAACATATGAACAGCAAAAACAATATCAAAACGCATCAGTTTGTCATATATGTAACCAATTATTGTTTGACGACAAGGTACGTTGTCTTTCACAACATGAGTGGATATGACTCACATTTATTTATAGAAGAACTTGCAAAATATGAAGGCTATATAAAGATTATTCCAAAAACCAAGGAGAAGTATCTGACTATAACTAAGTATATTAATATAAAAAATTGTTTACATCCTATACAGATGAAATTTATTGACTCTTTTCATTTCCTCAGCTCAAGTATAGATTCATTAAGTAAGAGCTTAGATATTTTTTTTTTATTTGTTAGATTTGGTTTGCCTTTAAGACATCCAAAATAAATATTACAATCTAGCCTAAAGACTAATGAGTAATTAAATTTTAACTTAAATTGCTAAGTAGATGTTAGCTAAGAATGTGTCCATCAACACTTTTCTTATTGTCTCTATTAAGGGGAAGACACTTTGTTCGTGTGTTCTTTACGGGAAGCACTGACTGCACTACATTACACTAATGTTTACTAAACTAACTCAAAGGGTTTTGTCCTTTTCAGTCTTCTCACTATGTCCGTGGTGTCGAGGAGCTGGATAGCCTCAACGTTCACGTGATGATGAAGTCTTAGTTCGTGAGCTTCGGCATATTTTTTAATAACACTGTCAACTTTATTCACTTTTAAATCTCGATGAAGGTCGTCATTTCTTATGTACAAAGGAGCATTTACGATACCCCTTAGTAGTTTGTTTTGAAATCTTTGTATCATCTGAACGTTGCTTTGTTTGGTACAAGCCCATAGCTGAATACCGTAAGTCCACACAGGCATGAGGATTTTTTTGTATAGAAGAACTTTATTGTGTACTGATAGTGAAGAATACTTTCCAATTAGCCAGTACATATTTCTATAGCGTAACTCCAGCTCATCACGTTTCTTTTTGACATGAGCCTTCCAGCGAAGTTTTGCATCTAATGTCATGCCAAGATATTTGGCTGTATTTTCGTACGGTATGACATTGTTACCTATGTATATCGGATGATAGTTCGGCCTTTTATTTGTGAAATCTACATGAATAGATTTGGATTGGTTAAGTTTTGTTCGCCATTTTATTGTCCACTCGTAGATGGTATTTACAGCTGTTTGAACTTTTTCCACTGCTACTTCTTGTGTGACACCTGTGGCCAATATGGCTGTGTCATCTGCAAATGTTGCAACGGTGTTGTCTTCTAGTTCTGGCATATCGCAGGTGATTTCATACATTTATCACGGGAATTTCAAAACCCAAAACAATGTAAATTACTAAAAAAGAAAGGTATCTATCCTTATGACTATATGAACACATGGTCAAAATATAATGAAACTGTACTGCCGCCAAAGAGTTGTTTTTATAATACTTTAAGGGATGAGCCTATAACAAATGATGAATACTTGCATGCTCAAACGATATGGGATGTTTTCAATTTAAAATCATTAGGTGAATACACAGATTTGTATTTAAAATGTGATGTATTATTATTGTGTGATACTACTATAAACTAGATCCTGCTTATTATATAAGTGCTCCCAGTCTGATTTGGGACGCTATGCTTCTTTATACTAAAGTTGAATTAGAACTTGTGAATGATATAGACATTTATAAATTTTTGGAAAGAGGTATACGTGGCGGATTGTCACAATGTTCTTTACGACATGCTAAAGCGAATAACAAATATTTGCCTCACTTTGATGATTTTAAGCCTTCCACTTATTTAGTCTATCTTGATTGTAATAATCTATATGGATATGCAATGACAAAAAAAAATCCTATTTCTGATTTTAGATTTTTGACACATGATGAAATGAATAATTTTGAGGTAATGAATATGCCAGATAATGATGAGTATGGCTATATTTTAGAAGTAGATATTATTTATCCTGACTATCTGCATAATAAACATAAGGATTTACCGTTTGCTATGGAAAAATTTGTTCCTCCTGGAGGGAAAACACCAAAGTTAATAGCTAATCTATACGATAAACATAAATATGTGTTCCACTGTGTTCATCTTAAGGAGTGTTTAAAAAAAGGGCTCGTCTTGAAACATATACATCGAATACTCACCTTTAAAAAAAATACATTGATCTCAATACAACACTGAGTCAGTCAGCTAAAACTGTGTTTGAAAAAGATTTTTTCAAACTCTTAAACAACTCGATATTCGGTAAAACAATTGAAAATAAACTCAAGCAAGTAGATATTAAAATGATCACTAAATGGAATGATACCAATAACTCTACAAATAAACACCTCTGTGCTGAAAAATTTATGGCAAAGCCTAACCTTAAGAGCGTAACAGTATTCTCAGAAAACTTAGTAGCTATACAATTATATCGTGAAAAATTTGTTTTAGATAGACCTATTTATATTGGGTTCACCGTTTTAGAGTTTTCCAAGCAACATATGTATCAATTTCACTATGATTTCATTAAAAATAAATATGGAGAAAAATCTCAATTTTGTTACACTGATACCGATAGTTTACTGTACTTAATTAATACTGAAGATTTTTATAAAGACATGTATGCTAATATTTCTAAATTCGATACATCTAATTTTTCAACCGATAATCCTTATGGTATTCCAAAACTGAATACAAGAATACCAGGATTGTTTAAAGATGAAATGGGTGGTCAAGTTATTTCAGAATTCATTGGATTAAGAGCCAAGTTATATTGTATAAATTGTGTAAATACTCAAATCAAGAAATCTAAATCAAGAAAGCTAAATCTGTTCCTAAAAAACTTAATTTAAGTCATTATAATAATGCCTTACATAATAATGATACATTTAAATGTAAAATGAACTTAATTAAATCTATTAAGCATGTGCTGTATTCTCAAGAAGTAAATAAAATAGTTATGAATAGAAATGATGACAAAGTTCAAGTGCTTGCAGATCAAATCCATACTTTACCCTGGGGACATATTAATGGTGTATTCTATTTTTTTACTGATGTGTTATTAGTTTATAATTTGTTCACATAACTATAAGGAAAATCTTATAAATTTGAAAATTTTATATAATATTTCAGTACTGTACTACACTGTATTTATTATTTGTATAATATTAATAGACGTGTGTTGGTTTTATAATATACTGAAAAAATCTATTGTTGTGTTTATTTTTCAGATATCCTCCTTAGTTGCATAGTGTCTGTTTACTACAATTAAATAAACATGAATTACTTTACATTTTAAAATATCAAACTAATTTAAGTTGCATAACTATGAAAGCACCAAAAATAATAGTAATAATAATAATTTACAACTGTTTTAAGGTTTCAACAGTTTCGCCTAAAATAGTATAGTCAAATTGAAAAACTTTACCTGATTTAATGTTATAAAAAGCTTGGCATCATGCAGATAACTACAATTGAAATCAAGAACTAACGAAAGTAAGTCACAATGAAACTTAAGAAGCAACCTATTTCACTAGAAATTAACAATTTAGATTTGGAAAAAGATATTACAAATGTAAAACACAGCCAACTATTTCCAAATACAATTAGATGTATAATTTGTGGCCCATCCAATTGCGGTAAAACTAATGTAATGTTGTCGCTTTTACTACATGAGAACAGTCTCAAATTTAAAAATGTATATCTTTACTCAAAAACTACATTACAACCTAAGTATAGGTTTTTAAAAAACGTATTAGATCATATCCCACAAGTAAATTACTATACTTTTCATAACGATGAAGATGTTATAATTATAACCCCTGATGAAGTTAAAGAAAATTCAGTATTTATATTTGATGATATAGTATGTGAGAATCAAATGAACATTAGAAATTATTTTTCAATGGGACGACATAAACAAATAGACTGTTTCTATCTGTCACAAACATATTCTAAAGTTCCTAAGCAATTATTACGTAACAATGTAAACTTTTTGATTGTTTTTAAACAGGACGATATTAATTTGCAACATATTTATGATGAGCATGTAAATTCTGATATGACCTGGCAAAAATTTAGAGAAGTTTGTTCAAAGATTTGGAAAGTGCGTCATTCATTTTTAGTTATCAAAAAAGATTGTTCATTAAATGATGGGAGATATAGACAGATGTTTGATGTGTACATAAACTTTGAATGATATTGCCGTGTATATAAAGTACACGTGTTGAGTTTAATTTCCATTTGATATTTAAATATCATAAAATATTGTCGTTTTGCAAAAAAATATGGAGCAAAATATTAAAGAACAGTTAATTAAGTCTGTAGAATCTATCAAGACGAAGGTGAAACAAATGCGGAATCAAGAAAATGAAAATGATTTTAAACTTAACAAACTATTTAAACCAGTAACTAAGCCAATTAACAACTTAGTTGATCTAGTTTATGAAAAATATAAAGAGCAACCTCAAGAAAAATGTAACACTGTTGCGCAATCAGATGTTAGTGTTACAAGTCATGACGAAGCAGATAAAAGTGATGAAAGTGAATGTTTCAGTGACTGTGAAGATAATGATGATAATTCATTCCCAAACAAGTCTTTGAAAAAAGATGAAATTAATGACTTGTATGATAATATAAATATACCAGGAGGCGTACGCTTTGATCAAGATTTTTATTTTATAGGTAATTCAAAAGTAAAGTTCTACCCATTTGACAACTCTACTTATATGATATATATTGGTGACAAAAAGTATGAGTTGACACCAGGATTAAAAGAACTTTTACTAAGAAAACAACCTCAACTAAAATTAGTTTGCTTCATCGCTAAACAAGACATTGTTGAAGTTGGTAAAGCGCGCAAACATCTCCTGAACAAAATTTAGTCGCTGTTCATAATCTGTGGGTTTTAATTCTTGCACTAATTGAATCTTGTAAGCACGTAAATGCAAATCCTTCTTTAAAATCAGGTGCAATGTTGATTTTGCAATGTTTACGGATTGACTTTGCTTTCGCAGTGATAGTGAGGGATCTTGCCTTACCGACTCGTGAACTTCTTGAATAACTGCAGGTAGTCTATCGGACGTCCGCAATCAAAGTTTTTTAAAGTTGACCCTGTAGCCTTAAATGTCTTAATCCATTTTGTAATGATATTCGCACTGGGAGATAAAGAAATGTCCCGTACATTGAATTGCACGCGATATAAGCGGCGAGCTGTTATTATCGAATTATTGTTTTGATAATAAACTCGTACACAAAATGCACGCTGAGCTCCGGTATACGAATCCATTGCAACTAAATAAATTCCACGTATGACATTATACATTTTTTTGTTATCTACCCTCATTAAGACGATTTATTGATATTTAAAAGTGCAAATACCCTTTTTGGACACCTTGTATATATATATATATAAGCGTTGACGGTCTGGACCATTGATATTGTAAGCGTCGTTGAAGGGAAAGCCTCGATTCGGTCGTACATCATGGATTCTCCCTCGTCCTCGTCATCGGAGGAATCATCGCAAGGGTCTAACAGCAGTTTAGGCAAGTCCCTGATCGAAGATATGCCTAGGGAAGATCGTCAAGTAATGGTGGACATCGATCGCAGACTTTCAACATCAGCATATATATGCTTCGAGTACATTCTTAAATTCAAATATGACAATACGATGTACAACATGGACCGGTTCCATGGAATATTAAGAAGGAGACTCCGGGAAACCTACACATTTGATGCACTGACGTCTTTCTACGGCCAGCTCGACCTCAAGTTTCTCGACTATAAACTCCACAAGTTCTCATCCAAGGAGAATTGGATTACGTATGATGTTAATCATGTGTTGCGAAAGATTCACAGTGACCTGGAGGAATTTGAAGAGTTAAAGCACCCAGGATTGAGCGAGTTTAAGATTACGTGGCGGGATTCGATGCATGTCGAAATAAGTGAGCATGAGTATGAAAGGATGCGAGCTTACAGCGAGGCTTGCAAGATTAAAGATACGATATCTTGTTTCACTCATGTAAATTATGAACGTTATACTATAACGCTGAGCAATGAGCACGTGTATATTGTGAAGGAATACGAAGAAAGATATGACACACCAGAGTTGGACAAGTTTAAGGCAGATTGTAGTGAAGAAGTGGTGGAGAAGTTGTTGTCAAAGATTAAAATTAAAGTTTGATCATCGTCTTCAAATCATATACTCGTAGATATAATAGTAAATTTGAACACGTAACGGTATAATTGCGCGGATCTGGATCTTATTTGATCCAGGTCCGCCAATTATACCCTACTGTCCACGCTAGCCCAGTGCGGATTGGTCGACTTCAGACATAACCTTCGAATTTCGTCGCACACCTGTGTAGGTTTCCTCACGATGATTTCCGTCACCGTTAAAGCAAAATTATCTTGAAATGTGTACGAAATGGCCAATTCAGGGTAGGCTCGAGCCCCTCGGTGGGGACGTTTATGAGCTGTTGATGATTGAGTATGAAATTCGAAAACACATTGGTACTTGGCGGGATCGTACCTATGTCCCGGATGAGTTTTGGTGCTATCATGCACGGAGGGTGCTACAATTTGTACTTATTTGAAGACAAAAATATGTAATGTGGTTACTTTGTAACTGTTTTCTATTTGAATTATTTGTATTTGATGAGTAAATAAAGGACATAATGTAAAACAAAAACAAATAAATTCAACATTATACAGACGTTGGAGTTTGAGAAGTGTTGAAGTGTGTAATCAAAATGATGATTACATCTGATAATGGTGATTTTTATAGGCATCTATCATTTTTAGAATATTTAAGTAACACTCTTTGTAAAAGATTATCTATTTAATGTTCTGGCTAACATTTCCTTAGCAGGTACAGCCCAGAAATTAGGTAAAGCTCCTATTTTGATTAAAAAAATGTTCATCGAATACATATTGATGACTCGTAAGTAACCAATCCGCTGTATTCAACATCAGCACCAGCATTTTCCAAAAATTTGTGTATGTCAAAGCCATTTGGCTTTATTAGGCTATATTATGGTGCAAATAGACAAGATTCACTGATGGTTTTGTATGTAGTCAATAAATTTAAAATGGTCAGGAACTTCAATGTATTGTGCCTTTGTCTTATTTGTAACCCAATAATTTCAACTTTGACACAAGAAACTAGTGCGATCGCTACCCTGAATTATTAGCGTATAGATATACCTCCCTCGATATTTTGTTTTTGTGAATGGCACCTTATTGAAGACAGAGTTTTACATGTAAATAATTAAAGTTGTTTCTCTGATAAATATTTAGGTACATCAAAAACTATAGTTACTACTCTGTGTTAGTAAATTAAAATATGCGAATCATAATTTAAATATAGTTTTTTTTAGATATGTCAAATTTAAATCGAATCTTTTGCTTTCACCTTCTTGTTGTCCCTTTTTAGAAGACTCAATAACTCCTTCCATCGTCCGAAACACACTTACAACTCTTAAAAATGTTAAACGGATTTTCTATCCCCTTCAGAGCATTAGCCAAATTAAAGAGGGTTCAATTTATTTATTTATTTAGCCGTGTGGTGACAGCAGAGTAGAATACATTTGTCACCAACCCCTACTCTTCCCGTGGGTATCGTAAGAGGCGACTTAGGGACTACACATTGAACAGGGAACGGGCAGCTGCGCTCTCTGATACAGTAACCTTTTAATCTGCGATCTCCAACCCGCCTGCCAAGCGTGGAGATTATGGAAAAACCCTCCCCTTAAGTGGAGGAGGCTCATAGTCCAGCAGTAGACAGTAACGGTTCGTTGATGAATTTATTTATTCATAAATATTATTTGAAATGATTCAAATTTATTTTTTCACGCTGCCCTATCGTCGTCGTGTAGTAATTAGTAAATTCTGTGCGTCGTAAGATAATTCTGTGTTCTCAAGTTTGTGAGTGTAGGACTTAGCATTCCTACTCGTATTAACCAATGGTATTATAACAGATTTTTGTACAAGACGTCGGCGTTTGTGTGTTGCTTTTGATGTCTTGCTGGTTATTTTTGTTAGTCCCCATGAACCTTGGAGCTATAGATAATCAACCTACCCACATCTGTATTTGAGTGGTCGACAGCTAAGGTAGGGCACACACTCACGGACTCTGATCCTTCTATGACTCATATACAATTAAAAAAATCATGATATAAAGATTGAGCCCATAACATAAATTGTTATAAATATATTAAAACTTGTCAAAGCAAGACCTCTCGCAGTACCAAGGGATGAGTGGTCAATAATGTAATGAGTTTTATTGCCATCAACGAAACATGATATTCTTTGCATCTACTTATTTGTTTTATAAAGTCACGTAAGAGTCACATGATCTCACTAACCTTTGTCACAACAAATAAAATGTTACAATAAAACGTTGCCTCAGGTGCTTCATTCGTTAACGTTTTAAAAGTTGTTAGTACTTCGTATCCGTTTCATATGGTTTAGAAAGTTTACCATGGGCTTAATATTCAGAACACGGATCTCCAAATCAGGACAAGCGCACAAAATGACGTGAGCAAACAGGAGGATATCAAATCCCGTTCGTTAGGGCTGGAGTTCCGTTATAATATAGTTGAAATTCAGCGAAGAGCCGACGAATTTGTCACACAATTGTAAGGGATTTAGGCGCTTTTGTTAAATTTGCAAAACGTTGGATTTTGTAAGCGAAATACTGTCAATTACCAGGTTGTTACAACTGTGTTTGTCAGTTCACTCCTGCAGAGTTAATTTACTTGGTGTTTTTGGAAATGTGTAACAGTTTTTGTAGACGGACTGCTACCCGATCTATATGGATCTAAATTCATTGATGGAACTGGCCTTACAGTTGCCAACTGCATATCGCAATGAACTGTGTACCAATCTACCCTTGCTGCAATTATTGGCAGTAGGAATGGAACTGAAGATTCTCAAGTGGCAACCACGCACCGAGAGACGCAGCGTGGGTAGGCCCCAACAAGACGGACCGACCGATTTAGCGCAGATCGCGGGAACCGCTGCCTGGATGCATGCAGCGCAGGACTGATTGTTGCGAAGCCTTTGGTCAGCAGTGGAAGCCTGCAGAGATGACGGGTATCGCAGTCATGCCGCCTATCAGGTCTGCAAGGAACCGTGTACCACCTGTACCATAGATTCTACCCGCTACAATAGATTCTAACCGTTCTAGGTCATGTTGTGCATCACACTAGATCTCATAAAATGGTTTCTAATCAGTTCAGGAACTGCCAACGAAATACCAGTTAGCAGTTAAGAAACCGTCGGTTTGCAGTTTGTCTGCAAAAACCATAAATAATATAAGCTTTCATACGGAAAGTTTTGTAATTTCCTTAAATTGCTGTCGTATTTTATTGGACAGAGGGATTCCGATCGAAAAGTACTGGTTTCTTCTTCTATGTATAAAAAATAAACTGAAAATTCTCTCCCAAAGTTAAAAAAAGAGAAGATTGGAAATAGTATGGAACTCCGTTGTTTCAAACGAAAGCCATGGACAAAATCACCCCTTAGGCCACGTGGTCCGACCATCACGAGCTTTAAGGATATAATATGAGTACATTTGTACACCCTCTGATGTGTGCTTAAATTCAATCAATTCGATCTACTTCTGGGATATTTGTCTGAATTAAAAATATACTATTATTGAGAGTAAAATAAAGTATATCGTACGAAGTACGAAGTGAGAAAACAGTCCGCGGAAGAAATCTATAAAAGTATGGCAATAGTAACGATTCAGAGCTATTATTCTAAAGACGAGAAAGAGGTATTATTTGCCGTGTGGTAACGGCAGAGTAGAATACATTTGTCACCAACTCCTACTCTTCCCGTGGGTGTCGTAAGAGGCGACTTAGGAACTACACATTGAACAGGGAACGGGCAGCAGCGCTCTCTGATACAGTAACCTTTTAATCTGCGATCTCCAACCCGCCTGCCAAGCGTGGAGATTATGGCAAAACCCTCCACATAAGTAACTTAAGTAACGGGCCATTGATTTGATTTGATTCTAAAGACTAAATAATTCTATAAAACATGGGGGTACAGGTACTGTTATCATGCTTATTTTTTATTTTTTTGTTTTGCTTACTTTGTCGTTGGCTAATATCGATTTTGAGTCAAATTCCTTTTACATAAATAAACCAGGCGCCAGTGGCTTAACGTACTTTCCGAAGCATGGAGAGATAGATGATTCCAAAATGTTTTCTGCCATACCTAAATTATAAGACGCGTGTCTCAAATTAGAATAAATTTGATTTCGCCTTTCCGTCCTTATCTAATTTGGTATTCCTAAGCTTAAAAGAGGATTGCAACTCAATCTTCCAATTTCGTCTGTATTATTTTCTATTATAATCTTTATCCACAGAGAAACTCTTTTCTACGAAGGTTGCGAAAAGCAAGCATAAAATTATTATTATTAGTGGTTACTGTATTTGAGTGGTTTTATTTAAATTGACAGGTTTGTACAATACGAGTATTGTATAAAAATTGTTATAATATTTTTCTGAACAGAAAAATATCGTTATTTTTTTGTCAAAGTCACCGTTTTGGATTCTTTTTCTTATAACGTTCAAATCAGGATTCAGCTTCTTACCAGACTGTTTCCAGTATTATATTTTGAATAAATTTACGTATAAGTTTACGTTGGTATTTGTATGAAAATTTGCAAATAATACTCCTCTAAATGCTGAGCTGAAATCAATTACCGCACACAAGAGTGACCTTAATACGCAGTGGAATGAGTGGAACCCACTTCGTTCCTACAAGCAGATTATCCAACATGGCGCGCACTTTAAGGTACAAGGGATTCGTATTTGATACCGAAGATATCTGTTTACACACACTGGTACCTTTGAAGGCCTAGCTATTAGGATTCTTAGAGCTTTGAGAGCCTCGCGCAAATAAGAAACAAGAAATTTCGTAAAACTTCTTGAAAACTTAAGTAATGAAATTAATGAATAAATTAAATAACAAGAGGAGCCGTTCTATTGTTTTTTTATCAAACTAATATTAACTGTGAGCTGTAGATCTCGCGAGTCTCTACATACACCTTGTAAGCTGACAACCCCCATAACTCCGTCATTTTTTTAAATTTCCGAAAAGTAACTCGACAGAAAAATTCTATAGTATATTCATCGAACCTGCTCACAAGACTTCACGAGAATCTGCGACCTGTTAAGGAGAAATAGGCAGACAGATGGTCAGACAAAAGCAATTTTGGCCAAGCTGAAAAGGAGAGGCTTCGCGCTCGCTCGGTCAATAAGCTAACCAAATAAAATATACGAAACTTCTTTCTTGAAACTGACTGACTGAATAAAAAATCAATGCTAAGCTGAGCTACGTCGGGTCGGGTAATCACGTCTAGAACCACTCAATTTTAGGCATTTTATTTTTTTAGTATGTAGGCAATAAAGTTTTTTGAAAATTCTATTCCTAATGGAAAAAAGAGAGGACTAGGCATAAACCATAATGCGGAAAAAGTCACAGGCGAAATGCTTGTTAAGATTAAAAACAAGCACTGTAAAAAAAACAGTTTATGAGTCAACACCCAATTGCTTACAGGAATTGCGTGTCTTACGCAAACAACAAAGAAAGTCATAAAATTCTTGTGTCCCTAATCTTGCTACTGACAAAGCCACTGGTATGCCAAACTATGTTACCCTCAAACAATATTTAAAGTAGTAGCGTGCAACCATTCCTTTTATCTGTAGAGACCTTGGTTGGATAGTGTTGTTTCACGACCGATATTTTTAAATTCGATGCCTATTAGTTTAGTTTATATTTTCTTTTCGTATTTATTAACGACGGCTTGTCAATTTCAGATTATATTCGCCCAATATGCCTTGATCGTCTATGAACTCCTCTATATAATAATAAAAACATAATACGATATTCAGAATGCCACACTTCAATAATTTCGTGGTTTTAGTATTGTTCAATCAATCAATCAATCAGCCTATTGCAGTCCACTGCTGGACGTAGGCCTCCCCAAGGGTACGCCAAAGCGCACGATCACCCGGTTTCCTCATCCAGCCACCACCAGCGACCTTCCTCAGGTCATCAGTCTACCTGGCAGGGGGGCGTCCCACACTACGTTTCCCGAGAACGTTAGTATTGTTACTAATATAAATTGATTGAAGTTTTATTTATCTGAAGTGAAGTGGATGTAGTTTAGTTTGCATGTGACACTTCAAAGGAAAATCATAATACTTAGATAAAAGAAAATCATAGTCGTTAAGGGACGCAAAATTACTTTTTCGACCACTACACAAAAAAGGCAGATTTAAGCATTGTGCGATTTATATAAAATGCAACTAACTATAATTTAGTTTTGTGGAATTCCAAAACGGCGAGCGTTTGATAAGGGAACAAGAAAAGAAACAACGATAAATGCGCACCCGGACTTGATAACGAAGAATGTCACTTTGGCATCGATAAAGTTACTGAAATCCTTACAGACAACACTACCTCAAAGCTTATTCGCCATATTTTTATAGGCCTGATATAAACGGAGTTTGGTTACAGGTATTTTATTACTGACCCTTAAAAGTACAACCCTTTGCGGAAACGTTTGACGTACTTTAGATAAAGATGGTAAAATATTACAGACCCATGGTTTACAAGTGAAGTTAAATACAAATTAAAAACCCGACTAGACACGGAATTGGCTCTAATTCAGTTTAAGTTAGTCCGTCCTTTTTGCTCTTTAAAGATTAAAAAGGGACAGGAGATGAGCATCTTAATAACTTAGGGCTGTCAAACATAAAATTGTACAAATATAAGAGTGAACGTTGTTATTCAGCTAAAAAAACTTTATTTGTACGTCTATATTTTAGGCTATCATTCATTCAAAATAATATCATTCGTTCATCTCTTCCCATTCATTGACGAAAACGAAAAGGATAGCTGGATTTTAAAATTTGATTAGATCGTGAGTATGAATTGAGGCCAATGTGTAAATTTCATACTCCGCGTACAGCTGCAGAGAAATAGGACCTCAAAGCATAAGCTTAGAGAAGCCAATTTTATCTGCAGCCAACCGGTCATAGAAAGCATTTGGCCGTCCGCCATATTTGATTGATGCTGACGTCATACTGTAATTTATTATCTAGCGCATAGACTTTTTTATTTTGTCGAGTTATTTATTTTGGTTAATTAAACAAATGGTAAAATAACAAGTGGAACAGAGCGATAATGAAAATTAAAATTTAGGCTACAAAGCGTGTCAAAGGAATATATATACTTACGTACATTCGAAAAAAGCCCTCCAGATGAAATTGGGTAAAAACATGACCCTTCTTTTAACTCCACTACAATCGAGTACAAAAGGTCCAACGTACCGGATTTACAAAATGGAATGCCTACGAATAATATGTTTTAAAATAATAGTTCAATAATGTCTTTATAGTGTCAGATTCAATATATATTTTTTTAATCATTAAGCAATATCCTCAGTGTTATTGCTTAATAATTAACTGGGACTACACATTGAACAGGGAACGGTCAGCAGCGCTCTCTGATACAGTAACTTTTTAATCTGCGATCTCCAACCCGCCTGCCAAGCGTGGAGATTATGGTGAAACCCTCCACTTAACTGGAGGAGGCTCATAGTCCAGCAGTGGACTGTAACGGGCCGTTGATGATTGATTGATGTGAACTTCAGTGTTTGAAGACTCAGGTCTTTAACCTGTATGTATTGCCAGTGACGGCGTGGTCGCAAACTTATTGGTCTCATGAACAAGCTCGGGGTCGCTGAAGCCTGTGCCAAGCACACGGCACGAGTGATGGGCGAGACAGTAAAGTAGTCGTTTTACCCTTGACTTGTGTCGCATTATGTCTAGACACTTAAATAAAGATATGAAGATAAATCTGCACAGCCACAATCCGCTAAATGTGGAGGCATATGTCACTTACATTTTGCGTGGGACATGGAAACTCACTTTATACTTAACTCGTTTGTCATTCACTGCTATTTGCCCAAGCGACAAAGCAGTAAGGACAATCAAGTGACGTACCTCGTTTGTTTTTGAACTCTAATGCATTTTTGTTTTGTAATTAATGAACTTCGCTGTACTTTTAATGAAAAATATGCAAGTAACCAATAAAAGAAATACAACAAATCTTGTGCAGTTTTTCAGCGAATTTTTCTCTACAAAAGTCAGCAAATTGTGTTAGTGAACTTGTAAAAAAATATTACTTGTTTATTTAACAACCACAAAGATATGAATATTATAAATTTTTAAACATAATATTTTTAATTCAGCAAAATTCAAATACAATTAAGCCCATAAAGTCATTATAATCTTTATTCCGCTTATATTTAGGTCTTATTTACCCATTACATGAGAACCTTTTTACTTTTTCACCCGGCCTTTCGTACGTGAATCCAAATGTAAGTAACCATTGAATTGTCGGAGATTCTGTTCAATAGGAAATCAGTTGAATACATTCCCTTAATTAAAGCTTTTTAGTCAATGGTGTCGATTCGGCATACGCCCAACTAAACTAAACTAAAATTACTCCTGTCACTTTCTATCATTTTTAATTGAAAAGGGACCGAAGATCATAGGTTTTGTTTTTGTCTATGACTTCACGACTAACTGTCAAATTTAGTCTTGTTTTAGTGCCTACCTAACACCATGACGATTGAAAACCCAATTGACAGTTAGTCGTGAAGTCAAAGACAAAAACAAAACCGATGATCTTCGGTCCCTTTTCAATTAAAAATGATAGAAAGTGACAGGAGTAATTTTAGTTTAGTGTAGGGCGTATGCCGAATCGACACCAATATCTAACTAATCAACTTTCGATAGATTGACAACCCTGATTGGTTTTGAACAATTTTGTTTAGCTTCTAAAAATACATCTTATGAGATATATTTTTGAGGATGCTGCCGCATCCATCCCAATCGGGACACGAACCCGCGACCCTGTGCTTCGCAGGCAGGCATACTATCAACTAGCCTACGGGGCCGTCAATATTGATATAAACTTCGTCGTATTGTTATAAACTTGACCAATAGTTCAATCAAGGAATGACTCAAAGGAGAGTATAGAGTGCGTGAGCGGGAACCTTAGCGATTTCTTCAGAAACTTATTCAGGGTGCTTAAGGAGAAAACATGCTAAAAATCCTGACGTCTAGAATGCAAGGCGGAGGGAGGGAGGGGGGCAAAGTTATTACCACTTTCCTCTGTAAGCTCATCAATAAAAATTTACGATGAAAAGGTGGCAGTTGACCCAACACTTTTATTTCAGCGGATGTGTATCAGCAAACGATCTGAAGATGATTTGGTAGAAAGAACGTCAAAGAACGTAAGCCGACAATGACTTCACACCAACGAATTATCTAGACTATAGATAATTCGTTGCTTCACACGTAATAAGTTTGTTCAATAGGACTAAAACGTTTGGAATTCCTACTCGCCGCCAACAATAGAAAACCCTCCCTGGGTTACTCTAGCTAATGGCAACACTCATCAATTTAATTAACTCCCGAAGAACCTGAAAAGAAACTGTTCGAATAAATTGAGCCAAATTGACCGAATATTTTCTTTAGGAGTATCCTAGACCGAATTAGGTCCGTCAAATTTTTTGGTGTAGGTTAAGTACGATAGAGAACGGGGGCGGTAGCCAGATGGGCGCTAAGCTAATTTGATGATTAAAACGAGGTAGATGAATCTAATATTTTTATATTATTCTCAATAATCTCTTCAATATGAAAATATATTCCACTCAGTAGCCCGTTGGCATCCCGAGTCAAAACAACAAAAAGAACCATTCGATATTTCAAAATATTCAAATCCAATCGAACTAAACGAACAGCCAGTCACCACAAAGGAGACCGCTCCTTACAGTACCTACTTCTTTTAATGTAAGTACATACTTATTTAATCGGAGGTGAGTATTACAGATAGCAACACCAAGTTTTTGGTAAAGTCTGGTTAAATGTGTTTTAAGTAAATTATGTCTACTAAAATGTCTCGAAGTCTCATTTTTTTTTTTTGGGTGGCAGAAAATATTGCCATTGTCTGGTAAGGGTTTTCAGAAAGTGGCAAATATGTGACCCTAATATATTACCGTAGTGGTGGCAAATACTTTACCATTACATAAAATAAAATAAAATAAAATATTACGATAAAAGCTAAAGATTATCACCAAGATTATTACGGTTTTTCCTAAGAATTCCAAACATTTCAATATGTTAATTTTAATAAAGTTTCGTTTCGCCTACCTACGCAATTATCTTTCTTTTTTCGAAAATCGCATTAATTCTTAATTAAAATGATTTTCACGCAATTCATATTTCCAAATAAAATTACCATTTCAATAATATTTTCCAAAATAAATTACAATTTCGAATTTCTTATATGAGCCTGTAAATTATTGTGTTTTATAGCGTTACAGGAACTCTTCAGTTGATAGATAAATAATTCCTACGTTGACTTTTGAATAAACTGCCATGTTTTTATTTGGAAAATTGTATATAGCCTTAAGAGTGTTGTATTCGATAGAATTGAACACTTTCTTCTGAAAAGTTAAATATCACCGTTCTTTCTTTCTTTTTTCGTGTGACGGCTAGCGCCATCTATTTTCAAGAGTTTCTAAGCCTCCGACATGGCTTGGATTTTTTCGCATGGATTAGTAGGTAAGTGAGCACGTTTACTGGAAATCGGCTATTTCCGCGGTCACTGCTTCTTGTCTGGGAGGCTTGGGTTCTAGCTGCTACCAACGACTGTATACCTCATTAATTAGGTGAAATATTTAGAATAATGCTGACTTGGTCGCGGGCGCTCTTATTTTTATTTATGGCGTTTCACTTAATATTTTTGCAGTATGAAGATATATTACTAAATAGCAGAAATACAGACAACTCTAGTCCTTGGACTAGGAGCCGTGTTCGGTGAAGAAAATCAGTAACTTAATAGCAAAATTACTGAATTCACGAGGAGCCGCCTGACACTAAGGCCTGACGAAATACAATTTATTTTAAACGGAAACACTCACGTAATTTTGGAAACTTTGTCTTCCAATGTTTCAATCCACTAAACGCATAAAACAAACACAAACAAAAAAAAATACACACACACATACAATAAATACACTAAACACTCAAATAAACTAAGATAAAAGGATTAAAACAAAAATAAGATCCGTCATTACCGGATGTTGGCAAACGACCGAAAAATCAATCAGTAATGCAAGTAATCAACATTTTAGTACCCAGGAGCATTTATCAATATGTAGGTAGTCAGACAATTTAATCCCCATTCATCATTTCTCAGAACAATCCAAAACGGATGGGGTCGGATTCCAATGACAGGCCAGAGGTTCTCCCTGGGGGATTTCTGGGACAAAAGGATCAGTACTCACATGCCCGGGTAGACTTTGTATCCGGCGGTAAACCGGGTTTTGCCCCAGGACGGGAAAATGAAGTATCTTTCGAGTTGAAAAACAGGGACATGTTTGCCTAGCAGCATCACTGTTCGAAAGCTGGGCTTTGTTTAAAAAAATCAATTTAGAAGTTACACGCAAAAACATTTCGTAGCCAATTATAGCTATGAATCCAGATTTTCCTGGAATCGTATTAGTTATCCAATGTACATTTAAATTTTGTGAAACGGGCTCTATCTGTCGGGAGTATGATATTTTTTAGTATTTTTTCAGGACATCTAGTGAATTTATAGTTTTAGTATAATTTTAAAAATCATTCAGTTTGTTATTTATTAAAATGTTTATTCTTCTTCTTCATCATGTTTATTAATATCAAACCTTATTCACAAACAGCTTACCCCCGATAAACTAGGTGACGAAATAACTTGCTTGTCGAACCCGGAACTTTGTGAGCTGATAAAACAGTAAACCTAAAGTCCGATCTCCCGCCCTTGTTAGCTTAGGCCCGGAATTTTACTGAGGACGCTGTTTCACATTGCTTTATTTTATATACGATACTTGTGTGATATTTGTCAAGATTGTAAATAGAGGAGGTGGAGACGGTTCGTAAATATTTTCAAACAGAGAGAACAAATAATACAACAGAAAATTCGATTCAAATTCTACAAAATTAGCGCTTATCACGCTAATATTATAAATGTGAAAATATACTTGGATGTTTGTTCCGCTTTCACGGCTTAACTACTGAACCAATTTAGATGAAATTTGGAATGAAGATAGTTTGTACCCTAGATTAACACATAGGATATTTTTAACGGAAAAAGTCTTATTCCCACGGGAAAATCTTAAATAACGCGAGCGTAACCGCGGGCGGAAAGCTAGTGTCGAATAAAACGTAATGTCCCTTTCAATAGAATCCGGCAATAATGTAAACAAACCAATTTAAACACGATTACTCCGTAATAGGCCTATGTCGTAAATTTCAAAAATGGCTTATTTCGTTAGTTTAGTACCTGTATTACCCCAAAAAAATAATATTTCATGATAAAAATTATATTTAAAACACATATTTTAAGTTTTAAGAAAATATTTTTAATCTGGCGTAAAAACACAAGAAAGTGTCATGGCGTCGTGAATGACGTCACATAGTGGCAAACGATTGTGTTCACTTGTGCTGTTGTATGAAAAAGTTAACCAAGCAAGCGTCAAAACAACAATGGCGGCATACCACTATGTGACGTAATACGTTCTGATTGACGTTCACAGCGGAGGGGCCAGGGGGGGTATTTATTTGATTTTAATTTGTAAAAATAACAATAATCATTAATTTTTATGTGGAATTATTTGATAGATAGATAGATAGATAGATAGATAAGACGTTTATTAAGAAGCGGTACAAAAATAAAAGAAAGAAATACAGCAACAGACACGCATCATATCTTAATGAAATAGAATAAAATAATTTAGTACCGCCACCTTAAATAGGCCCCAGCTCAGCATGTGCTGCGGCGACACAAGGCGAACCACAGCGCTGTTATTCTGCTGGTACCTTTCGCAAAGCGAGTGCGCAACAAAAGTGAATAAAAAATAAAAAATAAAATAAAACAAAGCTACTTGTAATAAATAAAGAAAGAAAGAAGGAAATAAATGACATAGGCCTAATAATAAATGAATAAGTAGTCGGGGCGCTTGCGCGCGCATGTATACAATACATCAATAGTGAAAAACGGTAATTTTTATTTTACTTTATCTACCTGCCTGCCTGACAGGGATACAATTTGATCAACAATGATTATGTGCGGGGCGGACGTGTGAAAATGTTAATAACGACAACCAACCAGTTTTACGCTATTGTTACTTACTGTTCAGCTTTCTGCAGAGATAGGAAGTGCTTGCGAATCTCATTCTTAAAACGGTGTTTGAGTGTGGTACTTCTAAGCGGCGGAGGAATATCATTCCAAATTTTAGCAGCTTGGAATTTGAAACTTCCGCGGAAGGCTGCTGTACGATGCCGAGGAGTGTAAAGAACTGGTGCCACGAGTCGAGACCTGTATCTTTGCAGAGAGCTTCTCCAAGGGATTTTGGTGAGTAGATATTGAGGTTTACTAGTTCTAATGACGTCGAAAAGCAGGTTAGCGAGATGTAGTTTAACGCGACCACTTAGTTTTAAAATATTTGATGAGTTCAAAAAAGGCGTCACGTGAGATCGAGATGGAATGGTGAAACAAAAACGGGCGCATGCATTTTGTACACGTTGAATAAGGGACAAAGTTTTACCGTAAATGCAGTTACCATACACAGAAATACAATGATTAAATTTTGATAAAATGAGAGATTCACACAGTCTAATGCGAAGCTCAGCGTCCAGAAAAGGTCTGATCGTATATAGTATTTTAAGGCGGTAAAAACAGTTTCGGACCAGATCAAGACAGTGTTCCTCGAATTTCAGGTTGCTGTCCATCAACAACCCCAAACTACGAGCCGACTGGACGCGTTCGACCACTTTGCCCTGGACCATAATGCCAACACCAGCAACTTCAAGTTTCCGTACCTGAGTTTTTGAGCCCACTATCAAGAATTTTGACTTGGACGGATTCAGTAGTAGGGAGTTCCTTGTAGACCATGCGGAAATTCGGTCCAAATCAGAATTTATTCTATTTACAGAGGCCTGACAATCACTCGGGTCTACTGAAAGATATAGTTGAACGTCATCTGCGTACAGGTGGTATTTACATTCATGTATCTGTCGAACTAGATCAGCCGTATATATAATGAATAAGATTGGGCCCAAAATGGAACCCTGCGGCACACCTCGAGAAATTAACTTAGGGTCAGAAAAACATCGTGTACCGTCTGACTGGGGGATCACGACTTGCTGCGAACGATTACTTAAGTAACTGTTAAACCATTTCAAGGCTGAGTGGTCGAACCCGTAGTAGGATAGCTTTGAAAGTAGGAGAGACGTATTAATAGAGTCAAACGCGCGTGAGTAATCGAGCAACACCATCAGTGAGCCTCTACCCTCATCCTGAGCAGTCAGCAGATTGTCCACCACGTCCATCATGGCTGTACTGCAGGATCGCCCACTGCGAAAACCAGACTGCAGTTCTAGAAAAATATCATTTCCTTCGCAATATTGAGTAATTTGGTAGCAAACTACCTTTTCCAAAATCTTTGATAAAAAAGGCAGAATACTTATTGGTCTTAGGTCTTTTGCAGTGGCAGCTTGAGCTGATTTTGGCAGCGGTCGGACCAAAGCGTTTTTCCAGTCAGATGGGAAAGTGTGCTCAGTAATGGACCTATTTATAATAGCCGTAATTACTTTTAGTGTGTTCGGTAGGGTTAGTAGTATCATGTCACGGGTTAGGTTATCCGATCCACAGGCGTCCGACTTAAAGGATAAAATTATTTTTGCAACTATATTCTCACTAACAGATTTTAAAGTAAACACAGATGAGCAGAACTTGTGGAACTCAAAATAGGTTAAATCTGAAAGAGCTACTGAATCTACACCAGGTACGTCTAAAAGAGCTTCGTTTAATTCATTGGGGTCATTAAGATGTGAGGGAAGCTCATATTTACTTTTTAGATTTGAAACTAAAGTCTTCCTTAAGTTTGGCCAAAAATATTTAGGGTTGTTGATGTGTTTATTAATATGCTGGTTGAAAAAGCCCTTCTTTTCATAGTAAATGGCAACATTCACCATGCGCTTCAATTCTTTATATTTCATTTTTGCCGCGCTGCGGTCGGCCTCACTAGGGTGCACATTCGTGCAGTCACGTGCGCGTGCCTTCGCATAAGCAGTATCGCGAAGATGCATCATGTAGCGTATATTGCTGGTCAGCCAAGGCAGTAGTGGCTCTCTAATTACAATTGTTTTCTCAGGGGCATGTATATTGAATAAGTTTGTTATGCGGTTACTCAATGCGTGTACCATGTCATTCACTGAGTTCAAATTTAATATGTCATCCCAGTTAATTAATTCGAGGTCAAGATTAAAATTAGTAAAATTTAAGTCATTGATAGGCCTATAGGTGATACGCTGTTGAGGAGGCTTAGGTTTTATGCATTTGAGTTCGATATAGACTACTACTATTTCGGTTTTCCCTGTTTAAATATTACAATTTACGTCTAGAAACATTCATCCATTGATTTCATTGTTAGTTGACACAAGCCTTACATTTGAGTATCAATCTTACATGTGTTAGTGAACTCACCCAAAAAAATGTAATGACGGATCTAAGTGATGTTATAACATCCTATGGAAATAAATTATTTTGACTTTGACTTTAATCCCGATCATATTCACATTTCAAGGAACCATCCATTCTTCTTACAATCATTTCGCCCCCTATTAACTTCATTACGATAGGCTATTTTAATAAAAAATATTCGAACGACAAAACTTTCAATAATTTTTTACTTATCAAAGTCTTGTTTGTCTTTGGAAAGTTAGTGTCAAAAAATATCTTGTTTACATTATTGCCGGATTTTATTGAAAGGGATCTTAAGTTTCTTTTATGTTATTTTATTGAAAAAAAGGACCGCGCAAACATTCAACCTCTACGACATACAATTAGCGTAAATCGATTCTTCGGCAAAATCAATATAATTTTATTAATGTTATTAAAATGTTACTGGCTTATACTATTTTTTATACAATTTGTTGAAATAAAAAAAAACTGTTTTCTAAGTAAGAATCGATTTAATTAAATTTTTAATATTTGAATGATCCTGGCTCCGAGATCCTGGCTGACAATACTTCTATTATAACTTGTAGAAATAAAATAAAATCGTACTCATAATCGTGTGATAATCGCAAATCCGAATTTTAATGCGCTCTTCTTAAAAAGTAAAAAGGTAAAGCTTTATTTTTCCGTAGGATGTTGTAACATCATTAAGATTTGTCATTACATTTGTTTTGGTGAGTTCACTAACAATGGCGGAATCTGTGGAGAGGGGCCCACTGAAGAAACTCCAAAAAAAAAAAAAAAACAAATTAAAGTGCATGGCTGCACCGCAACCTTGCAGCCGAAATGCAGTCAGATGGCTGGCATTAAAATTTTACGCTGACAAAAATCGGAGAGTGCAATGTACCACCTCGTACCAATGTGTTTTCGAACTTCGAATTCATTATGTACGTTTAATAGACGTTCTTACTGTGAAGGAAAACGTCGTGAGGAAACCTGCATACTCCTGCGTAGACATTACAAGGTTGTGTTTGAAGTCGACCAACCCGCACTGGGCCAGCGTGGTCCTAGTGCAGAGTAGGTTCGAGCTCATCGGTGGGGACATATAATAATATGAGCTGTTGATGATGATGACGAAGTTCATATTAATTATTATATTTAAATTTGTGAGAAATTAATATTAAGTTATTTCACATTCTTCATTTACACAAACAACTTGTTCAACAATTAGACAACAACAACTTAGAACATCAAGCAAGCATCAAGCAAGGCTCAGCTCGGCGGCATACGCAGTCAGAAAGATTCGTCAACTGACTGACGTTGCTACTGCCAGACTTGTATATTTCAGCTATTTTCACAGCATTATGTCCTACGGAATTTTATTGTGGGGTCAAGCT